>CM040838.1:25711604-25871604 GCA_022828995.1 Vimba vimba
TTTGCCATAGGCCCGGCGAATTCATCAAGCACAAATAATTAGGTCTTGTATTCAGTTTGTTTCATGCAATCACTCCATGTGGTCAGGTGACCAGCAAAAGGAAGGGACAAGGAGGGTGAACCGAAAGGTCACGGCCAGGTCATCATAACCCATCAAAAAGCGAAACAGATGGGAGAGTAGTGCATCGCATCGTTCAAAATCTTTACCTTATTTTCTCTCCTTCAGACTGGGGATTATGCTGGCTTTAGCTCGAGTGTATGTCCTGTTTTCTTTGTGGAAGCGAGCTCGTCATACTACCACAGCATGAGACAGGGCTATTTAGTGGACGCCACCCCTGTGGAAACAGCCTAACCTTTAAATGCTCAGGCAAATCCCACTTCAGACCTCTGCAAAATCGATAGCTTATGGGTCAATAACAATAAAAGATGTCTAAGATCATGAAACAAAAACTCTAGTGAAGAATGCATGTGGCAGAAATGTATTCTTTGTATTGATGTTGGTTTCTTACATTTTTTAAATAACTTAAAATACTATTTTGTACTATAAAACTACATATTTTATGTCATTTCCTGTATATTGGTTACACCACACTGACTGAAACGTTTTTCAAATATGAATATTTTACAGAATAAACCGACTCCACTACTTATAGAATTAAGCAGTCTATCTTTTTTGTTAATTTCAGGCATTTGATGATTTTTTTTAATGAATTTAGAATTAATTGAAAGAAGTATCTTATTCTCATAAAGGCTGCATTTCAAAGATACATTAAAACATTTTAAAATGTCATTAATTCTTGTATTGGCAAACTTAGATTCCCTACATTTACAAAGCTAATTTACTCTTCAGTGTCACATGATCCTTCAGAAATCATTCTGATATGATGATTTGATATTCAAGGAGTATTTTCAATTTAACATCAATGTTAAAAACGTTTTTGTAGAAACTGATACATTTTTCAGGATTCTTTGATGAACAAAGTTTAAGAAACAGCATTTATTTGACAAATATTTTTTGTAAAAGTCTTAACTGTCACTTTTGATCAATTTAATGCATCCTTGCTGAATAAAATAATGAATTTGTATGTGTGTGTGTGTGTGTGTGTGTGTGTGTGTTTACAGTACTGTACATCCATTACAGAAGAAGTGTGTGTATGAAACAAGTACATTTTTTCCTAATAACTGAATAGGTCTGAAATGAACAAATTAAATATGTCATGTCATTGACTCTCACACACAGGGAATGAGCAGAGAATGAAAAGCAGAAACTACATTAAAGAAGGCACACATTCCTCCTGATTTAATTGCCATAGATTGCTAAAATCATCTTGTTGATTCAGTTTGTGTCTCTGGATGAATTTGAAATGACAAACTTTAATCCGCTCCGTCTGAGCAAATCAAAGGAGCGGCGACCAGAACACTCTCGGAAAATTTTCCCAGAGTGCACCAGGGCTCCCGTCGTCAGCCTGTCTGCCCTCTCTTTTACTTTCATACTTTCTATTTTTGAGCTTTTGTTTGCTTGTTTCTCTCCTTATCATGCCATCTGGAATTCAACTCCATGGTTCTGATAAACATGGGGCACCACTTTGTCTCTCTTTCTCTCTTTCCTTCTCTCTCACATTCTCAGATGGAATTGTGATTTGACAGGCATGACAGTACGAGGACAAGACTCCCAGCATGTGAAAACAAACAAACAAATCAATAAGATAAGTCTGAAATATGTACAGAATCTTATCATCACAGGAAACTAAAAAATGTGCAAAACTGGCAGAGCCGTCCTGGTATAGTGAGGTGTGATCGGAGAGACATCAGGAAACAATGAACAGATCGTGACTTTACACTCCAACCTCTCTCGCCAGGGTCATCTGAGAGGTACAACGTTTCATTCAACATCATGGATGTCAAGTACTGCTCTTATTTATGTGGTATTATGAAGTAACTTACTGTATGACTTTTATACTGCATGCAATTAAAGTAAATGGAGACCCACCCCCCAAAAAAAGAAATCCAATAAATTAAAGTACAGTTGGTCACATCATGAATTTTTACACTGTAAAAAGTGCTCAGTTGACTTAACAAAAAAAAAAAATGAGGAAACCTGTTGCCTTAAATTTATTAAGTAAATAAACTTCACGCTTAATCAAAAAAATTAAGTAATGTGGAATTGTCATGTTCACATAACTTATTTTTTTCAATTAAGCATTAAGTTTATTTATTAATAATTTTAAGGCAATGGGTTTCCAAAAAAAAATTAAGTAGGTGAACTGAACACTGTTTACAGTGTACCGATCAGATAGCAATCTGATCATGAAAAGACTATGTGTAAATGCTCTCAAAGTCATATTTGAGCAGTTTTAGATTGATAGCAATCATGCATACAAAATCCGAATGTACATGTGTCTCATTGTTCAGACAACATAACTGAACTATGTCAGTCAATGGAAGTGTGAAACCCCCATAATCCCCACACAAGAAACCAATCATGGTTGGATGGAGCAACACTGATTTCCATACCTCGTAAAGAGAATTCATATTTAAAATGTTCCACTAGGGTGCAAAAAGATATTAAAATCTTGGACAAATCTAAACCTAAAGCTCTAAAATTCTCAAGTTTTAAGACGTCCATGGGCATGTTTGGAAATAAACTTGAAGTAAGGTACTAGCATAAGCAATTCAAGCAAATCTGATTGAATGAAGCCCAAAATCACATGATACGATTCACAAGGCTCAGAAAGAGACGTGAGAAATAAATGAACTCTTTCTTTACCACTCCAGACATGAAAGAAAAATTAGTGAAAGAGGGAGACAGTAAAATACAAAGAGCACACTAAGGAGCACGGGGAGAAACAAGGACAGAGATCGAAAGAGTCAACGTACGACCGGAGAACGAAGGAGACGGGAAAGAGATAAAAACGCGGGCGGCCATGTAGGTGATTCCAGCCTCGGTCAGGTGTGTCCAAACACGGCGTGCTGAGACAGACAGGCGGGCACAGGCGGGCAGACTGGCGTCAGCGGCCACACGCATGCCCTGTCGCACCACACGCCAAGGGCCCGCATACCAGCGCTCCCACACGCATGTACACAATGAGAGCTCAGTCCTGCATCACGCACCAGCGGCAGCAGCAATGTGAAATATTCAAACAGGGACAAAGGTACAGCACAGGAGGGGTGTGAGGGGATCGTGGCGGCCCGCCGAGGGGTGAGGACGAGACCGGGACGCGGAGATCACAGCGGAGCAACTTTACACAACTTTGATGGAGTGGGGACCATTAAGGGTTAGGGTCAAGACCATTAGATACAGTTCAAGAGGAATTAGGTCATAGGTCATGTTCAGTGACACGCCGTGTTTAGATTTTTCATTACATTCAGTATTTCAGCCGGATGAATGATAATGAAACGGATCCTGTTACATATGACATGTGCAGACAAGCATGACACAAAGTACTGACAGACTAGAGCAACGTTTATGCTGACAGGGTAGAGCGTTATTAATATGATCAGACTACATTGAGACAAAGTACCAACAGACTAGCCCGACATTAAAATGTTAACAAGAGCAAAATTCTATAAGCGCAATATTAATATACTGTCAGACTAGTGACGTTAAGATATGAACGGACTAGAGCGATATTAAAATTACTGACCGAGTATTTTCAAAAAGTTGCATTTTTTTATCCATTTCTTAAAACTTTCATGGCCCCCAGAATATTTTGTTTTATGAATATCTGCCAAATTTTTATGAAGACTACATCCGCCTCGGATTCAGAGCGATGATCAAAACACAGAGTAGATCAAGCCCATCAACACCCCAAAGCTTCACAGTCCTGTAGCTCGTCCTGGGTCGACGTTTCATTCAGTCATGTAAGGCTGTTTAATGTTTGATGATCACGTTATTTAATATGTGCATAAGCAACAAAAATAAAAAAAGAGCAATATTAATATATTGTCAGACTAGAGTGGCATTAAAACATTAACAGACTAGAGCGACAGTGAAATACTGACAGACTAGACTGTAGGGCTGCATGATATATCGAATTTATCGAAATATTGCAAATATATGCATACCGCAATGGCTTGCAATAACTGCATGATTTTAATACTCTTTTAGATCGACGCAGACAGCACAGAATAGACTCGACACAAAACCGTTACATACGTGTGACATGCTTAATGTTATTAAATGCAATAAGCGAAGTACTCACACGCACAGAAAGCCACCTCTCAGACGGCACGTGATCCTGAATTCAGTTCTCTTCTGCAGCTTATATGGCCAAATACACACAAAATTATGTTAAAATGCCCGTCTTGGTGAGTATTCATGTAAACACAGTCAGTTAGCCTATTTCGTAAGTGAAGTAAACAGTTCAGAAAGAAAGAAATTGCTCGTGTAACAATATATTGGATCCGTGCAGCTCTTAAAGTGACAGCAGCCTAATAACCCTGCTGACATTAATCAAACAAGAGAAACTGCTCACTGAATAACTTTTGTAACTTTAATAAAAATCAGTATAAATTGAATTCATACAGTGAAGACTCATACAGTGAACTTTTATTTTTATATTTATTCAGTTTCTGTTGTTAAATAAACCTTATGTAGGCCTCCCTGAAACCCCTGCTTTTACACTGACGTTAAAAGGACACTTACTTTTTGTGTAATGCCACAGCAAAACACTGCTGTTCACTTTCAGAAGGTGTAGGGATGCTTTCTTCTCACAAAAAGAATGTGAAACGTGCATGTTGGTTTTTAAATATATATTAATATAAATGTACATTTATTTTACACACTCAAAGCATTATCGCATTATTTAACGAGTTATCGCATATTGCAATTTTTGTCAATATTGTGCAGGCCTACTAGACCCCATTGACTTCCATACAGTATTATTATTTTTCCAAACTGGAAGTCAATGGGATTGTCTAGTTACTGACATTCTTCAGAATATCTTCTTTTGTGTTCAGCAGAAGAAAGAAATGAATACAGGTCTGAAACAACTTGAGGGTGAGTAAATGATGACAGAATTAAATACCAACATTAACATACAGCAACATTAAATACCGACAGGCAAGAGCGACACTGACATATACAGACTAGATCATAATTAAATACTGACAAACAAGAGCGACATTACATACTGAGACTAGAGTGACATTACTAACAAGAGCAAGATGCTATACAGGAGCAATTAATACAGTAAACTGTCAGACAAATGCAATAACAATATAATATTGACAGACTTGAGCAACATTAAAAATCTAAAAGACTGGAGCATTATTACAGTACAGACAGAGTAGAGAACCATTTTAAAAAGTTGAAAGACTCATTGTCAGTCACACAGAGCTGTTACATGGGCTATATCCAAGTAAAGTTTTGCGTCAAACGTCAGTTTACACAAATTCTTTGTTCTCTAGCAGTGTTTCAAATACAGCATTTTTGTGCATTCTGCATTCTGTCCTATCATATTGTTGTAATAGCTTAGAGGTAGGGTTAACCTAACCCTGTTGTAATTGCTTTTGGATAAACAGGTGAACACAATAATACCACACATTCATTCAGACAATGGTCAGATATAACATGACGCTCATTCTCAAGACACGTTTTTTCATAAAAAAAAATTCATAAAAATTGAATTTATAGAATTTACTGATTTACAATATTTATGGGCCAGATATATATATATATATATATATATATATATATATATATATATTTATTTATTTTTTTTATTATTTTTTTTTTCACATTTATTTTACAGCTTAGAAGTTGCTGAAAAGCATAAAAAAGGCCATTTAATGGCAGGCCCAATGTGACAACTTACCCAATATAGTGTGGTATAAGGCCAACATGAACTGTATAGAGCAGTGGAAATGTTCACTGGTGGGGTTTAACAGCCAGGACAAGATGGGTTTATTCCCAGAAAAGGGGTTTTAAGGTAAACCTACTCTTGAGAAATATTCACTAGAATAAAGCATCTGATAACAAGCCCATTTCTCTACTAATTAACATCGTTTATCAGCGAGTGTTGCTGCAATATGACTTTAAGTGTATTTTAAATAAGGAAAAAGATCAATCACTGTTAAAATACTGATGATTGCATTAAAGTGCTAAATAGTTCAATACATCAGGACACTATAAGAATAAAGAAATAAGATAAATCTGCCATTTCCACCAGACCTCCTTTGCCAAAGAAAAACATCTTGTATTGTGATGTATGGTCATGGTAATTCGAAAGGTTCAATTTTAACATTCAGACATGTAACCAAGTTTTTATTACTGTATATATTAGTTCAACCACACAATTGAATACAATGGGATAAAAATGAAAGTCACTTAAGGTTGAGGTTTAGAAAAAATAATCTGAACACTAAAGGCTTTTTACTGATACCATGATAACAAACAAAATTTAGAGATTGTTTTTTTTATTATTATTATTCTAAATTAAAATTAGAATATGAATTGTGATAACAGAGATAGACAATATATGCGGTTAATGACCTTGATTTATGTTTTTTTTTGTGAACAAGCCTAATCTACATAATTACACAGCGCACATATTCATCTGAGCTGGATGTGTGTGTCGTATTTTCAAGCCAACACAATTAAAAAGTATTGCCTGTCAAACAATATTAAACACTGTGAAGAGAGTATAACAAGAATAAAGAAAAAATATATATGTCTAGTGGAATATAAATATCCTGTCCCAATAATGCAATGTACAAAAAATCATAAATTTACTATTAAATATTGTCTGTTCAATGGTTTTATTTCCTGAAATAGATGTTACATTCATTTTGGTTAATTATGATTAAATAAATATAACAATGAAATCAAGATGTATTAATTAATATTTATATTTCGTTAATTAGGCTTTATTTATATAATGCTATATAAGGAAAGATTAAGAAATAAAAATAAATTAAACAGATAAATAAATGTTGCAGTATCAGAAGTAAATCTGTCGAAATAAATAAGAAAAACTCACATAACCAAAGAAAACCAAGATAAATCTTTCCAAACGTCAACTACCTAACTCTCAGCTTGTGCTGCCATCTAGTGAATAACACATCTAGATCAATATTGTGGCTCTACTGCCATCCTGTGTTTAACGCCCGAACCTTCACCGGACAGTCATGATGCATCCCAGACATGATGGAAATCTTTACTGTGGGGTTTATGTAGATAAATGACACCTGATACAGGTTTCATAGCGCTTCACACACTGTAAAGCAGCTCTATAAAACAGGTCAAATTGACTATATTGAGCATACATCTATTGCCGCCATACATCTATCCCTCTCTTGACTTTGAAAAGCACATCTGTTCTGAGTTAGCAGGCCTCAGCCGCCCCAATCTCCCTCTGGCCTCTCAGACTCCTTCAAATACAGCTCAACTCCTGAACTTCCGACATGATCTGGGTCAATTCTTCTGCCCTCGCCCTCGAGGAAATATACTTCAGACATCTAATCAAGGCAAAAGCGGCAAAACACAAGTTAGAGGGTTCAACACACACAAACTAATATCCAATGGAGAGCACTGACAATCAAACTGAAATGACGCATTGATATTCATGCTCGGGGAAGAGAAAAGACAAGTGGCAGAGAGCAACAGGCCCTTTACACAGGACACTTTCTGTGTGTGTTTTGCAGTGTTTTTTGAGCATCTTGCCACATTTTGGAGAATTTTTTTTTTTTAAATCAGTCTAGCTTCTTTTCTTTCTTTATTTACAAACGTCCTGTGAGAAAGGACCTAACATTCAGTAGGATCAAACTCCTCATTTGCCTGCACTGTTTCCATAGCAATGATGTTTCGGTGATGATGTCACCTCCTAAATGGAGATTCTGCCAGCATACCTTTACCCCTTCCCAGTATGTGTGAGACTGAAGGAACCATGGGACAGGACAGAACTAAAATCTTCATTACAGCACACAGACTTAACATGCATTACTGACTAAACACGGATTCAAAATGCTCTTATAGGGGTTAAAAATGTCCACAGCCATGGTGACAAATAGAACGTCCAAAATAATGTTTAGAGACATGGATATTTAGAGAGCATAGATGAAAAAAGTACAGTGGGGTCCAAATGGTCACCAGCCCCCCATTTCGCATTTTCTAATTTAATACAAATTGTTTCATTATAATATCAGTAAAAAATAAAATAAAATAAAAACACGATTTTAAAAGGTCTTAGATATGAAAGCTTTTTTTCAATTGTTTTTAATGAAAAGTAAAAAAAAAAGGTAATTGCGCATTTTTCTCACATTTCTGACTTTTTTCCTCAGAATTGTGTGACATAAAGTCACAATTGCGAGTTATAAAGTCAGAATTGTGACTTTATAAAGTCCGTCTTTTGTCCTCAGAATAGGACTTTAGAACTCACAATTGCAATCGCAATTTATATCTCACAATTCTAAAAAAAAAAACAAGTCAGAATTGCGAGATATAAACTCGCAATTGCAAGAAAAAAAGTCAGAATTGCTAAATATAAAGACAGAATTGTGAGAGAAAAAGTCGCAAATAACTTTATTATTCCGTGGCCCGTATATATTTACATTTTATTTGTATTTGATTTATTTATTTTTGTAGTTTTGACTTAATTCTATTTCAATTTTATTTCAATTAAATTAAATTGTATGTCTTGAATTACAAAAAAAAAGAGTTTTAAATTTTTCTGACGTGAAAAGACCAGCCCAACCCAAAATTTGATGATCCCTTTGCAAAGGATGTTTGTCCTAAAATATAAGAGCAGCTGTATTTTAATATATAATAAATTGTCTTTTTATAAGGAAATAAATAAAAATAAAGAATTGCTTTAATGTTGTAAATTGACAATACATACAGATTGTTTACTTTAAAAAGTAGTGTGGTCAATAGAATAATCCCAATGAATCTCAGATTTTCATGATTTAATATTTAGAAAACAGAATTAAATTGCAATATTATCAAATATGTATCAAATATCAGTAATAAATATAATAACAGTATTATATAATTATTGTATTTTATATTCAGTATATTATTAGTCTGCGACAGTGTTATATACAGGGTTTCTGCACACTTCAAATTTAAGGCTTTTTAAGACCTTTTTAAGACCCCAAGAAATCAAAATTAATACCATGCATTAGGGGTGTGCAATATTGACAAAATATGTCTAGATATTTTCAAAGTTTTGTTGATAATTAGATAATATTTTACTGATCGTGTTTTTGTGCTTGGTGCCATGGCTGGTTTAGGCCTGTTGTTGACAGCTGACTGACGAAGATATTCATATTTTTCATATTCTATGCAGTGGTCAGTTCACAGCAGTGACAGAAATTATTATTTTTTTATTAAGGGGTAATATTTGCCACCATAAATTGATTTCCAGGGGCATTTTCACCTATATATGGACATTTGTAGCTGTATGCTTCACCTTTTATGTCAAATTCTAACATTCAAATTAAATTCTATTGGAATAACAACACAATACCACTGTTACCAGTCAAATTAAATCATTAAATCAAAATCCATCTTTGCAGTTCAGAAGTGACACAGAAGTGGCATCAGATCTGGCGTTAATATATTTACAATTGCATAAATAAAAATTTGAGGTTGTTGTTGTTGTTGTTTTATTCAATATTTAAATATGAACTAATTGTAATTTTAATGTTCTAATTAAAGGGTACTTTAAATGTGAAACTAAAACTGCCAGTAGGTGGCGGCAAGTCACTGTCTTAATAAGCAGTTGAGGGAGTCATTCATTCAACCGATTTGATCAAACAGCTGATTCATTCGGAAAAGAAGCAAGTGATTGTTCATTGAATCATTAAATTGATTCGTTCAAAACGCGGATTTCAGTCAAAAAATTGTCGCTGTCTGTTGCATTGAGACTCTGCTGGTTTCATTTTGAAATTCTCGTCGGTGAAATAAAGGGAAAACAAACAATACTGACAATATTGTTTATAAAATGTGACTCAATGTTCATTTATTGTTAATTTTACTGTTATATAAAATAAATATCAATTTGCAATTGTGCACGGAAAACAGCACTCTTGCTGATGTGATATTGTAGGCCTATGATAACAACATAATATGATATAAATATAAGACAAAAACTCATTTGGGAACATACCTATAATCGTACACATCACGCAGTGAAAGCACGAGGCTAATGCGATGTCAGCTCGCAGTGCCTCATACATCGTTAAAACAATGATTACAATATCATCATAGACAATACACATCGCACACCACTACGCACATAAAGAATGAACTTACAATTGAACTGACATTTACCAACTTGCTTCTCCTTCTCTCCTCCTGTTCGCGTGCAGGAGACGGACCTATTGCTGCCGCGAATGTGATGCGAAATGTCACGTGAACAAGCAAATCCACAAAGAAAGAATAATAAATAAAAAAGTATGCTATTAAAAAATCTAATTTAAGACCTTTTAAGGATCCGCGGAAACCCTATTCATATATTCTAATTATTTTTCCTTTCAGTTGTTTTGTAGAGTCTCTAGCAACCCCTTGTGGCCCTTGTGGGTTTTAAAACCCCTGGCCTATATGATGTTGGCTACATACAGCAAAAAAGAAATGAAAGAAAAGAAAAAAAGAGGAGACCTAGAGGTAGATCCCATGCAAATATTTTTGACGCACATTGACGGGACGTTTGCAGCCACCCTTGAGCTGTGTTTCTGAAGCGCTGACTTCATGTTTACCTTTCGATAAATGTTGACATCATATCTGACTTCAGTCTTGTTAAAAAGGGAGTGGGGAGAAAAGCAAAACACACACAAACACTGACGCCCTAGCAATGACCAGACATGACACACTGAAGTCCCGAAAACCATGAACAGACTCATTGACACACTTGATCCCTCTCTCTATTTCTCTCAGCAGTTTGATTCATTTGGCCGATGTTCGACATAACTTACGGCAAATTAACTCTCACTCTCTGAACATACTGTATAAAAGCAGTTTGTAAGAGGCACTTCTGATAAATGAGAGGTTCTGTACTCAAAAGCTTCTGTGTTTCAAGGATAATTTAATTTAAATGTATATATGCTACATCTCTTATACATTAACAGCATTTTTAGTTTATATTTTCACTTCACATCCAAATGCAACATTTAAAAAGTTAGGGTTAAATATATTATAATAATAATAAATGTAATAAATTAAAATAATGTTGGTGTTTGTCTTAGCAATCACCACCGTTAGCTCTTAGACAGACAGGACATACAGTATACAGACAAGGTACAGATGGACAGACAGATTATATTGTTACAATGGCAACTGTTAAGGGGTGGGATATATTAGACAGCAAGTGAACAGTCGGTTCTTGAATTTCATGTGTTGAAAGCAGGAAAAATGGCCAAGTGAGAAGATCTGAGTGACTCTGACAAGGCCAAATATGGATGGCTAGATGCCTGGGTCAGAGCATATCCAAAACACAAGTCTCGTATCGGGTGTTCCTGGTATGCAGTGGTTAGTATCTACCAAATGGGGTGCGAGTAAGTACAACTGATGAACCAGGGTCAGGGTCATGAACACCCAAGGCTCACTGATGCATGTGTGGGGAGTGAAGGCTAGCCCACTGGTTCAATCACACAGAAAAGCTAACACAAATTGCTGAAAAACGTAATGTTGCCCATAATATAAAGGTCTCAGAACACACAGTGCATTGCAGTTTGCTGTGTATGGGGCTGCGTAGCCTGCCCATGATAACCCCTGTTCACTGCAGAAAGCACCTACAATGTACATGTGAACGTCAGAACCGGACCATGGAGCAATGCAGTGGTTTCTTTTTCTAACAGCCTCCCTTTTTTTAATAGAAAAATTGTTGTTTTGGTAGTTGAAGTAGATTTGTCTGCTTTACGTTTACCTGGCATTGGCAGTCCTTTCAGAAACTTGCCCATGCTTAGTGGACATTTATATTTATTTATATTTTTACACATTTTTAATTGCGCCATCTAGTGGTCTGTTATTGGACAACAAACAACGCTACAGCTAATAACAGAGCGCTCATCTTGACATTTAGATCAAATAAAATATGTCAAACTAATATTTTGTTTAAAGGGATACTTCACCGATTAGCATTAAGCTTTGTATCAGTAGAAACCCGGTAGTATTTTGAATGACCGTGCTTCCCTCCCTCATGTCCCCCTGAGACGAGAGATTTCTGTATTGTGTGTCTGGAAAAAAACCTCAGATAACGCAAAAATCTTTTGAAAAAAAAGATTTGCATCATCGGAGGCTTTTTTGTCCAGAGGCGAGAGACTCCAGCCAGTAGGAGGAGCTCGTTCCGCATGTGTTCAACCCGCCCATAGGGGGATCTCACCATAAAACGGCATCTTTTCAGTTTCCAGTCGACTAGTAGCCTAGCTGTATCATTTCTTCCGATACTGCCCTCTGTAACCGGTAGGCGTGGCTTGGGAGTGGCCTTGTAGGGCAGCGAAGCAAGTGCATTCTGGGAGTTGTTGTCTTTCATCCACATGAGCCAAAAATACATTTTATGGTTTTTCTCAGTCTAGAAGGCACCAATTTCTAAAATAATTTTACATTTCTACTACATAAATGACCCATCTTTCATCTTTCCAGTGGTGAAATATCCCTTTAATTATTAATGTGCCAAGTAGCCACATAATAAGCGGGATAATTTCGCAGTAAGGTCTTGTATCACCCTTAAGAGGTTTCTTTTGCGTAACAATCTGCTAAATGCACACTAACCCTTAAAGGGATAGTTCACCCAAAAATGAAAATTAGCCCATGATTTACTCACCCTGAAGCCATCCTAGGTGTATATGACATTCTTCTTTCAGACGAATACAATCGGAGTTATTAAAAAATGTCCTGGCTCTTCCAAGCTTTGTAATGGCAGTGATTGGCTGTTTCGGTTTTCTGTCATAAAAATATTCCACACAAAGTAAAAAATATTCCAAAGGTTTTTATTAACCCCCCAGAGTCATGTGGAGTTCGTTTATGATGGATAGATGTACTTTTATGGACTTCAAAACAGAAACAGCCATTCAATGCCATTATAAAGCTTGGAAGAGCCAGGACATTTTTTAATATAACTCCGATTGTATTCATCTGAAAGAAGAATGTCATATACACCTAGGATGACTTGAGTAAATCATGGGCTAATTCTCTTTTTTGGGTGAAAATAATTAGAAAATAATTTAGTCGGCTGTCATTGGTGAATTCTGCTGTTTTGGGTGGATGGAGTGAGTAGGCAGTGGAGAATGTACAATATCATTGGGCACATTCACACACCCCTTTGGCAACTCTTACAGTGCCCGTACAACACACACAGGCACTCATTCATCGGCCTCTCTCTTTCTCACTCTCGTTTAAGAACATTTACAGGCAGAGTTGAAGTCAGTTCGGGCCAGGCTTCATCATGTCTGCAATGAAAGTCATGTTGTGGATGTGTTTGTGTATTTGTGTGATTCTTACTGCTAAAGCTCAAGACACTACGGCCATCAGAGATCAAAACAATAATTCAGCAAAACAGGTAAGATTTTACATTATGTGCTTCATGTTTTCTCAAATCTACATAAAGAGCACACAGTGGTGCTTTAAAGGGATAGTTCACCCAAAAATGAAAATTCTGTCATCATATACTCACCCTCAAGTTGTTTCAAACCTGTATGAATTTCTTTTTTCTGCTGAACACAAAAGAAGATGAAAAATGTCTGTAACCAAACAGTTGATGTGTCCATTTACTTCCATAGTAGGAAAAAAAAAATACTATGGAAGTAAATGGACACATCAACTGTTTGGTTACAGACATTTTTCAAAATATCTTCTTTTGTGTTCAGCAGAAAAAAGAAATTCATACAGGTTTGAAACAACTTGAGGGTGAGTCTATGATGACAGAATTTTCATTTTTGGGTGAACTATCCCTTTAAAGTTTGTGAACCCCTTGCAGAATCTGTGAAAAATGTGAATAATTTCAACAAAATAAGAGGGATCATAAAAAATGCATGTTATTTTTTATTTAGTACTGTCTTGAATAAGATATTTTACATAAAAGATGTTTACATATAGTCCACAAGACAAAAAAAGCTGAAATTATAAAAATGACCCGTTCAAATGTTTATGTACCCTTGATTCTTCATATTGTGCATCGTTACCTGGATGATCCACAACTGTTTTTTTGTTGTTGTTTTTTTTATGGTTTTTCTTGTGACCCTTGTCCTGAACAATTAAACTGACCAATGTTCTTCAGAAAAATCCTCCAGGTCCTGAAATTTCTTCAGTTATCCAGCATCTTTTGCATATTTGAATCCTTTCCAGCAGTGACTATATGATTTTGAGATCCATTTTTTCACACTGAGGACAACCGAGGGATTCATACACAACTATTAAAAAAGGTTAAAACATTTACTGATGCTCCAGAAGGAAACAAAGTGCATTAAGAGACGGGGGATGAAAACTTTTTGAATTTGAAGATCAAGGTAAATTGTACTTAATTTGTCTTCCGGGAAACATGCAAGTATCTTCTGTTGCTTCCGAAGGGCTGTACTAAATAAAAAAATGTATATCTTCATCCTGTTCAAAAGTTTTCACCCCCCTGCTCTTAATGCATCGTGTTTCCTTCTGGAGCATTCTTTATAGGTATCGTACTTGGTGTGAAAGGGCCTTTAGGCTGTGTCTCTACCGAAGAATTTTTATTCAGCGGAAAACTCCAGACGGTCTTCTGAAAAGAAGCTGCCTTTCTGTGGGCACTTCAGAACGCTTTGGCGGGGCAGCATTTTTTTTATTTTATTTTTGAGACGCTTTGGTTGCTATGATACAGAATATCCACGGAAGTGTTGCTAGTATCTGATTTTCGCAGATAATTTGTTTCTGAATGTAAAAATGCCAATACAATGTAAAAAATACAATGTAATACAAGTATTTGAAGAGTTTGGTTCCAAAACGCGATAAATCCATTTTGATTAATTTGAGTAAAAATGTGTTTTCTTTACCAAGAAAGTGGCAAGATGAAAACCACTATTTTCTGTTTCAAACGTTCACATAGCATCTGTAGGTTATAATAACATTAAAAATTCAAATCCAGATTTTGATTTTCAAAGATTTATTATAAAAACGGGTAATCTTTCCCCCAAAATGCAATAAATTCATGACACTTTTTTTTCCAAAATGCAATTAATCCATTGAATCAATATGAAAGTTATTTTTCATATTGAAACTGTTGAAAATACACAACAAAGTAAGTTGATCCACATATGACAGCCTCTGAACTCGGTCAATATCTTATAATACAGGCACTAAAAATACATTCAATCAGCCATGGCTAGGAAATACCTCCTGAACTTTTTTGACGGCGATCAGCTGTAAAATGTCCTGCTCGCATTTCGTTGACTTTGAGTAAAACAATTGAAAGTTTTTTTAAAAGATCCCCTGGGGTCGTCAACGTGTCAGCATGACAGAAGTTTGATGCTGTCGTGTGAGAACAAGCAACAGTCGGCATTTCTCTTCCTCCAGCGTGTCTCATCTTCTTAATCTCCTCACGTAAATGATTAGATTTCGATGGCTTACGTTTCTTCCCTACCACAGAAACCACCACAGGTTCATCAATGCCGTCAAAATTATTAATTTTTTTGTTTGTTTGTTGATCAAAAAGTACAAAGTAGATCAGGAAAACTAGGATGCCGGGTGTATTCAAAGCGCCGCCGTTACTGTTTACAGTGCGTGGAATGGTGCGCTGTGATTGGTTGAGAGCGGATCTATCGCATTCTGCAGAGAAAGGAGACAGGCGTTTGTCGCGGTTTGGAAAGAAAGGGAGAAAACATGACACAATAACACGGCGGATATCGCATTTTACGTAAAATTTAAAATGGACTTTTCAATACCGACCCTATACAATACAGATTTTTGCAGGAACAAATTTTTTTTTTAAATGGCGTTTATCGCGTTTTGGAACCAAACTCTTCATTTGCTCTGGCTCTTGTTTTAAATGATTTTGTTCTATTGTTGTTGGCGGCAACCAATCGGAATGTAGAAGTCCTCCGTTTGAGAGGATTCCAGAGAATGCAGTTGAATAAACTTTGGTTCCAACCACATTAGTTCCCAAGCAAAATAGAGGAGAGGTTGATCATGTGAATTTGATAAGAAGGCCCTTACTTTCACATTTAAAAGATTCGATGAGGTTAACTTATACCCTACCTAATGAGGTTAACTTATTTGGTCAGTCTGCACAAATAACGATCAACATGCTTATTTGCTTTGCGGCCCCTTTAAATAAAGTTTAAAAAAAGACCAAGCATTTGATCTACGTCAGAGCATCCATGAATCTTTCTACAGATTCATAGCATACAGAGTGAATTTTGCCGCTCTCGCTGGCGGCGGTGTGAAAGCACAGTTAGGGATTATAAAGGGAGGCTCTTTAGTTGCTTTCTGTTTATTACCCATTCACAATCTGAATTAGGGCTGTCACTTTACGTTCGAAAATCGATTGCACAATCGATCGGACCAACCAACACAAGTTTCGAAAACGAAAATAGGGAATCGATTTTAACGGTCTTTTCTCGGAGCGCGTCCAGCTCGTCACGATACCCCGCAGCAAACACACGTCACACAGCAACTGCAGGCAAACACACATAACAGCAAATTATACTTCTGCATAATGTGTCTCCTTTTACAACAAAACTGTGAATTCTGCCGGTATTCAGACAGTCTCATGCATACAGATACAGATTTGGACTACGGGCTACAATCGCCTACGCAAGCGAAATGTGTTAGACATTTCTAATCGTAAACACAGGCATGTTGAAGACTGCAGTAATGTTTTTCATTTATGCTATGGCAGTCCACTCTGATTATTGTTTTTCGAGAATGTTGCACTCCTGTTTGTCATTGTGCACGAAACTTTATGCCAATAAATCATCAAGAATATTTGCTGACTTGTGCACGTCTCAAGCGCCCTCTTTATGCTCGTCCTAATGCCTGTCCGTGGATTTGCCCATATTTGGCGTTTAAAATGGAAACGTCTTTAGACATGGAAAATCGATTTTACAATCGATTCAATGAACACTTATGTCTCAAAAATCGAACAGGATTTTTTCACAAAAGTGACAGCTCTAATGTGAATACAAGTTTAGTTTTTCATGCTGCTAAGTACACTAGATTGTCAATTCTGGATTGTCAACTGAATCATAAACTGCGATGATGGACAGTGATAACCAACAGACGAGACAAAACAGGACTGATTTTTCATTCAACAGTTTTTGCTCTGGTACCGAAACTGGAACAGAGAACCACAAAATTTTACTGAAAAAAATGGCACGTGGGGTTGAATGAAAATGCAAATTGACTCTCTGACAGTAGGTGACATTTATCCACCTTATTTTTCAGTGTGGAATAGGGATGTTAACCGATGACCGTTTGACCGATGGTTGACCGTATCAACATTAACCGATCAAAGTTGTCGGTAGTCGGCAACTTTGGTAGTCGGCAAAAAAAAAAAAAAAGTGATCTCTAAATTAGGCTATTATAGACAGTGGACTAAACGCTACTACTACAGTTAGCTATCTCATTCCAAGATCTTTTTGTGTGAAGTGATCAAATCCCTCACACTCTATTTTTCATAACTCGCCTGTTTGTACTTAATAAAACCAATAAAAACATTTGGCGCGAGGTCACAGCGTTTGGGTTCGCGCGCTCACAAAGTTTGCGAAAAGTGAAGGCTACAGGCTAAAACACTCGAGGTTAGAGCCAGGGCAGACGACAGGATGAAGCGTGCAAAGAAAAGTAGTGTGTGGGACCATTTCACCAAAAAGAATGACACAGATGTAAGTTGCAACTTGTGTGATACAGTGCTTAAATACAGTAGTAGCACATCATCTATGATGTATCACCTGAAAACGCAACACCTGATGATCATCATCTTTCTTTATTATTGTTAGCACTAACGTAACGTTACCTCAAACTAAAGCGGCGTCTTTTCGGAGCTGTCATTTTCTTAAATGAGCCGCGGCAATGTTTCAAATGAGCTTCTAACGCTAGACAAACGCCTTTATTTTCAATGCGATCACCTTGTACCCAAACCATTTCGAAACTAAGGAGCCATTTGTCCTCCGATTACATACAAGCTCCTCGGCGCCGCGTTTGCGGGACTCATGTTTCGCGCTGTAGGGGATTTAAAAAGGTGACGCGAGTGGATGGGCGACGCCGGGGCAGTGTGTGTATGAGCGGGAGGCAGAGCGGCAGAGAGATGCGACAGAGTTGCGAAATTGCAGGCGCGGCTCGAAATGGCTGTTATTTCAAATAGCGTAGCATATTTTAAACTAATCGGTTAACCGGTTTCAACCGGCTAATGAGGCTCGGTGGTCGGTCAAGAACATTTTTAGTTTTCGCCATCCCTAGTAAGCTATTAACAAAGTGCCATAAACAGTAAAACTATTTTACGCTAAAGACCAATGGGGTTTATAATCACATACATAAATATCCAATATCAAGTAGGATAACAGGCTGTTTTTGTACAGCTAAAATAACTGGAAGCGGCTGACACCGGAAGCCTTTCAAGTTAAAAATGGCCACCCCCACTATATACACATTAAATCTAAGATGGTTAGAAAAGCAGGAAAGCCCCGGGCCGGTTACCTAGGTACACAAAGTGCAACTTTTCATTTCTGACAGATTTCTAAGAGATTGTCGGAGAAGAAAGTAAAACTGTATTTACATGTTTTCAAACAGCTGTTAAGTTTTTGCTATGTATTTTTCACACACCAATACAAGAATACACAGAATAAGAGTTCAGCATTCCTCCTCTAATATACACTGTTGCTTAGCAAAGTACTCTGTTCTTGAGCAGCACCAAGTCATAGTTTAATGTAACCGCAGCAGCTCTAGGTGTGTGACCAAAACCACAAAACGTATTAGTCGACCAGCTTTATTCGCAGTGTCCAAAAAAAAAAAACCTCACATTGGCGGCAGTGACATTTTCGTGTCAGTTTAGAGAGACGCAATAACAATCAAGCTTTCATCTTGGAGTAAACAGACATAAACACTGACTTCTTGGCTATAGCTCACATGCCCCTATTTTCAATTACAAGCAAAAAATAGTGGGCGTGGTTTTGCAAAGTTAGTCATAAAACTGCACAGCACTGAAAGCAACAGTCTTTGTCGGGGATTATTCTTATGCCATAATTGATGGCAGAGAATAATGTGTTAGTTTTGTGTGTCTGTGTGTGTGTGTGTGTGTGTGTGTGTGTGTGTGTGTGTGTGTGTGTGTGTGTGTGTGTGTGTGTGTGTGTAAATATAAGTGACAACTGTACAGCAGATTCCTTAACTTTCTCTTACTATCTTTCAGTCTCTCTCTCAGATAGAAGTGCAAAGTATGCGAGTGGACTGCAAGGTCGCGTCTCGCTTTGCTCACACAGTCATGACCACCAAAGCCCTGAACACAGCCAATGCATCACAGGAAGTGTTCTTTGAGGTGGACTTGCCCAAAACAGCCTTCATCACCAACTTTAGCATGTTAGTCCTCCTTTGTTTACACAAGCTATAAATACATTACACTTGCAACATTCCCAAAACCCACTATGACCTAATGAAATTCTTTGTGTTTGTTTTTCAGAGAGATTGAGAGCAGGATATATGTCAGTGAAGTGAAGGAAAAGGAGCAGGCCAGGCAGAAGTATGAGAGCGCAGTGTCATCCGGCCAGACCGCTGGTCTGGTTAAGTGAGTACAGGTCAACGCCAAAGCTCTGGAATGCTGACAGAGTACACATATTTGCTTTTCGGTATTTGCTAATCTCAATGATCAGATATCAGAGTTGTTTTTGCTTTTTCAGGGCTTCGGGGAGGCACATGGAGAAGTTCTCAGTCTCCGTGAATATCCCACCCCAGAGCCACGTCACATTCACTCTTACTTACGAAGAGCTGCTACAGCGCCATCTTGGCAGCTATGAGATCATGATAGGTGTCCGACCTAAACAGCTGGTTCAGAATTTTGAGGTTCATCGTTAGTTTCTCTCTCAAACTCTTTTTACTAAACATATTCAGTGGAAATATTGAAATACTGTAAACTATGTTATATCAGTCCTGTCTTCTCATCAACAGATTGTGGTAGACATCTATGAACCTAACGGAATTGCATTTGTGGATGTCAATGGTACATTCATCACCAATGAGTTGCTTCCTCTAGTGAAGAAAACCGTCGCTGATAACAAGGTTAGAATGAAAACTCTCAAACAATCCCCCAACATTGGTGGATTGATATGGAAGGCTGTTTATATCTTAGTCAAATAAAAAAATAAAAAATACACAAAACAACAAAATAAAATAAAAAGGCGGTTGCAACTTTTTGTAACTATTTCTTATAATTGCAACCATTGTGAATATACATATATAAATCTCTTAGACAATAGCCCCTTTTCACACAGCAATCCTGGTAAATTATCGTAAAATTAACAGAATGACTTTGCCGGTAAATACACAAATATGGTGTTCACACAAGCAACGGCGTTCTGGCTTTTTACTGGCAAGAGATCATTCACACATCAGCACCAAAATACCGGTCAATTCGGTGTTATCAGTCAGAAGTGATCTTTAAACGCTGCGCCGGTGTCTTCATCAGCCCGCATATCAACATTTTTTGACGTCTGAATGACAGGCATAAGGGATGATCAAACAGAACACTGTTTTGCTCTTAAAAACACGAGACGCGCTTTATAGTATCCAACTGCAGAGTCACAACGCCAATGATCGAAAAAGAAGGCTGAGTCAAAGATGTCCATCTAGCACATATTCACACAGAAAAACTGTTAAAAATCTTTAAGAACCCATAAGAACTTTATGATTGGCCCAAAGCAGACTTCTTACGTCAGAACACACAGCATCTCATTTCACTAATAAGGAGTCTAAAAACACCTGAGTTTTAAAAATACAAATCTGTAATGTCTAAACACTTTCTGCTATCCTCATAACACTGATCCTCTATGCTCGTCCTCAGGCACATGTGTACTTCTCTCCTACATTGGATCAGCAGAAAAAATGCTCAGACTGTGAAGGGACATTGATTGATGGAGATCTATTCATCAAGTATGATGTGAACCACCCACAGGATATAGGTGAAATTCAGGTACAATATCAGCAAAGCCATTTTTTACAATGAATTTCTTACTAATCATGCATTATTCTGATGGTGGTGTTTTCTTGTGTTTCTCTGTTTCAGATAGTAAATGGCTACTTTGTACACTTTTTTGCTCCAGATAATTTGCCACAAATGCCTAAGAATGTGGTATTTGTGGTAGACAGAAGTGGCTCCATGGAGGGAGAGAAGATGAAACAGGCAAGTCCAACAAATACTTTCCATACTTTTCATCCACTTTCCTAGTTCGCACTTATAAGTCATCGGCCGATTATCTGTTGGTAGACTCGAGAAGCTCTGATGACCATATTAAGTGAACTGCATGAAGATGATTACTTTGGGCTGGTCACGTTTGATAACGTTATAGAGTCATGGAGACCATCTCTTAGCAAAGCTACACCAGAAAATGTGAAAGAAGCAAAAGAATTCGTTGAGACTATTGAAGCAAGACACAGTAAGTATGAAGCGAAAGTCATTCTGTAAACCCTGCACAAGGTTAAAATCATGGCTTAGCTGTTAGTACTCTTGACACTTAGAGCCATGGTTCTCATGTAACACAGTATAACACCTCTATTTTACAGTAAATTACTGGTTTTATTGAGGGAAAATATTGCATAGAATTCCGCACATTAAATGCCAAAATCACTGCTGCTTTATTTAACTCATTATCTCATATTTTTCCATTAGTGACTGATATAAATGAGGGAATTTTGTATGCCGTGAACATGCTTACCTCAGAAAAAAGTGACTTCTTCCCAGACATGTCTATGATCATCCTACTGACTGATGGCCGACCCAGTTCTGGTGTGTATTGGCTTTGCATTGAGAATACAAGTCTGTTTTAAACTTTCTTTGGTAATAATTACTATAACTAAATCAATTAATTTGTAATAATCAAGTAATCTTAGCTCAAATGGTGTTGTCTTTATTGGGCATTCAAAATGCTTTACAACTGGGGTTTTCAAACTGGGTACCGAGGAGTGCTATGGCTTTATAGGGGGAAAAAAATAGGAAAAACAGATGAGCTCACAGCTCACATTTTTAAGATTATGTGCCAAGTTAAAATAGTCACAAGAAGGCCTCTGCAAAAGAAACTTGTGTGAAGCGAATTGATTAAGAGATTGTAATCAGAAAGGACAAAACATATAATATACCAAAATAAAAATCTTATAATGGTAAATGAAGCGTAAAGCGAGCTGCCGCTGTCTATGATGTTGAATATGCTTATTTTATTATTAATAATGTTGAGAAAAAGAAAAACACAGTCCACTGCTCTTGTACGGAAAACTTTGGCAGCTTAAGCCTTCCGCAGATACAAACACAATTAGTTTTATTGCTTGTAATGCGTTTTTGTTCTTCATGTGTATTTTTGAAGACAATTAAAGGCACAATATGTAACTTTTTTGCTTTAAAATTAGCAAAAATCACTATATCTATGTTATATATTTTTTTTAGTTGTGTACTTACATTATCCCGACTGTTTCCAACAACTTTCAAACCAGGAGAAATTTTTATTTAATTTTTAGATACGGCACGTTTCTTTATTTCCGTTTTGTCGCAGTCAATGGCGTCATATCCGCGTTGTCCCTGGTTTCCGCTCGTACTGCCATGGTAAACAGAGCTATGAGCAGAGCCCTCTGATTAACCAAAGCGACAGACGCAGACAACTGTGGAGTTCGCAATGTCTATTTGCACGCTGTTGTTGTTTCGTTCAAACATTACGGACCATGGCAAGCAGACTTTGGATAAAAAAAGAGAACTAAAACGAGAATCAATATCAGCGCGGTGTTTTCGAGATGCCGAGAGCTCCCATAGACAGTATATAAACGAGAGCGCCACGTCCGAGACTTCGACCGCTTCTACATGTACTTTATTAAACAGTTGAGCACATTTGCATAAAACTAATCAATGTTATATAGTTCAACAATGATAAAATGTTAGAATATGATCTGTATGTTATTCTAATGTTGATCTAGCTTACTGCTAGTCTCATACAGACAAACTAACACATACATTTAAACACATTTAAATGCAGTTTAGTGTGCTAGTGTAGGCTAATGTTAGACCAATGAAACAGCGCTGCGTTACCTCACAAGTTTAATTTGTCTAATAAACTGACCTGTGAGTAGTAATTCTGCACTTGCGTGTAGTTCGGTAGAATGAAATGTCCATATTCCTTTTATATCCGCGGGACTCGCGTCGCGTGTGGAGCTGATAGCTGTCTCTTAGCAATCCCGAAGTGCTTCATATCACAGTCATGATAAAAGCATCAATGTATTCTGTCAACCATAAACATTATTAGATCGGTCGGCTTGACGTTGACGACAACATCCATAATTCTTAGCATGTGTTGCGTCATCAAACTACGCCTTTGTTATTGTAAAGAGGTTAGTGACCCCTAGTGGAGAAAAATTCCATACTGTGGCTTTAATTACTGGACTCCACATCATTGGTTTAAATCTATTATTATTATTAATAGCATTAATAGCATTCAGGACACTGAGGGCTAAAATGTACAAAACACTAAATACATACAAAAAATGCAATACATACAGAATCGGCAGCTAAATATTTTTGTAATACTGAATCGGGAGGTCTACGGCAATTCCCAGCCCAAATAAAAAGGCCATTTATTTAATTTAGGAAACAATACATCATATTAATTTTCTCCAGTAGTATAAATAGGGTTTATGAAAATACAGAGTCGCCTTTATATTTTAGGAAGGCTGACACTTACTGTACAAGTGGATTATTATATGGTAGGTCCATGGCAACAAAAAGTTTGAAAACCCCTGCTTTAGAAAACTCAAACCTTCAATTATATAAATTTAACAATCTTCTGCACTTAATAATGTGTGTTTAAGGGCAGACACATCTATCCATAATCCAAGAAAATGTCCATAAAGCTATTAATGGAAGCATAAGTCTCTTTTGTTTGGGCTTTGGCTATGATGTGGACTACAGTCTCCTTGATAAGTTGGCCAAGCAGAATGATGGACTCGCTCGACGAGTCTATGAGGCCTCAGATGCTGCCCTTCAACTGCAGGTAGACCTGACAACTGTATACTCTCAATCAATAAATATAATACCTTATATTTAATATATGCAGCCTGATCCAGATAATAGCCGGGTCTTGAATGATTTCCTTTTCTATAGGGTTTTTATGAAGAGGTGGCTAGCCCACTTCTCTTTGAGGTGAACGTAAATTATCCTGGCAATGCTGTAACTGACTTGACACAAAGTCACTTCAGGCAATTCTTCAAAGGCTCTGAGATAGTGGTAGCCGGACGCCTACAAGAACTTGAGACTGACACCATTCTGACTGAAGTATCTGCACATGGGGTAAGGGAAGCACTATTGGTTGAATAAAAATCAGTTTGATTGTACAGTTTCATAAGTGCCATACATCCTATTTCAGTTGGAGGACCAGTTTGTGGTCCAGAGTCAAGCAATTGCTGAAGAGTGGGACAGTGTGTTCCCTGAGCAGGAGTACATCTTTGGCGATTTCACAGAGCGACTGTGGGCATATCTGACCATCCAGCAGCTCTTGGATAAAATGTCAGCGTGAGACATATGCGCTCAAATAATTCAACCTATTCAACCCGAGAATTACAAAAATTAATACAATGTCCAATAAAATTTGTTGACAGAGAGAAATGCTCACCAGAGGACAAGGAGAATGTCACAGCTGAAGCTCTAGACCTTTCTCTAAGGTATAACTTTGTCACACCACTTACATCCATGGTGGTCACCAAACCACAGGCCGAGGATGAAGAAACGCTTGTTGCTGACAAGCTGACTGAAGGTACTTGGTAATGTTTTTAAGCCATATTCCACCCAAAAATGAAGATTCAGTCATCATTTACTTATGCTCGTGTCATTCCAAACCTGTATGGCTTTAAAGGTTAGTTCACCCAAGAATGAACATTTTGTCTCACCCTCATGACGTTCCAAACCCATAAGACTTTCGTTCATCTTTGGAAACATTGTAAATATTGCTAAACCTCACTGGTTTTCACATGTCATCACATGAACATCCTTGAGCTTCCATTTACCACAACTGATGTGTGAGTTAATGAATATTCATATGTGAATAAAAGCCTAAATTAAATCTGTTCATCATATAAAGTGATTGTCTCTTCTGAAAATTTGGACTAACCTCTCAATTCATATGGATTAGTTTTACATTCTCTACAGAACTTTTTGAAACATCAAAGTGGTAGTTGCGTAGCTGTCAATGAACAGTACAAAACTGCCTCATATTTCATTAAAAATATCTTCATTTGTGTTCCAAAAATTAACAAAAGTCTTACGGGATTGGAACAGCATTAGTATGGAGCTTATAATATGACAAAATTATTCGAATTTGAATTAATAGTGTAATTAACAAAATTGAATATTATGTGGAATTTTAAATAGCTCTGAATTTTGTATTGAACATTTGAAATTTAACGAACTGAAATGTTTTTAAGGTTGAATTGTATAGATGTATTTTCAAACAGCAGGTTTTTTGTTCTGAATTCTTAGACTGCAAATATCAGATTATATAAAAAATACAGATTCAAGTTTTCAAGTTGAAGAAGAAATTCGGAACTTCAAATTCAGTTTTCTAAAATTCAAAACGCAGAAAATTCATATCGGACAGATAGTAGGTCACAGGTCATCCACAGGGAAGAGTAGAGGGTCTCAGAAAAGTCAAACGGTAATTTTGGTCAATTGACCCTTCGCAGGGAGTTTGATTGACAGGTGATCTGATCCGCCGAATCTGCCATTTTTGTCCGAAAAAGCAGTCAGGAGAGTTAGTAGATTAACATTGGAGGATTTGAACTTGAAAAACGGAGTGTACTGACGTCTTTCCGCGGTTAAAACAATATTCCTTCTGATGTTCATTCATGTTTATTTGATGCTATACATTAACTAGAAGGAAGAGATGATCGGTTCACGAGTAGCTTTAACTGAGGCTCTACAGTGATCTGTCAGACACATTAAAGAGCCACAAAATTTGAAAGGTGAGACTTTGTTACATATCAAAAGTAACCTGGTCTGTCCTGTCTTTTAGTGTGTTGTCAGTGTCCTCTCTGCTCTGCGATGTATGTTTCACTGCGTGAGAGCATGGTGTGGCGGGAGAGCGGCGTGGCTTGTCGGATATAGCAACAGTAACTAAAGGGGGCGGGGGTCTTTGCGAACGGTCAATTACAGAGCTGCACTGCAGTAGTTTTCTGGCGCAAACGTGGTGGTGGTTCAAGAGAATCCGTGTATCATTCATTCACAGTCGTTTTTTTATTTGATATTAAGAGTAGAAAATGAGAAAACAGCTTGAATATTAGATTTCTAATATTCTAATAATAGTCCTCCGCTGCTGCAGTTGTACGGATTCTTAAAGGACAAGTTTGGTATTTTACACTTAAAGCCCTGTTTTCAGATCGTTTCTGATGAAATAGAACGGTTAAGATTGAAATTTGGACACATGCTGCTGGCCCGAGAATTTTCGGTTTCTGTGGTAGCACCCCCCCCACCTCCACAATGGCTGCATAGGTGCACTGGAACAATCCTTCCTAAAACGCATTAAACTTTCGTTTACAAAGACGTGAAACTCACCGAGTGGTCAGGGGTGTCCACTGATATGCTCACATAAAAATCGCTGCAAAAGATGCTTTCCAACAGGTTTTATCGTAGTTTTTGTCCAACTCCATTGACTTGTATTGGATGAGGTACGGTATTACTCCGCCGCCGGAAATGGAAATGGGGTTGTTTGTGGGCTGGAGTGTCTATTATTCAAGCTCTCAACGGAAGAATGTACGGGTGTGAGGCGTTTGGAAAAATAGGTCCACAGTTTTACAACGAATGGTAAAACACCTGTTGGAAAGCATCTTTTGCAGCAATTTTTGTGTGAGCATATCAGTGAACACCCCTGACCACTCGGTGAGTTTCACGTCTTTGTAAACGAAAGTTTAATGCGTTTTAGGAAGGATTGTTCCAGTGCACCTATGCAGCCATTGTGGAGGTGGGGGGGTGCTACCACAGAAACCGAAAATTCTCGGGCCAGCAGCATGTGTCCAAATTTCAATCTTAACCGTTCTATTTCATCAGAAACGATCTGAAAACAGGGCTTTAAGTGTAAAATACCGAACTTGTCCTTTAACGCACTTATTGCAACAACATTTAATCTTTTTCTCATCAAACAACTCGACTAACGAATGGCTCGACACAACCCATACAGGGGAAGAGCCTAGACAGGGCTTTCTCCTGTGTAGACCAGCAGTTCTCAAGTGCCAGGGGGGTCCTTGAAATAATTTGCAATAACCTACTGTATTTTCCGGACTGCAAAGTCACGTTTTTTTATCATGAAACATGCTGTGATTTATTCCAAAGTGACTTAGGCCTATATAAAAATTCAAGGAAAAAAGCAATACAGAAATTATGAGTTTTCTAGGCTGCCTTAAATATTAGTATTACAATACTGATGGCCCAAAAACGTGACCGTTTGAAGCTACAATTTTCTGCAGAGGTTCTTATGTGACACATTAACACTGTATTATTTTGATTCACAGAGCAGCGAGAGGACACAACAGAACCTGGTAAGAGGAATTAACCTTAGATTTAACCATCACTGTGAACATTTAGAGGTGTCTTATCTTGTCATGTCTTACTATACAATGGATTCTGCAAAAACTTTTGAATGAAGACTCTCTCTCTGTCTCAATCGCACAATTCTACCCTTGAAGATATCGGTGCACTTTATGCTCCACCTCAGTTGATCAGCAGTGGTATCAAAAATCTCAGACCCGCTGTCAAAAGACTCAGAAAAAAACAAAATCTACTCCCTTCATATCTTGGTGAGAAGTGATGTCATTTTTGTGGTGTGAATTTCAATACATTTTAAAGAGAACTACTTTAGTAAAGAAAAAAAAAAATTGTTACCTGTTACTTATGTTTGTCTCTTGTTCTTTAGGTTTGTTAGTTGATGGAGATCCACACTTCATCATTGAGCTGCCAGAAAAGAACGATGCTCTGTGCTTCAACATTGATGACAAACCTGGAACCATCTTCAACCTGGTTAGCGACCCGCTTACAGGTGATTTATTCTGTCAGTAAACAGAAACATCTGTTTTGATGTGGGTAATTGGAACTAGGTTTATTTTCCATCTTCTCTTTCTACTCATATCTGTGTAAAAAAAATGAATATTCAGGCATTATAGTGAACGGCCAGATCATTGGAGATAAGAAGGTCATCCCAGGAAAGAAGATGCACACTTATTTTGGGCAATTTGGGATTGCTCATGAGAAGTTTGGTATCAAATTGATGGTGAGCACAAAGGAGATCTCACTGTCTGAAGAGGGAAAACAGACAAAATTGTCCTGGACTGACAACAGGACTATAAAAGGACTGAAGTAAGTGACAATAAATTTACATTAAACTGTGATGAGTCCGTGATAGTAAAATAAAAGGCAGAATTTAATTATTCTTGAATTAGAATCAAACTGAGCTCAATCCTCCATCTTTTGCTTTCTCCAGCATGGATCTGCAGGTGATCAAAGATCGCAGTTTAACAGTGACCCTGAGAAACTCAGTCAAGTTTCTTATTATCCTGCACAAAATATGGCAGAATCACCCGTATCATCAAGACTACCTCGGGTTCTACACTCTGGACACCCACCATCTTTCACACGGTGTTCACGGCCTGCTTGGTAAAATTAGATGTTCTTAAATATTAGCAGAAAACCTTATAGCTGCTTTACTTTAACTTAAGGGAACTTTAACTTTTTTGTTGTTGTTTTTTTTAGTGATGAAACTAGTGATGTCTTTTAAAATTACACTATGGATTTTTTGTCAAATCAAGCTTGTTCTTCATTATTTTCACTAAACATTTTGTATTTTTTATTGCTGTCTGTCTAAAAAAAAAATCCCAAATGACATCCTATACACTGCACTTACTAAGCAATACTCTATCGTTTAGTGTATGAAATTTGTCAGGTTATTTTGTCATCTGGCATAGGAGGGGGTTTATTTTTGGAGGGGGGGGGGGGGTAATTAAGTGCATTATCTAGGTAATTTAAGTGCACATTTTCGATACCGACTATATATGTTAACGCCGATAACTGATAAATGGCTGATATTAAAATTCTATACTATGTTATGCAAATAAATTTGGGCACCATAACATTATAAGGTACAGTATGATGAACTGTAAAATGGATATTCATGTTGAGATATGCTATAGTTTAGCCTATACTGAACACATTAAATTATTAACATTTTTAAATATTAACCTTGCGCATTAGATGACATCACAGATAATCTAAATGTAAAAGTAGGGGAAATGCTCATGATGGACCAAGTTTTGAGTGTATAAGAACAGTTTCTAAATTACTGC
Organism: Vimba vimba; assembly: GCA_022828995.1. Classification (NCBI taxonomy): domain Eukaryota; kingdom Metazoa; phylum Chordata; class Actinopteri; order Cypriniformes; family Leuciscidae; genus Vimba; species Vimba vimba. The sequence goes on from CM040838.1 coordinate 25,741,062, forward strand.
TACTACTTGCAACCTCACTAGACTTCCACTCCACTAATCTTGACGTTAACAATAGCTTTTTTGGTCTCTATTTGTACTGCAGGTCAGTTCTACCAGGGTGTTAACTTTGAGGTCAGTGACTTGTTTCTAGGAAAAGACCCTGATAAACAAGATGCCATTATGTTTGTGAAAGGAAACAAGCTCACGGTTACCAGGTAAATGAAATTGAACATAAATATGCAATGTTGAATTCACACTTGAAGATTTTCATGCAGATTTTCATTGAATCTCACATGACTCCAGGGGCTGGCAGAGAGATTTCAGAAAGGACGTAAAGAATGGAGACAATGTGCCCTGCTGGTTCATTCACAATAACGCCACCGGACTCCTGGATGGAGTTCACACAGATTACATCGTCTCTGGTCTCTTTAAGACAATCTAGACAACATCTGTCCAACTGAACTTTGCACTACGGACAAAGTACATGTTCTTAGCTTTCATGTAGTCTTAAGTACATAATGTGATAGTTTTAATTTGGAAATAATGCCATATCTGACAAAGCTGCTGATGATATTAATTTTTATATACTTTATTGGAATTCAACGGCTATGAAATAAAACACCCATCTGAACATTCCTTGTGTTTCCATATTAATTGATTGAACAAAGTCCAACATGAAATCAGTTAGTAACTCACTGAGGGAAGAAAGTTGTGTGAGCAAGAACAACATCAAGCAGGGTGGTGGGGGGGGGGGGACACCCTGTTTGTTTCTCTAGCTCGTTCACTAGTGACTGACATTTCATTGCATTATTCATAATGTGTTTATTTATTTATACCGGATACACCTCACATGACAAGTGGGGTCTTTTGCTTATCTTCATTTTAATTAAAAAGCTTTTATGTATTGAATTTTTCTTTCTACCGACCAATGATGATTCTGAAAGAAAGTGTGTAGGGTTTGTTATAGTAACGAACACAACTTTCATGTGCATCTGACTAACAGATAAACAGCACTCTTATTTTACTGTTGTCGTTAATATTGTGGTTATTTTAACAAACCATTTGCATCATAATTCGCACCCTCAAAGTCTAAAACGACAATACCATGAGGCAAATTATCAATACTGGACTCAATTCAAGAATTTAGGAACAAAGATCACAAATCCACCAACACCCACTCAAACAGGTTTTTGCGCTGCTTTAAAGTGTTCACAAGGGTTCAGAGTATTCAATAGTCCTGAATGCGATTGAGCAGACAGTGCACCATGTCTGCTGGGTGGATATTTTGTGTGTTTGTGTGCGTATGTTTTACTTTAGGGTCTTTTGAGACCCTGGTCATCACAAAAGGCGACGAGCAATGGGTAGGTCTGCTTTTGCTATCCTAATTTATGTTTTGCTGCACTAATAAAGTGCCTTATAATAATTAACACATCAGCAGTGATCAGTAACATTATGAGCTGCAGTATGTCTTCAACGTCAATACAGTATCAAATATGGGAAAACAGTTCAGCCGTCATAGTTTATATGTACAGTAATGTGTCCTCTTCTGCCCCTCCAGGACAGTGAAACCAGCACGGCCAGACTCTTAAAGGTATTGCAACAATGCCAATAGATTACATAAAGCAGTGGTTCTCAATCAGGGGGCCGGGGCCAACTGGGGGGCCTCTGCAAACTTCATTTCAATTCATTTCATTTCAAATATATATTAAAAAAGCAAATACAGACTTGTGATTGCCAATAGATACACAGACATGCTGCTGTGAACATGTCGGATATGCTGCTGCATGAATAGGCATACATGAATCCTAGGGGTGGGCGATATACCAGTAGACACGATTAACTGGTAGAGATTTTACTGTATATATCGTCTCTATCACGGTTGCGCTTACGTGACTTTTAATGAATGTAATATATCAACAAATGTCAGTTGTCTGTTCAAAAACAAGCAGCAATGTCATAATCACAGCAGAAACACCAGAGTAAATATCCAAGCCAATAATGAAAAGCCTTTGAGTCAAAAAGGTTGAGAACCACTGATGTACAGAAAGTAGTCAAATAATTCACAATACATGAAGATGGCACTATTGGTGTGTGTGTGTGTGTGTGTGTGTGTGTGTGTGTGTGTGTGTGTGTGTGTGTGTGTGTGTGTGTGTGTGTGTGTGTGTGTGTGTGTTAGCTTGACTATATTAACATTTTATTACAACAACACATAGTTGCCATACAAAATACATTTTCCAATTGCCTCCTAACAGAAGCGAAGTGTGAGCAGTGCTGAGGTAGGAACTCTTCATTATATCTCACACAATCTCATCAATCCATTGATTTGAAAGTCCATTTGAAATGAATGAGGGCAGTTAATGAGCTATCTTTAACTGATTTGACTCTTAAAAAAATACTTTTGTTGCCTAATGATACAGTTAATTTATATAAAGTTAATGAATTATATTTTATTACATTTTATTCAATTAATTTAGTTCACCCAAAAACACCCTCATGTCGTTGTCATCGTCGATTCATGTTCGAAACACAAATGAAGATCTTTTTGACGAAATCTGAGAGATTTCTGTCCGTCCATTGACAGTCTACGCAACTACCACTGTGACGCTTCAAAAAGTTCATAAAGAGATCGTAAAACCAATCCATATGAATTAAGTGGTTTAGTAACCATAAATTCAATCTGTTCATCATATAAAGCAGGGATGGGCAACTTCGGTCCTGGAGGGCCACTGTCCTACAGAGTTTAGCTCCAACCCTGAAAAAAATCACCTGCCTGTAATTTTCTACTAATCCTGAGGACCTTGATTAGCTTGTTCAGGTGTGTTTGATTAGGGTTGAAGCTAAACTCTGTAGGACAGTGGACCTCCAGGACAGAAGTTGCCCATCCCTGATATAAAGCAATCGTGTCTCTTCAGAAAATTTGGATTAAACCACTCAATACATATGGATTCGTTTCACTATATTTTATGAACATTTTGAAGCATCAAAGTAGTTGCATAGACTGTCAATTGAGGGACAGAAATCTCTCAGATTGTGTTTTGTGTTGTGAAGATGATCAAAAGTTGTACGGGTTTGGAACGACATGAGGGTGAGAAATTAATGACAGAATTCAAATTTTTGGGTGAATTATCCCTTTAATTTAGCTGTGTGTGCATGTTTCTGCATGCCATTTTACTCTGGTTATTCATAACATTTGACTTGAATAAAATTAGTTAATTACAATATAGTTTATTTGACATTTTATAGTGCAGCTGACACTGACCTCAACAAGCTCAACCTTTATCCTGAAATGACCGCTGTCTAAGTCAATAGACAATCGCGGTTGCAACATGTGTTTGTGGAACATTTTGTCCTTTCACTAAAAGTTCAGCTAGTTTTGGAAAGGTCCTTTGAAAGGGACAGCTTAAACTACTCAGTAATAAAAATACTTTTGTTGCAACAAGAAGTTTATATATCAGTAAACCCTCTGGGGACCACAAACGCGCCCGCGCGTTTTGCTCGGTTTTTTTTTTTAGCAATGAAAATAAACACTAAATGCTCTGTTAATTTTGATCTTTCATTTTCGTGTAATACATCAATCGATCCTGTTCAGTTTCTATTTTTTTTCTGTATACTCACAATAAAAATAAAGTGTTTTGCTTTTTGACAAATAAAGAAAAATTAACATGATGCGATTTCTGCCTTGTCTCTCTCAGTGAACTCCCATTTGAAACGCGTTCGAAAATGATCTATAACTCTGCGAAAATGCAGTCAAACAGGCAAACAGACCCACGGGCATAAAGCTTGAGATCGCATCTGTTAAATGAAGTAACTTATATAAAAAACAAATATTCTCAGCTTCTGTAATCTGTATAAAAAGAGAGCGACTCCAGTCGAGCTCATTACGAGATCATTCACAGTAATGTGACCACTCCCCGGAGAGCGCGTGCTATTCAAACGCAAATTCTGAGAACTATTTCAGAGCTGTGAAACGCCCATCAGCTGTAAACACAGCGCGTCGCGATCGAGTGAGGCATAATATAGCCTACCTTATGGAGAAAAGATTCCTCAGAACAGTGCTGATATGAGGAGCAATATCTCTTGATATGAGGAGCAGATCCCGCTGAGGAGTGAGGTAGGCTGTTTTCTTTTCTCACGTGTGGAATAACGTTATGGAATAGCGTTAGTGTAGGCCAATGCAAACCGCAAAAAGATGAATCGCATTTCTATAATATGACTCGCCTTTCTGTGAGATGAATGAAGGGTACATATTTTTAAAGACTGTTTAGCCTAAATATGAATCGCGCGTCTGTGTGTGAAAGAATAAACTGCTTTGCTAGAGCCTACTGAGATGAGTAGAAATCGACTGGAATATTGAAATAAAATGTATTTGTATTTAAGAAACGTATTAAACTGCAAATTAGCATTTATATGCCCTAATATTTCATAAAAACAACGTTACAGTCAGTCACTTGTTGACTAGATTTGGGTACAGTTTTTAGGCTACTGTAGAATATACTGCCACATCATAAGCTTTTGTTTAGCAATTTCTGCTCATATCTAACGTTATATATATATATATATATATATATATTTGTCAAAAATAAAGTCATAGACTAAGATGTTGGATGTTCCAATGTTGGCTATATTCAAACTAATGAATACATATGATAAAATGTAGGCCTATAATCTTTTTTCTTTTTCTTTTTTACAAAGAAAGAGTACACTTGAAATATTGTTGAAATTGTAATTATTGTTGTAATTGTAACATTTTTAATAAAATAGCAAAACATATTTACAAGAGAGATGTAAGCGAAATCTTAAATGGTCAATATAAGTCTTCTAAATACATCTTTTGTCCTTGCATTGTGGCTCAGTCAGTGTCACACCTGAATGAATGGCTAATTATGCAGAGTCATTATGCAGAGTGGGTGGGACAATTTAATCTAAGGTGTAAACTACTCCTCCCCCTCGCATATTGGCTTTCCAAGCAAAACCTGTTTTACACCATTTAAATCAATGTATTTTTTTTTGTGAACGATAAAGCAAAACTATTTTCACATAATTTTGAAGCTAGAACTCAAAGGGACAACATCCATTAGTCAAAAGTCTTGTGGACACATATTTAATATGTGTTTTGTGGTCTTAATTCAGCAACTTTCATTTTAATTTTTTCCAATAACCACGCATAAACATTATTCTCTTAAAAATACAAACATCTACATACACGTTGCTCGCATATTATGGTAGCCCTGTTTGTGCTATATAGAGTGAATTTACACCTTTGCCATTAACATGTTTATAAATAACTGAAAAAAGCACAAATGTCAAGGCATGTCAGAACATCTCAAAGGCCCCAAAAACACCTTGGTCCCCTGAGGGTTAACAAGCAATGTACCATAGGAAAGAATTGTTGTCATTGTTGAAATGACAAAGTACATCACCCTTTCGTTGCACGTTTTTTTTGTTTTTTTTTTCTTCTTTCAGATAGAGGTACAGAGCGTGAAGGTGGACTGTAAAGTCACATCACGTTTCGCCCACACTGTCATGACCACGAAAGCTCTGAATAAGGCCAACATCTCACAGGAAGTGTCCTTTGAGGTGGAGTTACCCAAGAAGTCTTTCATCACCAACTTTAGCATGTCAGTCCTTTCCCATCGGAACTCAGCATGAGCCATGAGAATCTACTGCATTTCGGTTTTATGTGCTTTTTAAAAAATTATTGCTACTAATGTCGTGACATTTTTGGATTTTCAGGGAGATTGATGGTAAGACATATACAGGTGAAGTGAAGGAAAAAGAGAAGGCCAAGGAGCAGTATCAGAAGGCTGTGTCATCTGGCCAGACTGCTGGTTTAGTCAAGTGAGAAGAAGAAAACAAGAAGTCAACATGAACTTGCTTGTTGCTCAAATCCTACTAACTAACTGGTGTTCTGGTATTCCAGGGCTTCAGGTAGAAAAATGGAGAAGTTTTCTGTTTCTGTGAACGTCGCAGCAGACAGCAGTGTCGTATTTATTCTCACCCATGAGGAACTTCTTCAGCGAAAGTTTGGCAAATATGAGCTCATGATCAGAGTCAAACCCAAACAGCTGGTCCAGCACTTCCAGGTTCACTGTTAACTGACTGCAGCAGATTTTAATTGAGAAGCCACATGATATATTTTTGTGTGTTTAAGTGAAGTGGTGGAAAACTTAAAAAAAATTTAATGTTCATGGACATGTTACTTGTCAACTACACTGAAAAAAAACAAGTGTAAAAACAACTTTGGCAAGTTTTTGCACGAATAGCCTATTCAAGTAAATTTCACATATGGAATTAAGTCTACTTAACTAAGTAAAGTGAAAGTAACAAAGAAAATAAGTAATTTTAACTTGTAAAAGATTGAGTAATATTTATTTAGTTGAAGTTTCCTTTGCAATACATTTCACTCAAACTATATAACATTAAAACCACACGTTTTAAGTATATGGCTTACTAAATATCCAAGTAATTTATACAATAGATATTATGTGAGACACCATATCTACGGATCAGAGGTCGCGCTTCATGTGAACGCAGAGACCTCAATACTTGGTAGACAATACACAATGACGGTAACATTTGATGGATCGTTTTGGTGTTTGAATATGTCATTTTGAGTAGAAAATGAACTCCAAATGTCACAAAATGGCAAGTTACTAATCCTAACAACAAAAGCAATGATACAACAGTGTAAATACAGCTGGAAAACAGTGAAAAATCAATCTCATTAATTATTCAAGGCCCAGTGCATGATGGGAACACCAGTATCAGAAAAGTTGAGTAATTTTACTTAATTTTATAACGTTGATATTAACGTTTTAATTTCTACACGCTTGAATTGAGCACTAATATAGAATTTACTTTTTTTTTTTATTCTTGCCTGAACTAACTTTTTCATGTATATTACAGTACATTGTTTTTTTCTCTAGCATTTACTTCACAAAATCATTTTTAGCAGTGTACCTGCCTATTAATATGATTACATAGATCTATTATGCATGGCATTGTTAAAGTGTCTTGCGTCTTAGTGTTTAAAGACGTTTGATCTTAAAAACGTATTAGTAAATGCTGAGATTTACATTAAAGGAGCTGTATGTAAGATTGTGGCCAAAACTGGTACTGCAATCACTTTAAAATTACTGTATAGAGCGGTGTATCCCCTCCCCCTTCCCCTGACTCCAGGTTGCCAGATAGGCTGCAGGATCCAGCAGGAATGTAGGCTGCTATGTAGCTGTGGTAACTAGAGCAGAGCTGGCAACCCGGATGCCGAAACACTACTGACTTCGTGATTGGTAGATAGGTGGAGGGTGGAGCATCAGGCTCAAACACAACATGACAACATCAACATCAGTTGAGGGCTGCAACTTCACTTTTTAAATGACAATATCCTGGCCGTACTACTGTTGTCAGTGATATAAGTATTTGAAATGAACATGATTTCTTAATGTCTAGTGACATATCAGGGCCATTTTATGATTAATTGAAATACATTTCTTACATACAGCTCCTTTAAGATTAATAAATGCTGTAGAAGTATAGTTCATTGTTAATTCATGTTAACTAATAACTAATGTTACCAAATGAGACCGTATTGTAAATTGACCACAATTTTTAGCAGTAATAATTCCTCTCTTAATTTGAACACCTCGCATTTAAACAATGAATGACTTGTTGACTGAATTCATATTATGCAATTATAATTAAAAGCTGAAATAAATGACTAATTAGTCCTGTCTCTCATCCTCAGATTGTGGCAGATATCTATGAGCCTCAGGGAATTACATTTGTGGACGCCTATGGTACATTCATCACCAATGAGCTGCTCCCTCTAGTGGAGAAAACTGTCAGTGATAAGAAGGTGACTATTCAAAAAACTTTGGATGAATGGATGCCACTTAGTGTAAAGCATTTTTAGTATACTAACTAATAACTAAACAGAATCTCTGCTAGATAATAATAATGGTAGTGATGATAATGATATCAAATTGTAACCTTTGTTCAGGCCCATGTGTCCTTCTCTCCAACACTGGATCAACAGAGGAAATGCTCTGAGTGTGACGGCACACTCATTGATGGAGATTTCTTCATTAAGTATGATGTCAACCGTGCTCATGACATTGGTGACATTCAGGTCAGATTTCATTATGATTATAAAAGTAAAAATGACAACTGAATCGGCAGCATCCTGATGATGAAAAGCTTCAACAATCGAACCTAAATCTTGAGTGGCTCACCTCTGTCCCACAGGCTTTACAGTGAACGCAGATCATTGAGCCTTTTTTATAGCGAGCCTCTCGAAGTCTTTCAGACACTCTTTTCGAAAACTGTAAGCCTTCTTTTCCGCAGGTGGATCCACATTCACCACATGATCGGCATCTCCAACTCTGCGACTAACGTTATCTGTAACTTTACACAGCTTACAAAAGAAATCTCTCAGTGTTCTTTTCATTTTCTCTCTTCGACTCTACATTTTGCGCGGTAATTAGCTCCCAGTCATGTGACATCGGAGCGCAGCGAAAGGGAGTGCTTGACGGCTAATATTAACCAAAATCAGCATTAAAGTTAAGAATGTAAAGATAAAGTTGAATTGATTATGTATAGTTGAATAGAACGGTGGACCGATCACTGTATCAGCTCACAGCGGGCAATAATTAGCAAATGTTTTGTAGATAAATTAAAACAGGTCGCACCACAACAATCATTGCACCCATACAAATGCTCTCAAAGAGCAAAATAATGCTCCACCAGCAAAAATAATGCAAATAAAGTGAAGATGACGAACGAATGACAAGAAAGACATTTTGAGAGCTACTGAGCGGATTCTACCGGATTCACTACCGGTAATTTAAACACCTCTGATTGGTCATTATTTTCAACAGAAATCCCTGTGATGAGCTACAATACTCAACGCTGCAAAATCATGTCGTGAATAGATACATTGGCAGTGCCGTTGATTTCACATGACATGAATATAACAACCAGATCGCTTTAATTTACTTACTTTTCTGTTTTATGTAACAATACAAATTATATGTAACACATAGTAACATACAGTAACTAGTATATTAATCCTACATGCAATGAATAAAAATATATTAGTTGCATTGACATGACCAGGCAGCCATGGTATGTCAATGCAACTAATACACCCAACTGACACCCTGGCCTGACCCACAAGTGTGTTTACTGTGTTTACAAGGCGCTTACTGCACCTTTATATCCCAGTCATTAGTCCATTCTCCCTTCCATTTCCTTTACTCTTTTTACTTTTCTTTCTTTCTAAAAAAATAGAAATATATATAAATAGATATGTGTGTGTGTGTGTGTGTGTGTGTGTGTGTGTGTGTGTGTGTGTGTGTGTGTGTGTGTGTGTGTGTGTGTGTGTGTGTGTGTGTGTGTGTGTGTGTGTGTGTGTGTCATCTACAGGTTGTCAATGGTTACTTTGTGCATTTCTTTGCACCAGCCAGTCTTCCACGAGTACCAAAGATGGTTGTTTTTGTGATAGACAACAGCTACTCTATGGTGGGAAAAAAAATGAGTCAGGTGAGTTATGATGTCTGTTAAATGAGAAAATACTGTTTTCAATAGATTGTCAGTACTTGGGACAGTTAATTTGTCCGTTTGTTTCCGAAACGAGACCAAAGACGCCCTAGTGACCATCCTGGGTGAACTACCAGAGGATGACTACTTTGCGATCATCGTCTTTTCAAGCACCTTTGTTGTATGGCGGCCACATTTAAGTAAAGCAACAAAGGAAAATGTGCATGCAGCCCAGGAATATGTCAAAACAATTGAAGTTATTGGGGGTAAGTATGAATATGAAATATATAAACTGAGATTATCACTGAACAAATTATAAACAAGATTAATTTGGTGCAATCCATATAAAAAAATAAAGCACAACAGTACAATGCAACGTGACTAGGAAAGGAACCATTTGAGGGTTAAAAGCAAAAATTTAAGCTTTTATTTGTTAAAGAACATTAATTCTTCCTTTACAAATATGCTAAATTAATTGTAAAGGGGTGGAACTACTGTTCTAGGCAGATTTATTCTAATAATTTGTCATAAACATAGTACATGTATTCTGTGAATACGTAATTCATGAAGATTCTCAACAGAGCTTTAACCTGGATTAATTGCTTTAATTTTGCTGCTCCATGTTATATTAACTGGGAATGTCAATAAATATATAGAATTTCATATTTACTTAAATTGGTGAAAGAATCCCTAAAGTTGCCTATGCACTGAGAACAGCAAATCTCACTTAATATAGTTTACCTTACATTAAAGGTGTACTTCACCACAGGCAAAATGGGCTTTCAATAAAACTAGGCTACCTATACAGAACAAAGGCGAAAAAATAAATAAATTGGCACTACCTGACTAGAGAAAACAAAGAAAAAAGGCTGTTGTCTTCCCTTTTGCCAAATAGGTAGGGAAACTTCAACACCCTTAATGCACTGGGCATGTTGCTGTCCAAGGTCACTCCCACCAGTCTGCTATGAATACGCTTACCAGAGTCAAATAATGCTTTGCTTTAGTAGGAAATATTTCTTGGCAAACTTTTAGTCATAATGGTGGTGTTAACTTGTATTGTTCCCGGGCGCAAAAACAGAGTAAACATTTAACAGAAGTGAGTTACTTTTGGTTTCCACTTTCCAGTGAAGAATCCAGCACGTTGTAGGCAGCGGCTAAAAGATGCAAACTATCGTTAATGGAGAACTTTGCAAAAGAAAATCTGAAAGCCCTGTGTTTGTTTGTAGTCAATATTTAATGGTCGTGTCTTAAATTGCCCCCTATACCCTTAAATAGAGCACTATTTGAGGGAACAGCCTTGTGTAGTGGTGTCGGAAACCATAGTGGACACTATTGAGTGTACTCATTTAATCCCATAATGCACCACAATAACGAGTGTACAACTGCTGTACACTCAACAGCTAGAGAATACCCATAATGAACTGTGAGGGCATGAATTCCCACAGCTGAATCAATCATCCATCCAATTTTCCAATTTTATATAGGTATAAATTCATTTTAATTGATTTTTAAATTGTTCAATTAAGGTTTATAAATGCTAGTTTCCATGACAGAGTTCAGGATAAATCTTTTCATTACCACTGGAGTCGCTAGTTTGCTAAGCCTCCGGCACACTCTGTGTCCGAATTCACTAACTCAATTTCATTCACACCTTTAAGTGAATTGTGGAGTAATGTAGGGAATAGGGAATGAGGGTATAGTGGGCGATTTCGAATACAGCTTTCATTTTAGGCCAAACGGAGGGGAAAAACTGAAAGAAACTGCCAATTCGCAATGCCCCGAAGCAAAACGTAATGGTGTACACGTAAGAAAGCTGTTGCCATATAGTTTTCCATTTTTATCATACTGCTGTTTAAAGCGTAGACAAAGTACAATACAAATTGCAGTGATAAACCTACCCTTACAATAACCATTCTTACAATACCAGGGATACAAAATGTGGAAGTATAATCTATAATTGTCACGAAAGCCCTGGAGCATTTTGCATCATCCAGCAGACTTTTACTTAGCCTGGCTCCGCCCTCCACGTACTTCCGCTCAATTTTCATTCTCCTTCAGTACGTCGTCTGGGTTTGCGGTATATTCTTGGGTTTTCTCCGGCCAAATTTTTACCGGTCCAAACAGGGGGAGTGGCTGAGAACGATGATGTTGAGGTCGTGCACTAGTTTGAGTTGTAGGGTTACGTCACAACCAAACGTTAGCGATTGGTTATGGCAGATCCAGAGTGACTCTGGGCAGATCCAATAGTTTTAAACTTCAACAGAGTACCCGCCGTCAATAGAGAGTGGCCAGACTCTCTGTACAAATGAAATGTATTAGAGTCTGGTAGGACCAGGCTAACTTTTACTGACAAATAAACATGAAATTCTCTGTCCAGGTAATGAGGAGAACAAGGGAACATTGTTCAGTTACTACCGACATTGTAACAATTCAAAGCAGATTGAAAATCAGGAAAGTTACTCTATAAGAATCTAAAATGTGTTAGTCATTATTTTAGACCTGCACACGTCTACACTGAAAAAAAAAAAAAAAAAACTGGAAAAACTTTACTTCCAAATTTAAAGTTATGACAAAATATCACATTTTAAAGACAAAACATATTCTGCACCACTAATCAAATGTGTGACACGAGCACCTATTGTTTGTGTCTCAGGTACAGAATTGCATGATGCTGTCATTCATGGTGTGGAGATGCTGTATGAAGAACAGCGTAACGGGACAGCCCCAGAGAATATGGTCCTGATGATCATTTTGCTGACTGATGGGGAACCAAACCGATGTATGTATGCACATACCAACAACCATTTAATGTTTCCAGACTAAGAAAGCTCAAAAAAGCTGGGCTCAAGAGCAGACTATAAATTAACTAATCAGTTATTTGTAGCTGTTGTTCAATTTTGTCGCCCGTTGTCGTCTGTGATGGTAAATCTTAAATCATAAATTTTACTAATTCTTAGGGCCAAGATCGCTTCCTGAGATCCAAGAGAGCATTCGTAATGCAATTAATGGGAATATCACTCTGTTCAGTTTGGCCTTCGGTAACGATGCAGACTTTGGATTTTTGGATACATTGAGCAAGCAGAACAATGGCGTGGTTCGCAGGATTTATGAGGACTCAGATGCTCCGCTTCAGCTACAGGTATCACAACTGGGGTCTTTGCAAAATATTGATTCCTTAAGTAATTTTTTATTTTTTATTTTCAATTAAATCAATCTTCATTCAAAAAAATCTCATAAATCACTTTAAGAATCATAAAGTCCTAAAAACGTAACGATACATTTTTCAACTTTAGCAATACCTTCCGTTATGGAGTATTTTAATATATTACCATTATTATTATTTTCCACCCAGGGATTTTATGAAGAAGTGTCAAGTCCTCTACTTTCAGAGGTGAATTTTCACTATCCGGACAACACTGTTAACTCATTGACAAGAAGCCATTTTAAACAGCTATTCAACGGCTCGGAGATCATGGTCGCTGGCCGACTTAATGACTTAAATGACATAAACAACTTTGCAATTGAAGTGTCCGCACAAGGGGTGAGTAAATAATCTATAGTTCCAGACACACATACACATGGTCCATAGTAATTGTAATTTGTATATAAATCTGTTTTAAATGCGGACATTGGTTGTTGGGTGTATGTGCGGCAAAATCATCTCCTTGTAGTAAGTGTGGGGAAAAAAAGCCTTTATGATGCAGATAATTTTAAAGAGGCACACTCCCCTCGTCAGCCATTGGTTGGAGATAGACAGATAGCTCTGCCCCAAACTCACACCATTGGTTGAGCTACTGTTGCTATGTCAGGCTTATTAAAGTTGCTGCTGCATATTAAGCTGGATAGGGGCAATTATTTTAACAATTGAATTATATTATATTATCATTAATATCTATTATCAAATTCTCAGTGAACTTCCATCATTATCAGTGGTGAGCTTGTTTGGGGGACTAATCCTGCTTTGTTTGTTTTGCAACAGTTTGAAAATAATTTTGAGTTGAAAGGTCAGACAAATGCTCAGAAGTGGGAAACCATATTTCCTGATGAAGAGTATATTTTTGGGGACTTCACTGAGCGTCTCTGGGCGTATCTGACCATCCAGGAGCTCCTGGATAATAAGTCAGTTCCTAACCTAAAACTCTCAAAGATCAACAAGCCTTCTTACATAGTTAACCTAATGTGAAAATGACTAGTATAAAATTTTACAGATTTTAATTGGGTCTGACTTTTTCATAATTTTTTAACCAGAATATTTGAATCAAGTCCAATTATAATACAAAAATGTTTTCTGACAGAGACAAAGGTACACCAGAGGAGAAAGGAAACACCACTGCTGAAGCTTTAAGCCTTTCATTAAAGTACAACTTTGTTACGCCGCTTACCTCCATGGTCGTCACTAAACCTGAAGATGAGACCAAAAACGACATGTTCATTGCCGACAAGCTGACTGAAGGTATGACTAAACTGTCAAATAGCAAACAGAAGTTTGGAAATGGCAAATAAATCTCAGAGGAGAAGCCCATACATTTAAAAACAGAGTTCCAGTGTTCTCGATGATTTTATTAATGTTTATTCAGTTTTATGACACTTACTCTTTTCTCAACATTCATCCACAGAGGAACGAGGAAAACTTGACAGATATGGTGGTAAGCCATTACACTAACCCTTATTAATCTGGTTAAGTCTGACATCACTATCACAGTATCCGCTCCTTCATAGTCCAAAAACAAACAACAAATGTTCTAAAATACAATCACAATGTGCTGAGCAACCGAACAATCATGATAATCCTACCCGTTATCTCCATAGCGAAATCTAGTTGGCCAGGCAGTGATTGTTTATGAATTGTTTATGAATCGTTTAAATACTGGTGTCCAGGACGCCATGAGCATAGTGTACTAATGTGCAAATTAGAGTTTTAAAGCTTTCTTTTATATTTTACATTATTTAAAGCCAAGTGAACTATTTTGGTGCATTTATTTTATCTTATTTGCAGGTTTCATACCGCCCAGCTACTCACATGTGAGCTACGCACCACCTACATATTATGGTAAATGTTAAAACCATGTACTGGCCATGTGAAATGTAGGTAAAGATTCATAAGTCACATCAGCGGTGTTATTCTTACAATTTGTCAATAGTTGATGGAGATCCACACTTCATCATTGAGCTGCCAGAAAAGAATGATGCTCTGTGCTTCAACATTGATGACGAACCTGGTACCACCTTCAACCTGGTTAGAGACCCGCTTACAGGTAAAAACAACTTGCTATTTTAGCAGAAAAGTACATTAACATTCCCCAGGCATAGCTGTATAGAACACAGCTCTTCTATCGTAAACGTGGTTCCCCCTCCTGGCATTATTGATTCATATTAAATCTAATAGGTTTAAACTATTCAACATTTTTATTTGAATTGTGGCTCTCTCAAGCTGTCAAGTGCAACTTTCCAAGCTCCGTTCTTCAGGAAATTGGTAACAACAAAAACTCCAACATAACAGAAACATAACAGAAATCTCACTAACAAGTCTTTCCCTTTACTCAAATCACATAACACTTAATTGCTTTATTTACTGTCCTAATGTTCTCCCATGCAAAGCATACTGGGACTGATTCATGCAGGTTTTTTGTTTGTTTGTTTGTTTTGCATCGACTGGTTTCACACTGTTGAAGAAACCTAAGAAGTAGCGTAAGAAACCTCCCTACAAGATTGAGCTGCGCAGCACACACTATTTATGACCTTGGACCAATAATAGACAGCACAGCAAGTTCAGAGCAGGTTTAGGCCCTGTCCCAAATGGCACACTTTATATGCACTTTCGGTCTTGTGGACTTACAATGGCTGCGCGTGCCCGTGTCCATTAAGCCCATGCGACTGTATGTCATTTGTGACCCTGGACCACGAAACCAGTCACATGGATCAATTTTCTGAAAGCAGACTTCTTTCCAACAGTCAAAGCGGCGTAACGTTACAAAAGTCTGGACTCGCAGGAAGACCGAGTGTTTAGGGTGCCATTTGGTGCCATTCACCGCAGGCCGATCTTGATCACGCGACAACGTTACAACACAGAGCTGGGAGATCAAGTGAGATAGATATCTAAAGTCTATATTTAATGTGATGACAAAAAATATTCTTTGTTCATCTTTCAAAGATTGTCCCCATTTGTAAAACTATAAGTTGTTGGCAAACAAACACTTTTATTTAAAAATAAAAAAGACATGAAATTACCACTAAAGCCAGTAGATGGCAGCAGAGGAGCACTTATTGGCTTATTAGCCATTCAAGAAAAGCTGAAAAAGCAGACGAAAGTCAACGGTGTTTAACATGTTTAAATAAATAAAAACCTTTTCTATTTTTCCATCACCACTAGGCTAGGGCGAACAAAGTGCACAAATTTTATATTAAAATCTGTATTATCTGACGGTATACAATAATCAGGGGCTTAAGCTCCCCAGAGTAGCTACTCACCAATGACAGAATTCAAGAGGACAATATGTCTGTTGTTATCTTCTGAGCTATTCTGAAGTTCAGTGTTTTAGTATTTTTTATTTGTTTCTTTGGTGCTCCACAGGTATTTTGGTAAATGGCCAAACCATTGGCGATAAGAAGGTCATCCCTGGGGAAAAAGTAAACACCTATTTTGGGCGCTTTGGAATCGTTCATGAGAAGTTTGGCATCAGATTGACAGTGAGCACAAAAGAGATCTCAGTGTCTGATGAGGGAAAACAAGCAAAACTCTTCTGGACTGAGACTGCCACAGTTAAAGGGCCCAAGTAAGATGCAGGATCTCGGGTGCTTCTCAATCGGAAGGCTGCATATCTTGCATATTCATATGTGTTCATCAAGCTTCGTCAAAGGCTGTCTCAAATTGAAATATTATTAGAAGGCAGCGGCCTTCGTTTTGCGTCCTTCATTCAGCTCATTTTCGCTTTCTTAAATCCCCCAGAATCATTTGCACACATTCCAATTCTTGAAAAAGAACTGACGGAAAACGATTCGGCACTTCATGTATACATTATACTGTATTTGTCTTACATTTCATAATAATCTTAGACAAGGTTCATTATGAAATGTAAGACAAATACAGTATAATGTTTTCGGAGATGAAGGCATACGTTATCTTTTGTTTTGGTTTAAATTAATCACTTAATACTAAACTGGAAGACCACAGACGGCTGTATTGCATTAATATAAAGATTTTTAAATGCATTATATTAAGTTTTAATAGTATTTTGTGCCATGACAGTTGGGGCAGGAACATGTGTGACGTAGCCCTGCGCATTTAATAGACCAACTCATTCCGCCATTTAATGCTGAGGAGTCTAGCCTACAAGCCTCACTTACACAAGCCTGGACTAAGAAGAACAAAGCCTTCCGTTCGAGAAGCACACATCATCTTTCACTTCATTCATGTCAGGTCATTGTGAGTTAACTAAAATGTGTACTCTTCAAAAGGAGTTGGAAAAAGACTAAACCTCCTCACAGAACTTTGTCCTTCTTTGTCCAGCATGGATCTGCAGGTGATCAAAGATCGCAGTTTAACAGTGACCCTGAGAAACTCAGTCAAGTTTCTTATTATCCTGCACAAAATATGGCAGAAACATCCGTATCATCAAGACTACCTCGGGTTCTACACTCTGGACAGTCACCTGTTTTCAGGCAATGTCCATGGCCTGCTTGGTAAAACACTTAAAAGACTTACTACAATATACAGTATATGTCATATTAAAGGGGAACCTGGCAACTATTTCAACTTAATAAATCCGTTTAGAAATCATTTGGATGGTTAAATAACCTGTTCTGGTGAGAATGGCTAGCGTTCCCCGGCGGAAAACCAACCTTGCAACATGGGGACTAACGTCCCGGTAAGTTGGAAATAGGAAGTCTTGTGAGAACGAGCAACACAAACTGCTTTACGGCAATTCAACATAAACACACACGCCATATGATACTGTGTATGATGTATTACCCACCTCAGTAGACATAGCTCCACACGATAAAGTTAGCCGGCTCCCATAATAACAAATGCACATGAGCAGCGGTAGAAGGGGGGAGGAGGGTGCCGCAAGTGAGATTTTTTTACTACAGTGTTGTGAAATATACGGCCCACAGCTGTAGGGGGAGCTCGTTGAGAAAACACGCGACAACAAAAGGGAAAATCAGCGAAGAAATGGCTAGAGTTGCCATGTTCCCCTTTAAAAGAATTGTCCAGGTACTGTACAAGTAAAGCTCAATAGACAGCATTTGTGGAGTAATGTTGAAGGAAGGAAGGAAGGAAGGAAGGAAGGAAAGAAGGAAGAAAGAAAGAAAGAAAGAAAGAAAGAAAGAAAGAAAGAAAGAAAGAAAGAAAGAAAGAAAGAAAGAAAGAAAGAAAGAAAGTAAGTGAAGGGCACTTTTGGAGGCAATTTTGTTTTTTAAATCTGAAAAGTAGGCTTATAAAATCTCTTACTGTTTCTTCTGTTAAAAACATATTAATAGATTTGTTAAGTTGTTTAAATCATAATTTTTACAGTCGTTTTAGGGATTATGGTGTTTCATTGTAATGGCAACAAAGCTGTAAAATTGGATATGACTTTGCACAGGAAAGATTAATCATACATTTTTTCACACCAAAATCATGATAACGTCGGCCTACATATTTCTACATTATGTGGCTATACTGTTGAAACAGTGAATATTTTTTAACATTAATAAATTAGCCCCAAAAAAAAGGATGGACAAGAGGAAAGTCAATGTCTGTGGTAATCATCATTATTCCACAAATGCTGTCAACTCAGCTTAACTTCTACTGAGCGACACAGTCTGTGACGGTTTCACTCTGAACTTGTTCACGGCTCTTTAGGTCAGTTCTACCATGGATTGGAGTTTGAAGTGAGTGAACCGTTTCCAGGAAAGGATCCAAAGAAACCAGATGCCATCATGTTTGTTAAGGGACAAGAGCTTGTAGTTACCAGGTGAATTTAAGACACTGTGCAGTTTACCCTTTCATTGAACATGGAGGGGCCGATCACAATTACACTGCGTTATTCTGTGTCAACAGGGGTTGGCAGAGAGATTTCAGACAAGATGTGAAGAACGGAGAGCAAGTGCCTTGTTGGTTCGTTCACAATAACGGCACCGGACTGCTGGATGGAGTTCACACAGACTACATCGTCTCTGGCCTCTTCAAGACAGTCTAACAATGAGCCTCTAAAGCCAAAAAAATCAATGATTGACAACAGTTATCAAACAGATGATTAGAGAAATTATCAAAGGTCTGCAAAGTTTCCAATAACAAAGTGCATGACAAATAAAGTTATTGTCTCCTTAACGAAACAATAAACTCTGAACTGCTGAAACAAGTCGTCATCAATTACAGTCTCACTTCCTGTTACATATCTATGTAGGTTTGTAACAGCTTTCGCAAAATGCCAGCCTGTAGTCTTCATTGGCTGCCCGTGAACGAGTGCTGGGCGGTATGACAAAAAATCCACATCACGGTATTTTTCTAAATTACACCGGTTTCACGGTTTAAGACGTTTTTTTCCCCCAAGCATGACTGGGTGTAAGAGGCGCTTTAGGAGCGGCAGAAATAGCGGTTTCCCAGGTAACGGCTGTACACAAAGCAGCAACGCTCATAAACGCTGCTTTATCAGGAAAGATAAAGAAAGATTCAATCGTAATAACAAAGAAGCTTTTCTAAAGACCGTCAGTTCACTTCACATACATTCATATAAAAACACCCGCGCCGCCTTTTGATTTTGAAACGTGCAGTGCTCATGTTTATTCAACGATGTCAATGCCAACCACAAACAGATTTTCCAAAAGGCTGTGTTGATATTGTGAATCAATGTATGGTGAAACACTGTAATATAATTTGACAGCTATCAATTATAGTTTAACCTAGCCATCTTCAAAGTCACGCTTAGGGGCTGTTTACACCTGGCCACTTTATGCGTTTTCTGTGACCGGATAGCTATCCGATCGTGAAAAGACCAGGGGCCGTATTCACAAAGCATTTTATCTTACCACTAGGAGTACTCCTAAATCGCACTAAAAGATTTTAGCTAGGAGTTTTCTCTTAAAAGTTATTCACAACGCCTTTCAGACCTACTCTTAGTAAAGAAAAATGACAACTCCTAAACTAAGAGTGAGTCTTCGTTGCTATGGATGACGTCATTACTCATGCACGAGCTTGAATGAAGTGACCACCTTAATTGGCTGATGATTGGAACGCGGGAATGATTCCAAACACCTCCCCTACGATGATGAGTGACAGGTGACAGGTCTGAGAATGCGTGCGCTACACAAGTAGTGTGAAGGACGGAAGATGATGAATAACTGAATAAACAGCCTAAATGAATAAAGAGTAAGGCAAAACAAATAGCCTAGTAGCCTAATTAAACATATGGATTGATGCAATATCTTCGCAACATTATTGAATTAATCTGTCACTATATGCCTCTGCCTACGTTTGCAAAGAGAAGAACATTTTAATTTGATTCACAATGAAACGTTACAATTAGTTTACATGCAATGAGTAGCCTAGTTTTGGTTGTTGTTGGTGCCGTTATTGCATCCCTAGTTATGCCTACAATTCGCTACTTGCATATATAGAACGTTGCCGACATCCGGTTTGTTTCCGGTAAGCCGTCCCACTTCCGCTCACCTCATTCCTGAAGATGGAGCTGTTTTACACGAGAAGCCTGCAGAATCTACCCAAGTTTACCATCAATGATCTGCACCGAATCATTAACTCCTTTTCATCTGCTCCCAGGAGTAAGAGAGAGAAGGGGTTTAAAATGTATATTTCACAATTCATCGACAACTATGAAGGTACGTTACATTTTTTTTTTACTGCGTCATATATTCACGGTGACAGCAGAGTTAGCAAACTAACGTTACCGCTGACTAGAACTAGGGCTAGCAGTAGCTTGATGTTAAGTTACCTCAGCTAACTAAATCACCTAACGTTATGGGAATTAACGTTACAGGCCATATCTCTCATTATTATAGTAAGTTAGATAGTTTTACTCAGTGACTTTATTTTACATACACCTCTTCTTTTTAGTCTGATTGAAAGTTAATCCGTTCACAAGATCTTAACGTAACTAATTTCCTGCTTGATTGGAATAGCGTATCAAATAGATGTGTACATACACATAGCTGCTACTATCTCTATCAATCTGGTTAAGAAATGGATGTTTGATCGGACCCCATCATAATTGGTTTTAAAATAAAAAGGTGTCATGTAAACGGGGCTATTCTGAAAACTTCTGCATTAAAAAGCCATTTTGCCTGTCACGTGCATAGCTGTAAGTGGCTATACTTTAACACCATGTTGGAGCAAATCTTGCCATATCACTTTTCAGTGATTGTACAATGTAATTATTCCTAAAAGATCTTGATGTGTTACTTAAATGATAATCAATGTGATGTTATCCCTAACTCAGTATCAAACAAAGTGTCAGGCACAGGGAGAGTCAGTGTGCGAGCTATGTGCCACAGGTCCCTGAGGAAAAAGGAGAGACCTCACAACTTGAGAGTAGGATATAGTTCACATCACATTTTACTGCACTGGCTAGGATTAATGTTTGTTATGTGTGTGTAGTAACTTTTTCTTCTGTTTTCTTCCTAGATTGTCCTCGAAGACTCCTCCCCAGTGCAGCTGTTTGAGACGGTGTGCTCGTGTGCTGCTGGCAAAGCACTTTGCAACCATGCCGTGGCTCTCCTTTTTCAGACTGCGACCTACTCTCAGCTCCGCCTCCTTGCTGTACCCCCAGTCCTTAGCTGCACCGAGACAGAGCAACGCTGGCACAAGCCAAGGACTATGGTATTTTTCAGAGCTTTATTATTATCAGTAGCTACATGTGCCAGGTATAGTTTGTCTGTGCATAAAATACAACATTTTCCACACGTTACATTTAACCACCTCTGAGATGTCATTTCTTTTTACTTTTATCATTGATTGATAGGGTGTAAAACCAGGCCGGGTCAGTGATATGGTTGTGTTGTCTGCCAAGCCCACACAAAGGACAGTAACCAGTGGTGTCAGGTAGGTTATGTCTTGTAATTAAAAAAATTATCATGCAAATGTGGTTATCTGTCACACAGATATGTGTACTAATTTAAATTGTGATATAAAATTCTACATAGGAGCACTCTCTACAAGGCGATGCGGGGGGATATGCCTGATCCTGATGTATTGAAAGTGACAGAAGCATATGAAGGCTTTTCACCTGACATGTCGCCCCTTATTACTACCATGTCCATCAGTGCTGATGTCCCACTGGTTGAGTCAGCTTTGGGCAAAGTTCAGGAGGGCAGCCTGATCTCTTATCAGCAGCCAGTGTCAGTCAGCCGCATCATATCACTCCACACTGGAGCTCCTCCACCCCCACCTCTGCCCTTGGATGGCTACAGATTGAAGCCCACTTGTTGCCAGTTTGTCTGCAGTCTCCACCAGCAACTGCATCTGCAATCTCTACAGACCAACTTGGAAATGGCAAGGGGAATAGAAGTGGCAACAAGGGACCAGAGTATGTCTGTGGTGTGGCATCGGGTCAGAAAGATGAGAGTAACATCATCTCACTTTAGGGAGGTTTGTCATGTTCGTGGTCAGACATCAGCAGAACATCTCGCTGAAAGAATGCTCAGGGGTGTGACCCAAACATCGGTCATGAAAAGAGGTCTGGCATTGGAGCCACAGGCTATTCAAGAGTACTGTAAAGTGAAGAACAACAGCTACTGGCCTTGTGGCTTTGTCATACACCCTGATGCCCCCTGGTTAGGATCTTCTCCTGATGGTGTTGTTTTTGACCCCACAGACCACCCACCCTTTGGCCTGTTGGAGGTAAAATGCCCCAATGTCAAGAGTTATGTTGACTGCAAATACCTGAAGCTCCACAATGATTCAATGAAGCTGAAAAAGCAGCACAGCTACTACTGGCAGGTCCAAGGGCAACTCCTGCTGACAGGTATGGACTGGTGTGACTTTGTTGTTTTTGCAGAGGAGGACATGGTCATTCAAAGGATCTACAAGGACCCAGAGGTGGCTGCAGTCATCAGGGAGAAGGGGGATTTTTTCTTTTTCTACTTTTACTTGTTATGTTCCATGAAAACTTGAATCACCCCATTCTCCCTAGGTTCGTGTTTGTGTAAAATTTTATCTCATAGTTCTCATTACAAAGTACACATGCACGTGTCTGTAAATAGTTTCATGTTTATTAGGTTATTACAAACCTATACAAGGTTTCTTTGTTTATGTACATATTTATCTTTACAAACCTATACAAGGTCTTTGTTTATGTACATATTTATCTTTACAAACCTATACAAGGTGCCTTTATGTACATATTTATCTTTACAAACCTATACAAGGTGCCTTTGTTTATGTACATATTTATCTTTACAAACCTATACAAGGTCTTTATGTACATATTTATCTTTACAAACCTATACAAGGTGCCTTTGTTTATGTACATATTTATCTTTACAAACCTATACAAGGTGCCTTTGTTTATGTACATATTTATCTTTACAAACCTATACAAGGTGCCTTTATGTACATATTTATCTTTACAAACCTATACAAGGTGCCTTTGTTTATGTACATATTTATCTTTACAAACCTATACAAGGTGCCTTTGTTTATGTACATATTTATCTTTACAAACCTATACAAGGTGCCTTTGTTATTGTTATGTGTTCAGCTCAAAAACAGATTCAATGATTTGTGAAGTTAAATGTCAACTGTTCTCTACAAACCCATGATGTTCATCTAGTACTGATATACATTTGTGTATGTACAAACATAGCTAAAATATACATGACTGTAGCATACTTGTGTATATATTTATCAGTACAACCCTATATATGGTATCTTATGTTACTGTTGTATGTTTAGCTCATTTACAAATGTAACTATTTATTTATAAAAATGATGACTGATGTATTTGTGCTTTTTGATTTTTTATTTATATATAACTTATGTAATTTTTGTAATTTATGTATAATTTATTTATGTATTTGCCCAGCCATTGTATAAGAGCCAATAAAATTCAAGGTAAACATCAAGTAAACGTCTGATTATTTTTTAAAAGGTATATCACAGGTTACAAAACAGTACAATTTACAATTAATACAGTGTGTCAAGGCACAAAAAGAAAAGTCCAAACAGATGTGCCAGTCTGAATAGAGACGTATCACTGTTGGGTTGCCCATGCCTTGACAAGGGGCCCATACTGGTAATTTACCAAGAGGCAAGCAACTGAAAACAGCTGGTCAATAGACCCAGACATGGACAGAGGTATGACCTTTCCAAACAGTTTGTTCTCCTTGACCCTCCTGATGCATCTTTCAACGTGGACTCTGAGGCGGGCAATGGACTGAGTGCGCTGGACATCCTCTTTGGACATCTGGGTGTCCTTTACCAGGAAGGCAGGTCGGTAAACCTTTCCAGCGACAAGGTTGTCCACTAGAAAGCCTTTGTCCACCATAATGGCCATTTCTGGTGTGAGGCATTTGGTTATCCCAGACAATTTAAAAATGTCTCTGTCACTCATTGAGCCTGCGTACAGCGGGGAAACAAAGGTGATGGGACCATGGGGTGCGATGCCAATCATAGCTTTGAAGGTAGTATGAGATTTATATGAAGAATAAACCTCGCTTTGCAGAAGGAGAGAGGAGGGGGTCTGACAAAATATCTCTGTGCAGTCCAGGATCACTTGTGTGTCAGGAAATTCAGCAAATTCTGGTGGGAGGTATGCTTTGATACCCTCTGGTGGTATCCACAGGCGAATGGAACCCAGCAGATGATACAAAAAGTGAGTCCATGATGTTATTATCCTGCTGACGGTGGTCTGGTGAATCGAAAAGCGATTGGCCAGATCCCTCAGAGGCAGACCCACAGAAAGATGCATCAGAAATAGCAGCAATTCGTCGATGAGTAGCAGTTTTGTAGCTCGGTGTGGGGTGAGACCTGAAGCAGCATTGGCAGAGGCAGCATTTGCTGAGGAGATTCTGACAAATTTTGTGTTTGCAGCTGGCTCCACTTGTTTCCAAAAGGCCAGGAAAGATTTGTAAGATGCAAATCTGAAATAAAAGTGAATAACAAGACCTTAACACATTTGGGTTATAATAAACAATGATAATAATAAACAGAAGTTAACATTAACAGATCTGTGGACACACACACACAAGGGGCAATCAGTATAATAAACATACCTCGTATAAAAGCGAATATCCTCGTCGGATCCGGCGATGCGTTGGATTCCAAAAGTAGACCGCAGCTCCATAGACTCTAGCTGGTGTTCAAGCTCCTCAACCCTCCCCCTGAGTTTTTCGTTGTCCCTCATCAGCTCATAAATGACCACGGAGGAGTTGGGAGTGACACAGTAATCATGGTCGGCAACGATGACTTCCATAGGCTGAACGCTGTCCTCTTCTTCAGACATGTCCGCCGGCAGTAACTCTGGGGTCGGAGGTCTCGGGCGACGTTGCCAGACATTGAGCCTGGGTGCCGGAAGAGAAAAACTGTTCCAGGAGAACAGACATGGGAGTGCACCCTTCTTCAAACGTCTCGGCCCCTCAAAATCCCCAGGTAGAAAATGAACACTACAAACTCGAGTACCGTCAGTCGGGGAGAAGTTCTCCCGCCGAATCTTTGCTTTCCACACAGAGTTCACCTCCTCATCCACAGGGAAACGATGGAAACTCAGGACGGAATTATACCGCGATGAATTATTACATAGCGGTACACAGCAGTGAAGAGACGTCTTTTTTACTTGGTGCTGAAGTTTCAAACGTTTACCGGCTTTAATACCAAAAATACTCATGTTGTTTTTACACTACGCTGGACGGTCGGTTAAGTAAGCGAGCGCTATTGACGGAAGCAGTGGCCGGAAGTGGTCTAGCTCACCGCAGATAACCCGGAAATTCTATTTCCGTTGTTATGCAACTAGCGAATGCAAAATTGTTCCCTCGCGATTGGAAGCTCCTGTAGCCGCCGCATACGCATTTCAAAACATCGCAACGTGAACTGCCACAAAAAGCGGTTTGTGAATAGGTCTTAGTGAGTTAGGAGTCCTCTCGACTTCTTTTAAGCTGTCCCAGTCTTAGGTGCTACTTTTAGGGCTAAAATGCTTCGTGAATTACTCTTAGTCAAAAAAATTAGGAGTCCTAAAGTTACGAGTGACACGCCCATTATTTTTAGGAGTTGCTCCTAAATTCGCCAGTTAGGAGCTACTTTTAGCCTTAAAATTCTTTGTGAATACGGCCCCAGGTGTAAATGCCCTCCGAAACGCATTCGAGACGGATTTGAATCCGATCGCTCAAACCACTTCAGGAGGAGGTCTGAGACGCATTCCAGACGAAACTGGACAAGTGTAAATGCATCTGGTTGTTGAAACCACAAATTGTACTCCTCCCAAAAATGCTAAAAAAATAAACGTGTGAGAGCGTGTTATAGGTTATATGTAATGTTATAGCCAGATATGACGACGGTACTGGAACACGCATCACCACAGATGAGAAGCTGAGCATAAATTCATTAAGCCAAAGTGCAAACTATCGCAAATCAAAAGTGAAAGTGAGATGCTTAACACACAATCATCATCATTAAAAGTAGAGAAACGAAATGATCTTACCAGGGCTGTTACTGCTCTCTCTTATTGCGGTCTTTGATTTAGAAATTTTAGCTGATGATCAATAAAATGCAGCTCATATCTGTTGCTTTCGATGACATGCCCTCCATTAAATTTGCATATAGCGCGGGAATTGAAGATCGGATTTAAATCCGTTTCGCAAAAACACATTTATGTGACCAGGTGTAAATGGAATCGTTTTGATAAATCAGATAGTTATCCGATCTGAGAAAACGAATGAATGCATGAAGTGGCCAGGTGTAAACAGCCCCTTAAGCCCAATTTAAGGCTTGTTCGACTTCATGCAGCTCTGCGCAGACCGATCGGCGGCTGACTTGAAGCAGTGCATGCCGGTTAGAAATTTTGTCCGACTTGATACAGCGCCGACGCCACGTGACTGTGACGTATGCCATCAAAGTACCGCGAGAGCAATTCGAGAGTAGCCGGAGAACTCAGCCAGCGCAGCTTCTCAAGAGCGGCTGCACTGGGCTGCACGAGGGCTGATGACGACACAATATTTGTGCAATCACAATCAATGAACGCAAACCTCCCTGTTCAAATAAATCAGAAATCTCATATCCCATTTTATCTTCATTTACATGTATTGTCTCTACTTAACTAAATGTATATGTTGAACACTGCTCTCTTCTGTGCTTCAAGTTGCATTGGTAAAAGATAATCAGCAATATCATTAAGAAACACAAATGAAACACAAACAGGCAAAAATAGTTTGCCTCTGACACGGTTGGCGAAACTTCTACCACTGGACCATTAAGGTAAACTACACGTCAGTTAAATAGGCGGATTTATGTATTTATTCACACGAAAATTCTCGGTCCTGACAACATATAGCCTATTAGGCTACATCTCATTAAACGACAAATTAAACCCCATGTAGCCTACTATTTAAATCGATTGCTGGACATCGTAATGTTATTGTACATATATCTGATTTAGCATTTTATTAGCAACCCCCACCCCACCTGACCCACCCACTTTTTAAAACAAAGTTACGCCACACACAGGCCTCGTACAGCTCGATGCAGGAAGAATAAATGCGTATTTTTCCACCCATTCATCTCGGAATATGTTTTCAGCGTCAACTTTACTAATTTTTGAAAATGCCATTGTTTTTCACTCACTGAAAGTTTTATCTGTCGGCATTTTTCACTCGCTGAAAGTTTCATCTCTCTGCGCGCACTCTGCTCTCTTCACTGCACGCATGACTACGCGGGTCTGAACGTAGCAACAGTGAGCATAGTAACTGTAGTAGCAACCATAGCAACCCATTGCGCTGTAGGACCCAAACGGCTCTACTGAGCTGACTTTGATGTGCCTGATATAAATGTGATTTTATTAGAAAATAGCGGCATTTATTTATTTCATTATGTCAAAAGGCTTCGCGGTCCGTATGGACGCATTTTGCAGTCCGGATTCGGACCGGAGTCCGCCAGTTGGCGACCCCTGGCGTAGAGGCTCCGGAGTAGGTCCGACGCAGAAGTATAAATCAGCCTTTAGTAGCACGCGCGTCACCACAGTGCAACAGTGAAAGGACCCTCTCAAACAGTGTCGCGCCTCGCCGCGTTCCGATCGTTATTAAGGGACTTTAGAAGTCTCGGAAGACCGGAAGTATGCTTTCACACCACCGTAGCTAAGAACATAAAAATCACTAAGCAACCGTAAACAGGACAGTGCAACGCGGCATTAATTCATTTATTGAGATTAGTAAAAAATTTAAAATTATCTTAAGTTTAAAAGATTTAAACACATATTATAAAAGACTAGTGGTAGGCCTACAATCATAAACTGATGCAATTACTCTGTCATATGCCATAAAACATAACATTTGTTTACCTAATCTCTCACGTTGTAGCGACTCCGGCAAATCAGCTGTTCTCCCGTAGTAGACCGTTGCAGTAGAACGTCGCAAAGTAGCAGTTAAATTCGCGCATGCGCAATACAACGCCAGAATGCCGTTGCCGTTCCACCTGAGGCTGTTGCTTAAAGTCCCTATTAATTAAAGCGACATACACCGGTATTGCGGTATTTTAAAAATTCATATCATAACAAAAATAAACACCGGTATTCGGTATGAACCGGCACACCGCCCAGCACTACCGTGAACAACGTCTACTTGACTTATCGTCCCTTAAACTATGTAGTTGCAGCTGAGACTGGAAAGGTTTGGTTCATGTTGCCGACATGTCGAGATGATGCTGTTTTCTGTCCTGCGAATCCATTTTGAGGCACTTCAAAAGGACGAGGACTCGAATTAACACAGTAAAACCGACACCATTATTACTGTTCATATCACTGTGCAACAAGTGCTGAGGAAGATCTGTAGCTGAATTTCAGATATGTAACATGCGCTTTGTTTCTGACACAAGCGGTCGACCAATCACAACAGACTGGGCCATCTGACCAATCAGAGCAGAGGAAGCTCTCAGAAAGGAGGGGTTTAAAGAGACTGAATCTTCCAACAAACCATTTTCTGAAATGAGGTGATGTGCAATGTAAATAAAGAAAATATGAAAGTGTTTATTGACCTTGGAAGCATGTAAACCTATAGTAGGAGACTCCAAAACAAAATGAGGAACCTTTAAAATAGCACGGGTACTTTAAAATCACTCTCTACTGGATCCTTTTCTTTAAAATACTGGATTAATATCCTTAGAGATGCATCAATATAAAAATAATCTGGTTTATACTAGTAATAATTTTCATGTTATGGCTGATATTAAAATTCTATATTCTAAATAAATTAAAAATAAAACACTACCAACTAAAATCAATGGTGCAAGTAAAATGTGTGAAATATTTTGTATTGCTGGTTCTATCCCAGGTCAACCATCCTAACAATTTATTTTAATAATAATAGTGGACTTTGGTTGACAGATTTTTCTAGGGAGGATTCTCTAGATTAAAACTGAAAGCTATAGCAGCGCTTTATGGCAACATGAAATAAAATACCCCTTGAGAAGCACAAATAAACAAAATACCTGACAAAGACACATACCGAGAACTGTCATTAAAACACACACACTCGGACACACACACTGTGAATGAAGAGAACACCAACCTGGCCACTAAATCTAAAATGATGACTACACTGTGCCAAACAATCCAAAGGAAACTAGGTTTGAATGATTTATACGAATCACTTTTTCCCAGTAACGTCAGATCTCATCCAGTAAACATGTTTTTGGGCAAATTAATGAGCAAATGTTCGTGTTAGAGAGTGCTTGAACTGTCTGTCGTCAATGGAGCAAATCATTCTCTCAACCACATCTGGTTTACAAGCGTGTTAAATCACTGGCTCCCTGTGCTTATATTGACCACGGCCTCTCATTAGATATGAGTTTAGTCATTTTAAACAGTTGCTTAGTCTTTAGTAGTTAAATGTCAAATGTTCCATATCCATTAATATGAACTCAAAAATCTGTGCGAGTAATAATCATGACAAAATAAATAAAAAACCTCCTGAGACCCAGTATTTTTTTCATTACATTGTTTAGACTGAGCATAAGAAACAAATGGGGAAAATAAAACATTTTTGGAAGAATTTCACTGTAGTGGACAGCCGGACTCAAAATTAAAAGACATGAAATAACATGTAGAGGCAAAAAAAAAAAGGGATCTTTTTTCATTCACCAATAAATGTTAAGGTTTCAGATTTTTTAAGATTTGTTTCAACCAAACTTTGTATAAAGATGATTCTCAACTATGTTATGAAAGATATATGGGAATGAATTGATATACCATTTTACTTTATGCAATATGTGGGTAAAATGGCCATAAATGGGAATTCCCTTTCAATACAATGTAACCTATCTAATTTGCATGTGGAGCAACATGTAATGAAAAAAGAAGTGTAATAATGGGAGTCATAATTGGCAACATTCTCATATAGGAATATTAATATATAGCCTAATTTTTTCCCCTATTCACTGTGACTTGTGTCTCCCAAAATGCCTCATAAACATGATTAAAGTCCTGTTGGACAGTGGACATGTATGAAATCAATGCCCTGTTTTGTAAAAGAAAGTCATATTTTGATTAGAAACCCCATAACATTTTTATGAGATGTTGATTTATGATAAACAATTAGCCTAGAAAATTAGTCAGATTTAAATGATAATTACAAAATATTATCATATTTCCATAAGAGTGCTTAAATTTGATCACTAAATTATTGTCAGTCATTTTTAAAGACCAAGGAGAAGTTGTTGTCAAGGTGAAACCTCCAAACATTTGGTATCTCTAAAAAAAGCCCAGAATGTGCTCGTTTCAGGACATCCAGAATTAAAACTGTGAAATGCATTTTGTCAGAGAAATTCACTTAAATATAGTTAACTTAAATGAGTCTAGGGAGGATAAATGACATTAGAGTGACATTTTATGAAAACTACAATGCTCGAGGATGGGATTTGTTGAACAAGTCAATGTTATAGGCTACAACTGGCACATGGAAATGTTGACCTTGTGTGTCAGAAATTTAAATATCATTCGTTTTACACTGCAAAAAAATGCTTTTATTTTGTCTTGTTTCCAGTCCAAATATCAAAAAAAAATCTTAAATCAAGATGCATTTACTAAAGTAGTAAACAAGTAAAATTATCTGTCCATGGGGTAAGAAAAATTTTCTTGTTTCTGTTTGAACTAATATTATTTTTTCTTACCCCATGGACAGATAATTTTGCTTGTTTTAAGCAAAAACTCACTTAATTTTGATTTATTTCCCCGGAAAACAAGACATAATATCTTATCTATTTTTACTTATCTAGTAAATGCATCTTGATTTAAGAATTTTTAGATATTTGGACTGGAAACCGGACAAAAAAAAGTAAGAAAGAAAGAAAAGCATTTTTTTTTTTTTTTTTTTTTTGCAGTGAAAAGCTAGAAACTGGAAGTGTAGATAAATAATAATATTGCCACTTACCTTCTCTTGGTGAAATGGGAATGGGTGGTCTTTTTTCACAAATCTCGAAAAAACTTGGGAACCAACGCCCATCAATTTTGAAAACAAGCGGGGCAATCTGAGGGTGGTTGAAAGGATTTACATAAGTAGGCTAACGTTACAATAAATGAGTTCAGACTGAACTGTTCCTTGACATCCTTGGGTTCCCCAGCAGTTGTGTTTTGCTCCTTGTTGAGCGAACGATGCAATGACTTCTTTGGCCACTTCTTTAATCTTCTGGCATAACGTTAGCGGTGTAACAGTTGAAAGAGAACATCTTTCATAGACTGACACAAAAAAATGCGTAAGAAACCGGTCACTTAACTATTAGCAGGAGTTTAAAAAAACGACTTTATTAAGCTTTATAAACGTTTCGAATGTTTTGAGTCGAACCAGTAATTCGGACAGCGCGTGATGGGTCGGTCATGAACGATTCGTTAATTTTGTATGTCACGTGATTTCGGCAAACATGCAGTTTCGAAAGTTCAACGCTAGGGGGTGTTTATCTCAAGGTGACCCCATGATCTCTTGTCGTTTTTATAATTATACACATTTAATATGCCTATATAGTTTAAAACATGATCTGTCGAAGAAGTTGAATCACTTTAATGAAAACATTTGCAATTGGTTTGTAAAAGGTCTCATCTCTCATTATGTTTGGACTGTGTTCTCGTTGCATTTACACTGTTTTGAACAGCAGGTGTAGGCGTGATATCTCCAAAAAGTCACACCACTGTGTTACTTTTGATCCTTTGCTTGTTTTGCATGTCGGAACAATTTTGGCTCAGTAAATATAAACTAACAGTAAAAAAAAAAAAAAAAAAAAAAAAACTTTAAAAATGTAACATGAGTCTGAACGGGTATTAACTTCTCGTTTATTGAACTGTAAAATAATACATTGTAGTACTGTTGTAACAATTTGTTACTGTTGTAACTTATTTGTATTTGTTGTAGTTCTTAAAAATGTATGAGGGAGGGACATATACTAAAATCACTGCTCATAAACACTGCTCATCTTTATCTCTTCACTTTCGCCATCTCCCTCTCAAAAAATGAAATGACCTCTTAAATAAATAAAAACATTGCTTTATTAAATATGATCGGATGTCAGAAATGATATGTGTACTCTAGCATGCGCAAAAAAAAAAAAAAAGTGATTTGGGATGAAATCAGTCGGACTTTTATCTTAGAAAGTGTTTATCCAGAATCCTTCACTACCGGAAGTGCCGTGCAGGTGAAGCCTTTGGAAAAGATCCACCCATTACCATCAGGAGAATATGGATTGCTGCTAAATTGTGGATCAATACGATTAGAGCAAG
Organism: Vimba vimba; assembly: GCA_022828995.1. NCBI lineage: Eukaryota > Metazoa > Chordata > Actinopteri > Cypriniformes > Leuciscidae > Vimba > Vimba vimba. The sequence goes on from CM040838.1 coordinate 25,773,476, forward strand.
CCTCGGTATTACCATTATTCTGGATTTGTGTGTTTAATGAAGTATGCATAACTGCTGTGATAGCGTCATTCCTCTGTAGGGCGTGCAGCTCGCGCTTCTGTTCACTGAATACATTAAAAGGGGAAATGATTTTTCCCCCCGGTATATCTGTGTTATAAGACTCTGACAGTGTTTGTGTCTGCTGTAAATAGTCGCTGTCATATGCATTTGAACTGCACTGATCATATGATCACACCCCGCAGCTGATCTGATGCTGATTTGCATTGATCGTTATGATGTGCTGGTTCCCATAGAAACAATGAAATCTATTGTAATATTAGCATTAAAATGATTAAAGATATGCGTGTACTGTGTATTGATAGACTGAACAATGGTTTGACTTTTTTTTTTTTTTTTTTTTTTTTGCATAGTTTCATAATTTTTAAATGTAATGTTTAAATTGAGTCTAAAAGGCTGTTTAATGGCAGGACAACATGGATTCAATGAAGTTTGTATTTTTTCCTGGGCAATAACGGTTGAACTGTTGAGTAGCTTTTATTTTTAGCCAAGATTTAAAATGTGTGAATAGTATAAAGAATAGTCTTCTTTCCCTGAGGAATATTTCTTTGAGTATAATTTTGAGCCTCAGTCTCCTGTATTTGTTTATCCTGTCAGTTCATGAAGCAGAAGAAGATGGGAGGCTGGAGTGTGTTTGTGAACGGCTGTGTTTGGGCCATTCTTCTCCTGGCTCTGTTTGGAGACTCACTAGCATCTGCGCCCGAGTTTGATCCCTACAAAGTTCTTGGAGTGTCCAGACACGCCAGCCAGGCCGAAATCAAGAAAGTGTACAAGAGACTCGCAAGAGAATGGTGAGTATTCAGTGCAGAGATCATTGTGGAGACCGAGCACAAACGTGCAGAGCTCTGAATAAGAATTTGCTTGCTATGAATAAGGTTTTTTAACTTTATTCATATTTAGCATCCTTCTCTTTGACTCGTATTAGTGTACTGTAAAGAAGACATACTGTGTAATGATTATGTAACTCTCTCATGATGATGAAAACAGCCACATTTGTTTAATTTCTTTTGTTCACATTTCTTTATCCATAGGCATCCAGACAAGAACAAAAGTCCAGGGGCAGAGGACATGTTTATCAAGATCACTAAATCTTACGAGGTATGATGGTTGCATTGTGTATGTAAGAAATAATATAAAGGAAAAACAAAACCATTCAGGGTTTTATTATTTTTGCCATGTTACCTAATACATATCTATGCGTATCCGTAAGAAATTATAATATTTCTAAAAGAAGTCTCTTATGCTCACTAAGGCTTATTTTATTTTATTAAAACCACAGATAAAAACAATAATATTGTGAATATTATTAAATATCATATAATATCATAAAGGTCTTTATTTGAACATATTTTCAAATGTAAATTATTCCTGTGATTAGGGATGAGCGATATGACCAAATTATTATTTCATGATATGAGAAATTGTATTTCACGATAATGATATATATCATTATATAGTTATGTGGTGTTATTTTATCTCATTTATGTTATTAAAAATAAGAAAAAATTAAAATTTCAATGCACAATGCAAATTAAAAGCAATAAGACAAATACAATATAACAAAAATATGAATCAAATGTAAAAAAAATATATATATTGCATAGTCTTAAATATAAATGTATTCTTAAAGTTTAAAAAAAAAGTTATTCAGTTAAGAGCAGCAAGTTATTTCTCTTTTGTTTGATTCACACAATCACATTAATGACACAGAGCAGCAGGGAGGAATATTAGGCTGCTGTCACTTTAAGATTAGACGCACATATCGATTATATTGCTACACATCTGATTTACACCCAACTGTTTGCTTTCACTTTAGACATAACCAGCTGTGTTTACGTGAATACTCCACACGATGGGCATTTTGATATAATTTTATGTTTATTTGACCATTCAAGCGCCATAAGACATGAAAGAGAACTGAATTCGCAATCGCATGATTTGTAGCAATTTGTATTTCATAAATTTGGCAGATCAGTAGTGTTTTCTGTAATGTATGTTTACACACACACCCAAATAAAATCTGCTCATTATAAAGACTTCTTTTAAGGGTTCACACATGCAGGACACTTAACAACACGACCAAAAGTAGTTTTTGAGAGGTTTCTCCCTTTTTTTATAGTATCAAGCAACTGGTGTAATATTCATGTAAACATCTGAAATATGTTTCCAGTAACGATCATGCATATGATTCACTTTACATAGATTCTTTCCAATGAGGAGCGAAGGGCAAACTTTGACCGTTTTGGTCAAATGGACGAGAATCAAAACTTTGCACGAGCGCCACAAGGCTTCAGGCACTTTCATGACAGTTTCTACTTCGATGAGTCTTTCTTTCACTTCCCTCGGACGAGTCGAGATTTCACAGAGAGCAAGCACCTCCTTCACTTCAACCAATACATGAATGAGGTGCTTCCGGATAGTTTCAAGAGGCCCTACCTGATCAAGATCACGTCAGAGTGGTGCTTCACCTGCATTCACATTGAGCCCGTATGGAAGGACACAGTGCTGGAGCTGGAGCCATTAGGTAGGTTCAGGATCATCACCCTCACAGTTGATTCATGTAATGAGTTGTGTAATATTCTAACACACATGAAGGCCAATTCACACTGCACCGATGGACGACCAACCAACGGCAACAATCATCAGATTACAGTACTGCAATTTTCAGACATTAAAGGAGTAGTTCACTTTAAAATGAAAATTAGCCCATGATTTACTCACCCTCAAGCCACCCTAGGTGTATATGACATTCTTCTTTCAGACGAATACAAAGTTTTATTAAAAAATATACTGGCTCTTCCGAGCTTTATAATGGCAGTGAATTGCAACCAACAGTTTGAAGCTCAAAAAAAGTGCATTCATCCATCGTAAACAAACTCCACATGGCTCCGGGGGGTTAATAAAGGCCTTCTGAAGCAAAGCGATGAGTTTGTGTAAGAAAAATACTCATATTTAGCATCTCCTTGCGCCTAAAGCGCAACTCACGCGACTTGTGATGTCAGAAGTAGCGTAGTGCGTCATGGCGTAGCGTAAATATCAGCAGTACGGCGCATTACTCGCATTAGTTGCACTTAAGTCGAATCCGTATGTTCATTTGGCCGGAAGCTAGTTATTTTACTTTATAAAGTTTTAAATATGAATATTTTTCTGACACAAACTCGTGGCTTTGCTTCAGAAGGCCTTCAGAAAGCCCACCAGAGCCATGGATGGATTCACTTTTTTGAGCTTCAAACTGTTGGTTGCAATTCTCTGCCATTTTCAAGATTGGAAGAGCCAGGATATTTGTATAAATAACTCTGATTGTATTCATCTGAAAGAAGAAAGTCATACACACCTAGGATAGCTTGAGGGTGAGTAAATCATGAGGTAATTTTCATTTTAAAGTGAACTACTCCTTTAAACACTGAACGTGCTCAGTCTGTGAAAACAAGGGCCGACCAAAGCCTACGGACAGCAGTAACAACACACTGATCCGACAAACGTGTCTATTGTTGTTGGTCAGTGTCTGTCGGTGCAGTGTTAGCAGTTAGCCTTAAGAATGCATAGCACACAAGTATTGGGTAAAATGCTCCAATAGTCTATTGTAGATGTTTTTTTTTATACTTATACTCCGAATATAAGCTCTTGTTTTGATCTGAAGGGATTGGCATCGGTGTGGTGGATATTGGATACGAGAGACAGCTGGCTAACCATCTTGGTGCCCACCGCACACCGTCCATACTTGGTTTAATCAATGGCAAAGTCACTTTCTTCCACTACTCTGTGGCCAGGGAACACTTGAGACAGTTTGTGGAAAGCCTTCTGCCCCAGAAGCTTGTGGAGAAGGTAGGACTTGAGCTATATTTTTAATTATTCAGGTTGTCAGGTTCAACTGCTTAATACAAGCATTGGCTCTTGTTGCTACAAATATGGACTATAAATATATACATTCATATGAATGATACTAAAAAGAGTTAATAATTGAAGTTTTATTCAATTTTTCATTCCTTTCCCCTTTATCTTCTTTTCCTCTCCCTTTCCTTTCTATTTTATCTTTTCTTTTCCTTTTCTATTCATGTTCCTTTTCCTCTCTTTCCCTTTCAACTTTTTTTCTTTCTCCCACTTTTCTTCTCTTTACTTTTTATTTATCCATCTCTGTTCATTTTCCATTTCCTTTTTCTTTCCTTTCCACTGCTTTTAAATTTTTCCTTTTATCTCTCTACTTTTCCTCTCCCTTTCCCTTTTCTCTTTTCCTTTCTTTTTCACTTCCTGTTCCCTTTTCTCCCTTTCCTTTCCCTCCTTTCCTGTTTTTATTTCATCTCCTTACCCTTTATCTATTCATTTTATTTCTTTTTCTATTCTTTTGTTCAAGGTGACGGATAACAGCTACCTCGAGTTTTTAAACAGTTGGCGTGAGGAGAATAAACCAAGAGTGATGATGTTTGATGTAGCATCTAATATCCCTCTTTTGTATAAGGTGAGTGTTCATTATATTAACTGTTGAAATAGTCTTGTCTTCTAAACCTATTTTCTTGACACAAGTTGTTATATACTCTTGTTCACAGCTCACCGCATTTGCCTATAAAGACTACGTGAGGTTTGGCTATGTGGATATGGGCCTGACCGAGACCTCCCAAGTTGTGCAGAGTTTCAACATCAACACATACGCTCCCACCATGCTCCTGTTCAAAGAAAACACAGAGAAACCAGCTGATGTTATACAGGTGAAGCCCTGCTCCCCATTTGCTAACAGCCAATTGCAAGTCTTCTCACAGACTGTGTACCAGTTGTTGTTGTTTTGCTGGACAAGTCCTCTTCTGTTTTTACCCGTAGGCAAGAGGGATGAAAAAGCAGATAATTGACGAGTTTGTGTCCAATAATCGTTTTCTGCTGGTTCCGCGCCTGGTGAATCAGAAACTCTTTGATGAGCTGTGTCCAGTTAAACAGTTCCACCGTCGCAGGAAGTAAGACATCTGACCTCTAATTGTAGCTGATGGACTTATGTTTCTGTGAAAACTTTATCTCCTGTCTTTCTGGTCGTCAGGTACTGTGTTCTTCTCGTTACTGGTGAAGGAGAGCAGTTTGTGTCTGTGAATGAGGCGTTCTTTGACTTTGCTTCCTCCAACACTAAAGAAGTCCTCAGGTTTGCTTATGTTTATCAGAGAAAACAGCAGCCTCTCTGTGACACCCTGCTCAAAAAGGACGACACAACCCCTCCACAGGTCAGTGACATTAATGTGCTTATACACTATGGGTGTAACGATACACATATTCGTATTGAACGGTTCATTGGACCATTTTTCCTGCCAACCAAAATTTTGTTATTTCAAATGTAGGCGGGTGCTCATAAAGTAAGAGACGCTGGCGCGACCACAACATTGTCCAACATCAAATGGCAAACATAATGTAAGCGGAACGAAACTGAGCTACTCGTTATTGTGTGGTTGACGGACCATTTATCAGTTTGGACCAAAGTAGCGCGAGCCGATCTTGATCAAGCAACACTGTTACTATCCAGTAAAGAAAGCATTTTAATTTGCCACTTAAGTAATAACATCGCTGCGAGATCTAGTGAGAAACATTCACATTTCTCCGTTATTAACGGATCAAACAGCGCGTGGAAACCAGGAAGAAACATTGTGCCATGAATGAACTATCCAGTGTCCACAGATCAGCAACATTTACCATGGATTTACTGTAGTAACACTAACTGCAACCATGGAAGTTTGGCAGGAATAGTAGGATATAATGCTTTCAAGTAACATTACTTTGTTTTTATTTTGACATTATAAATAAAATTGCTGCCCTCAAATGTTTATTATAGCTCGATCATTGCTCAAAGTAAAAAAAAAAAAAAAATCATACTTTATTATGTTAGTTTTAATAAAAAAATTTTTTTAAAATTATCTGCCATTTCTTTCTTTTTGCTGTATCGAAAACGTACTGAACCGTGACACAAGTGTATCGTATTGAACCGAACCGTGAATTTTGTGACCGTTACACCCCTATTATACACGCATAATAGGCCCGTTGAGTAATAGGCCCATATGAATTTCGATCTTTTGTGCGTATGACTTCAGGTGATTCTCCTGGAGAGACGCAGCGCTGCTGGAAGGGTGTTGTATCGGACAGTGACGGGTGGATGGAATGGGAGTGATGATGATAAGCACCGCCTCCATGAGCTGCTTGAGCTCCTGCAAAGAGACCCCTCCTACCTTACCCACGATGCCATGCTGCCTGAACTAAACAACGAGTTTGCGTCTGTAAGTCACACAGAGTAATGAGGGGATAAGATTGTCTTTGTGACTTTGCCATTTCAACTTTTATTGGATTTTAGAATATAGTGTTGAACCTCAAGATCTAATTACTAGAAATGATAATGAGAGAAATAATCAATGCAATCATATCTTTTTTTTTCTTTTTTTGTTCCAGATGTTTCTGATTCAGTGGATAAACACTGCATATGATTACCTCTCTCAATTTTACTTTGATCTTCTCTACTCTAACTGGTGAGCACAACCGTAGAATTCACAGTCCTGTTTAATGCAGTTTCTTTCCTCTTTTCCAGTCAGACCTAAGCCTGTCACGAACCAGCCACGTATTTCCTTGTCTTGGGGCCAGATTTACGAACAGCTTGCGTCAGCGCAAACCCTCTTTTGGCATCAGGATTTACTAAAGACACGCAGTGAAAAATTAGCGTTGAAAAGGCGTGGACAGTTATTTTTGCGGATGACCTTATTGCATATGCATTTGTTGGAGTTTCCCTTTCAGACGCAAAATTTATGGGAGGAGAGTATTTAAATGAATCACGCAAGGTGATTTACTAAGGTTTGCGTTCGTCAATTAACAAGTATTTGCAGCCTTATTTAACATCCAAAAAAGCATGTCTGAAACCAGATGCTAATTTGTGCTGAACTTGTTAGATTGCGTTCGTCATTATGGAAATGATCAGGCTGCATCTGTGTTATACATTTCATGCAAAAAAAAAATTAAATACAAATGTTACAACAAATAAGAACAGACTCAACTAACTAATAATGGCATTTATCAGCCAGTCTGGTAGTCGCGGGGGTGTGGGGGTGGAGTGTCATCGCCTATAGAGAGAAATGCACATTGAGTTAAACATCATGCAGTAAACGCAGTACTAATTTAGCTTCCGCACGAACGCTTGGATATGCGTCTAATGATAGCACACATTTATCTAGGTTACAGTAGAGCGAGAGGCCATGTGAAGTGGCTAAAGTTAGGCTACTACATGCATGCTTCAAATGATAAGCCATGTTTGAGATAGAGACAAACATTTGCATGCAGAGTTTGTGTCACATTTTTGAGGTCCTCCTTTACCTTCTCGAAATGATCCCTGTCCAACATAATCACCACATGGACCAGCCGTGTTTACGATCTGACCGTCATGGACTGTGTGACTTCACCAACTCCTGTGGATTTTTTTTCTGCAACCAACTGACCAATTAAAATTTGGTTGACCAAGCCTCTTCTCATCGATCAACGTTTGGTCAACTATTAGGGGGCAGCACTACTATTCTCATTGTTTTTTTTGTTTGTTTTTTTCATTAGTTATTGCAGCCCTACAACTTTTTTTTTTATAAATGAGAAACCTAAGAACTTACATCTAGTTCTGCTTCCCCCAGGCGTGAGATGATGCCCGTACTGTCTCTGATCTTCTCCGCTCTTTTCATCCTGTTTGGGACTGTAATCATTCAGGCTTTCAGGTAGGACTCCAGGTTTGGTTTGTTATATCCCAGTGCATTTCTAAGGAGAGTTGTATATTATATTTACCTGTTTGTTTTTTGTTTTTTTTGATGAACAGTGACTCTGGTGAAGAAAAACCAGCCAAACAAAAGACCACTGATTCACCAAAGACAGCAGAGAGCTCTCCAGGACCTGAGAGCACTTCAAGGTGTGAAACTGCTTGTTTGAGAATATAATTTAATGGCAAAATTGCACAGTGACGTAACATAACAGCATGTTAAATATAGAATTTGAGATCACCAGCCCCGTTTACACCTGGTATCAAGATGCGTTTTGGACGATCGTATCACAAGTGGATGAAGGATACACATTCCCGATTACACCTGGTGTTTTAAACAGTCTCTTTTGTTCACTTTCAACCACTTCTGTCTTGATTTATGTGAGAGGAGGGTGTGTGGGTGGGTAAATGTATCTGGGGAGTTTAGATCTTTTGATGTAATGGACAAAATAAGCTTGCGCAATTTACATATGAACCCGCCTGGAGACGACAGAAAAACACACGGAGAGCAGCAGCTTTAGTTTCTGCTCTGAGCCGCAAGATCAGCCGAACGCTGTGAGTGTGTGTTAGAAATCAGGAATGGTGAGAGAACATTGTGCTTGGTGTGTTTTTCGTCTTCAAACCAAATTTGGAAGTTCAGCCGACAAAGTTTAAATCCTGTCTGGCTAGGGCACTTTCCATAATGTTTACGCATTAGGTCAGCAGACAGAGAGTAGACGGTCTTTTGTGGCTGTTCGAACAAATTCGACCACATGAGCGGCTACACTATGAAAGCAATCCTGTCAAATGTGTGTGAAAGTGGACAAGCTCTAAATGTTTTAGATCCCGTTTACACCTGTATTTAGCATCGTCCACTTGTCATTCGATCGACCAAAACGCATCTTAATACCAGGTGTAAACAGGACCAAAGATGTGTTTAGCTGTTTATTAGACAAATTCCTAAGAGTTGGTTTTCCTGTTACAGTCGTCCACCTAAAAAGAATTTTGTGGAGGTGACGGAGCTGACGGACATCACCTACATGAGTAACCTAGTCAGGTTAAAGCCTGGGCACATCAACGTAGTGCTGATCCTCACTGATGCTTCTAAGCAAGTGCTGCTCAGGAAGTTTGCCAAAGAAGTATATTCATTCTCAGGGTGAGGCCTGTGTGTGTGTGTGTTTGTGAGAATGCTAAAACCTGTTTCTGGAGATCAACCTTCTTGCAGAGTTTAAGTTGTGATCCATTCAACACTAACTTCCCAACTTGATGTGTTGCACATCTGCAATACCAATTATAGCATTCGTCATCTTCTTTCGAGCTTTAGACAACTGAGCTGAAGTTCAAAACTCAAAGATACAACAGGAATATTCATAATCTGACTTTGAATTGAACGCAGCATTAATTCTGACCTTACTCTTGCACACGTGACTGTAATTTTCAATTAAGGGCTTCACACTAGAAAAATCTCTGAGCCATTTGACGAGTAGGAATGCATAGGGTGCGATTTAAAGGTGTGGAAATAGTTAGGGCTGTGTTTCCCTAAAGCATTGTAAGCCTTAGTAGATCTTGGAGAACACTGGTGCCAATGGTTTCTACAATCTACTTAGCTTTGCAATGCTGTTAGGAAATACAGCCCTGGTCATTTTGAAAAAGCACAACTGGACCCATTATTCTAAAATTTGAATTGGTCAACTTAAGCCCAATCAAAAGGTGCATTACTTTTGCATCTTTCCTCTACTTCTTTGCTAAGCACAGTCACCATCGGAATTATGGATTTGCAGCATTCATTGAAGTATCATAAACTAGAGGTCTGTGCAAAGTTGATTTATTGAAGTCATGCTCCTTGCAAGATTTGTATCTTGCTCCCACAGAAAGTCTTATATTTTGTCCCTCTCCCATCTACATCTTTCACACTTCGTACCATTCCCAGCCCTCAGGGTGACCTCCCTCTCCTATATGATTCCGTCTCGTTCCAGTACCAAAGGACATTTTTATTCAATACCCCACATGCACAATTGTTTAGACCTCACATTGTTGCATTTGGAACACCAGGCAAAAGAAAGGTACAAAACAAAGAAATATTTTTATTTTTGTTGCTGAACAGATGAATTACACAAACAACATACTGTACCTTTTATTTTATTTTATTTTATTTTTTAAATATTTACAATTTGAGTCAGTACTTTCTCCCGTTTCCCACGCACACATCAGTATCTTCCCTCCTGTACTCAGCATTTTGAAATTGAAAACCTGTGCCGCACTCTGTTGCATCGGGTACAGCGGATCCCGAGATCCCGCTGGATTTCAGACCTCAATCGTAAACCCGTTATGTAGTTATGCATCCCAGACAAAACCAGAAATTTTTAAGTTTAAATTACCTGCTTCTGACTAGTGTTGTCAAAAGTACCGACTTCGATACCAAGTCGGTACTGAAATGAAAAAAATGTGACGTTACCAGCATTTCCCTCTAGCATTTTGAACGCTGTTGAACGAATTCTTAAACACCTCTGATTGGCCATTGCATTCACCGCTCAACATGTTTGTCCCTGATTGGCCATTGTGTTGATGTTCTCAACATATATGTCTGTGATTGGCTACAATGATCAACGCTTCAAAAACGTTGTCTTCACCAAGCACTTACACAGATACACACGGAAGCTTTTATCACAGTAGCCAATCACAAACATGTATGTTGAGCGTGTTTAAGAATCCGCTCAACTGCTCTATGTAAACAATACTTCTGACATTAAAAATATTCCGGTCATGCTGCGATCCGAACAACTCAATCCAGGATTCTCCGACCTCCACTTGGAACAACCTATGAAATGTCCTTTAGATATGATGTCAAATGACACTTCTCACTTTACAAGTTGGATCTCTGACCTTAAGTGTTGTTCCAGTGATCATTTTCAAATAAAAATTTGGAGAATTCCAATTTCCAGTCATGCTGCATTTCAGACAACTCAACCTTGAACTTCCCCACCTCCACTTGGAACAACCAATGGAATGTCATTTGGATATGCTGTCAAATGATGACTTTTACAAATTCGATGTCGATGTTAAGTAGTGTTCCAGTGGTCGTTTTCAAGTAAAAAAAATGGACAATTCCTATTTCCGAGTCTGGAAAGTAGCATTAAAGGATAACTGTTGCCAAAATGCAACCTAGGGTCTTTTTGTTAATCTACCCGAGGCAAACTTTCGTTTAAAAGCTTAATTAGAATGTAAACGGCACTTTTAAGTTTGACCATATTTTAGTTTTCGGTCAAATTGCCTTTTGAATGGGAGTGCTTGGGGCACTTCTATGATAGCATCAAAAATCGCTATTTTTAAAACACTAAGAAGGCTCGACACAACATGAAACTTTGCTCAAAGTATCACCAGGGACTCTTCACATGAACTCCAGCATTGAGAACATTGTTTGTGTACACAGAGTTTACTAAAAAGAAAGATTTTGAACAACTCACTGTCTCTGTGTCCGCCGGCATTTTGACAGTCAAAAATAGTCGTTCTCCGAATGCAACGTAACAGGGAGGAGAGCAAAGATGGAAAGCTCCTAAAGCTTAGTTCCATATAAATTCACGGATAATTTGTTGTTTTGTCGTTAGTGAAAATCAATATTGACCTTGTATTTGAAAAATGATCCTCATATAAGAAGCAATACTAAAATTCAGTCAGTTCATTCGCATTCGGAGATCGACTATTTTTGACTGTCAAAATGCCACCGGATACAAAGTTATCCTTTAAAGTTATCCTTTAAATGCATTACATGCAATTAAATGCTGAAAGAAAGTAGATCTCCAGTAGCTGTACTAAGCACCCCTGCTCTAAACGTAAATTTTGTAACAGACAAATCCAAAAAAGCTGTCCCTACTTCCTCTTGCAGGTCTCAGACTCTTCACTACTCGTTTTTAAACGTGGACAAGCACAGCCAATGGATGGATTCACTCATGGAGTCGGCTCCTGATGCCAGGCCGTCAGACTGCTTGGACGAAGAGGAAGAGGAGGAGGACACCACCTCCAACAAATCAGACTACACTGGCCACGTCCTGGCGCTCAACGGCCACAAGAAGTACTTCTGCCTGTTCCGACCTGTGTTTACGGGGGAGGAAGCCGAATGCAGCAGGTGGTCCGACGAGGATGTGTCCACAGCCGGGCCAAGCAAACCCTCGAGGTCCCGGTCCAGTTCCCGACAGAAGGCCACCACTCTGGAGATCCACCACAAACTGGACCGACTGGGTCTGTGGATGGAGAGGCTCATGGAGGGAACTCTACCAAGACACTATGTTCCGGCCTGGCCCGGTCTGGACACCATAACGCCACAGAAATAAGACTCCCGCTTGTCCTCAGACCTATTGAAGGAGGCATGTTGTAGTGACGTGAAAGATGTTGAATTCTAGCTTTCAACATCTTTTCTATCCAAATGACTTGGTTATTATGTGATATTAAGTTATTCTGTAAAACGCACTGGTTATGAGTAGAGGTTTTCTTCATTTAGAGCACCATGTGCTCGTCTGCTGCTTTAGGGGCGAAACTCCATTCCATCTGCAAAGTACACTGTCTTTTTGTTAGTATGGTTGTTTCATTACTGTAAAGATGCCAATATCCAGATAAAGCCACTCTGTGTAGCTTCCAACAGGGCTAAATGTGTCTTAACACAGCTGGGTATATGGCGGCTACGGCCCACCCTTATGATTTTGTCCAGGACCCGGTGAATTCAAGCGATGGCCCTGGCTTCAGAAGCAGTTCGTAGTAAGATAACCTTTCTGCCTTTTTTCCAGTCGCTATTTGGAATATAGAAATAAGAAAAAATGTGTGTGTGTGTGTGTGGGAGGGGGGGGTGGTTTAGTCAACCCATTCTCCTTATGCAAAATCTCTAACTACAAATTAACTAAACTGTGGTGCATGAAAATGTCACTGTTGCGTTTTGAAAACTTGAGGAGATACTTAGGTTTTACTGCCATTTGTGCATGTGCTGCCTTTCCTCAAATCCATACTTTTTTAAAATGTCATTTGCACTTTGATGACTTGCTTAGGATTCTTTAATTCATAAACTTAATAATATTTAAATAGAGGTTCTAACTGCATCTGAATTAACATTACCAGTTGAATCAGGTTAAAATTGTCTCTAGATCATCAGTTGGCTTTTTTTTTTAATGAATGCACTTTTTTGTGGTTGATTTGCATATCATGTGCATTGTTTAAAAGTAATAATAAAGTTTGAACTGTAGCCACATGTTTAGACTCATATTTGTAACTGTATTGACTTTGTATTTATTGAAAAATAATAATAATTTCAAACTTTAAAGTATATATACATTCAACATTCCCTAACACATTATTAAACACCATTAATCCTCTTTCTAACTACACAGTAAAACTCTGAGGTACAAAGACTTTCTTGGCTCTTCAAAACTCATTCCGAATGTTCACTTTCTTCATTCTTAAATCATCTGGACCGAAAGACGCAGGCAGCAGTTCCTCAACGGTCATCTCCACAAAGGAACCGTCAGGTTTGGTCAAATACACGTCCCAGTTAGCGCCAAACTGTATGTGAAAACAAAAAGAACATGTTTAATGAAACCTGAGTATGCTGCGTGTTTAATTAATGTGAAATACTGTGGTAAATGACACTTGCCTCCCTCATAAACTGCCTGCAGCCTCCACAGGGGGAAATGAAGTGCTCGCACAAATCACTGAAAGAGCAGAAGACATTTACACTGATGCTGTATTATACTAAGAGAGTCATCTTCCAAATATGGAGCTGGTTAAAATGGTTACAGATGTTATAGCGCTTATATACAGCCACTAGAGGGCCTGTTGAATACAGTAGAAGTTTACCTCGCAATAGCAATGGCTTTGAAATCCCTGTAGCCCTCAGATACAGCTTTAGAGATGGCAGTTCTCTCAGCACAGATTCCCAAGTTGAAGCATGCGTTTTCCACATTACAGCCTGATGTCGAGCAATAATGAAAACATCATGATTAATTTCGGTTTTTAGTAACATACAGTGGTGTGTAAAATTGTAGGAATCAAAGGCCTGGTTTCACAGACAGGGCTTAGATTAAGCCGGGATTAGATTTTAGTTCAATTAGGACATTTAAAGCAATGGTTCACTTAAAAATGAAAATTCTGTCATCATTTACTCAACCTCAAGTTGTTTCAAACCTGTATGAATTTCTTTCTTCTGCTAAACACAAAGGAAGATATTTTGAAGAATGTCAGTAAACAAACAGTTGATGTACGCCATTGACAACTGTGTTCAGCAGAAGAAAGAAATTCACACAGGTTTGAAACAACTTGAGGTTGAGTAAATGATGACAGAATTTTCATTTTTAAGTGAACTATCCCTTTAAGTAGCTTTTTTGTGCCTTAGCATTATAAATTAAGATGTGTCAGAGCAAGTTGCTTTCAGTACAAACAGCGCAAACATGCATTTTAGTCTTGGACTATAGGCTTAAACCTCGTCTGTGAAACTGGGCATAGTGTCCAAATATGTTACATCACACTGTAAACACACATGGGGTACATCTCCAACTTGTGTTTTGTACAGTTTTATTTCTATTGGCTGCTCAGAAGGGGGCCTGTCAGGTCAGGGGTCAAGGTTTTTATCTACTTTCTGTTATGACAAAACTGTCCTTACTGCAGTGACTAACACATGGTCATAATAACACTGAGTGATGTTTCACAGCAGATCAAGGCTGTGACGGTTGAACTGAGAGAACAGTGATCAGCTGTAATACTTAATGGAATCATTAGTTAGCGATAGCATTAGCTGTTTAGACCAGCAGAAATAATCAACGTCAGGGACATGTATGCTAAATAATTGTGCACTGGATTTGATATTAGGTTACAGTGGGGCTAAGGTGCACCGAGGTCAAAGGCGCATTTGATTTTATTTTCCTGAAACCACTAGATGGCAAAAAAAAAAAAAAAAACCTTGCCGTAGCACTTTCCACAAAACATTTGCTTTTTGAGATGCACTAGTTGATTCTACGCTAATCTGATCTAATATTTGATGTTTTTTAAAAAAATGTTATAGATTTAAGTAGCAAATGAGAATCGCTAAAATTATTGAATATATTTTGAGACAAAGGTCTTATTAATGATTTTTAGATTTGTTCAAGCTAATTAAAGCAACAGTTTTCAATAATGGAAGAATATGCAAAAGTATGATATTTGGGGTAAAAGGCACAATAATTAACATGATAATTAATAGCTGGCTGACATTTCCATTTGTTTATATTTTTCCATTCTTTTGATTCAGATGGTAAATCTCATGCGTTAAGTTGCGTGTCCACCTTAGAGATAATCACCATATTTATAATGAAACCATCATATTTAAAAATGATATTAATCATATCATAGAATAAAATATATATTTTTGTTTCTACTGTAAATATATATTCAATTATTATGGTATCTCATTCAATGCTTTCATAATCTTTACATTTTAAAATAATAATTTTGTTTCTGTAGGCCTATTTTAAAAATATATTTTTATGTTGACATTTCCATGACAGTAACAAAAATGAATTATTTTATCAAAATAAACAGAAAATAGTACGAACGTTGCTAAAGTGATTGTTTTGAATAAGTATTTACATATTATTTTAGCTAAAGTATTTGTATCAATATCAATCAATGGTGTAAAAGGCCTGCCTTGCAACCTCATACATTTATTTTTATTAATTTTATTAAAGATTTTTAAACAAAATAAACCACTTTCATGCTTTATTTTCACACAAAACCTGTTGCTCACCTCATATTTATTTCCAAAACGTTTAGCAAGCGAGTGCAAAGTTACCCGGGGTAAAGCAAAAGTTTGTGAGAGCGAACAAAAAGTCTCTTCAGGGATTGAGAGAGAATGCAAAAAAGCATTGAAATTCTCCCCATCTCATTTTTTCCCATATTTGTGCCCCTTCACTGCCTAAAAACCATCTGAAAACGTATTCATTGTATATAATTTCACCTGCATATTATCCTCCACCAAGAAAAAAAATTTCCATTATAATGTAGGCTACAAAACAATCGGAAGATAAACACTGCAACATTGGTGATAGTGTTATAATAGTGTCCTTTTATAATGCATTCCTCTAATGCAGCTATTCTTTACTACAATCAATAATTGAGGTGCAAGACAGTGAAAACTAGAAAATATCTGACTGCTGAATGTCGCATGGACCAATCAAATTTGAGAGCTGGGTAATACTGACTGAATCATTAGACATGTGTATTAAGTATAATTCACGTGCCAGTGTTACCTGCCAATAGCAGTCCTTCTGTTGGCATGTAATGGTAAAAAATACGCAACCAGCCCTGCTGAAATGGTCTGATATTTGTACACCTTCATAACTTTTACAATTCAGGCATTCCCTCACCTGTGAAAATCGTCCCGTCGTGTGTCAGGAGCGCCGCCCCAACTCGAAACTTGCTGTAGGGGCAGTAGGCAAACTTTGTGGCCTCTAAGGACTTCAGAATCAACTCTTTTATCCCCAACAAGTTCCCATTCAACCCATTAACAAGCTCATATCGCATCGTTTGGTCTCCCATGTTGCTATGCTGTGTGTGTAGAGTCTCTCTGTGGCTCAACAGACTTGACTGTGAATTTGTTTTTCCAGATCTGACATCCAATCCCCTTTTTCCCAGATTCCCCACCTCCCTGATGTTCTGTGTTTGATGTGTGTGATACTGTCATGCTGAAAAGTTATGTAATTTCCAGTCAGAGTGACAGCGACCTTTTTCGTAGCCACACCAAACAGTGAGGATGAGGTATAAAGGTCACTGCGCAATAATACACTGATATTCCCAATGGAATTACGATGAAAAGCATTCGCTTTTCACAACAGACTGCTGGAAATAAATAGGCCAACAGGGATAGTAGGCTGGGAAAATACTTGATTTATTTAGTTTATGGTCTCCTGCCTTGAAATAAAATTAAAAAGAGTTTAAATCAAGATAACCATTTAAGTTTGTTGGAATTTGATTTTGTGCCAAATACAATCATGAATTTAACCACAAATGAAAGTCTGATATCCAAAACCCGTTCTATTAAATGTTTCTCATTTGTTTGTTATTCATTCATACATTTTAACTCCTCGTTTGAAAACGTAAAAGAATAAAACAACTTTTAATGATGGTATACATGTTATCTAATAGACATTGACCGGTGTACTCAGTATACCGAGTCTTTTTGATGGTGTGGCAGTTCAACAACCTGTGGAAAAATAACATTCTAGCTGTTGTCATTTTCGATTATCCACTTGATCCAGGAGATGTAGTTGCGGACTTTGGTGTAGACTCCTGGGAAATAAGGGTTGGCACAGCTGATGCCCCAGGACACAATCCCCTCAAAATACCCATTACAGATGAGAGGCCCGCCAGAGTCGCCCTGCAGACAAACACAGCACGATGTCACCACAGATCACACAGTGTTTGTTTTAGCAAAAATGTATTTGGTATGCACATTGTTCTGTCTCTCTCTCAGAGATTCACCTGGCAAGAGTCTTTGCCGCCCAGCGGGGAGCCAGCGCACACCATGTTGTCTGTGATTCTGTAGTAGTAGTAGTATTGACACTGAGGAATGATCTGGACGTCCACAGCACGCAGGACGGGGGACAGGTAATAACTGTAGACCTGAGTGACACCCCAGCCGCTGACTATGCATATTGTGCCCCCTGGTATAGGAGCGAGTGAGGTTGGCATCACGGCTGGCTGAACGTAGGCATTGAGCTCTGCGGGCTTCTCCAGCTGAAGCACAGTTCCAAAAATGAATGAAAATTAAAATATTACAAATTTCATATGTAACACTTATAAACATATAACTGCTTTCATCCAGATTCATTAATCAGATTACACAACCAGCGTTATACAAGATGACAGACTAAATTCTAGGATTATTTGGTTGT
Source organism: Vimba vimba (assembly GCA_022828995.1). Lineage (NCBI taxonomy): Eukaryota > Metazoa > Chordata > Actinopteri > Cypriniformes > Leuciscidae > Vimba > Vimba vimba. Next base: position 25,791,164 of record CM040838.1, read on the forward strand.
ATATAAACATAATGCTTTGCGAAATTGATACTGGAGAATAAGTCTTGTTGCTGTTGTGAATGTTGTTTAAGTTCTTAAAGTCTCTTCCAGCACATCTCAAAGAATTTCAATGAATTTAAGCTCTGGACTGAGATAATGAAAATTATTCTTTTTGCTCCCTCCCAACAATTCTTTCACAATTTGAGCCTGATGAATCTTGACAGTGTCATCCTGGAATATGGTCATGATGTGTCTTTCTACATGGTTGTTTAAGAAATTAAAAGATACACACTCCATCGATTAGGGTTAGATGAACTGTTGGCAATCATATAACATGCTAGAAACATAATAATCACAGCAATAATGATCCAATCATAGATTCTTAAGCATTTGCTTATTTAACACTCTGATGGTCTTCGTTTAGGAGTCACGTTCTTGGCCTTCCCGGTCAGAAGTGACCGGACACCTAAAAATGAAACTTCCTCCATCCCAGTAAAAACCAATGCAATTTATTTTTGTTCTATAATATTTATTCTTTTTAATTTAGTATTTTGAGACAATTTGATTGAACTTATTAATATTTATGCAATATTTATAGTCCATTTTTTGCCAATGAAAAAAATGTTTTAATTTTTTTTTTTTTTTTTTCTTCTATGCAGTATTTTCGGTTAAAATAGAGACTAGGCTTTCAGAAAAAAAATAAAAATAGAAAAAATAAATCAATTTATTAAACATAAAATTAAATAAATCATGTTATTGCATGGGTTTACCACTAGATGCCTGTATAGCTCTAAATGGAGATGCTTGTGAATTCTAGATGTTTTTGGACCAAATTACTTACTTTTAAGATGTGGATTGAATGTATTTTTTTAGAAATTCTCAAATAATAGTTTTTGCTAAGGTTTAGATTGTACAGACAAAAATTCAGAGAATTTTTGTGTTTTTGTAAATTTCCCATTCATTTCCTATGGGTCGGTCATTTTTGACCGAAGACCACGAGTGTGACTATTTTTTTTACGACCACTTAGCATGCTCGGATCATGACCTCAATTTTTTTTTGTATTCACATACCTAATGCCATAAAAATCACCAAGTGTCATAACCTTCCGATGAAGCTGTGATTTTTAGAAATTCAAAACAGAAAATTATTCGGTCAGAAATGACCGAGGACCATCAGAGGGTTAAATCCAAACAAAGTTAGTGTGTATACATATGTAGGTGTGTGTGTGTGTATAGTTGTAATCGAAATTATTCAACCCCCATTGCAAATCAGGTTTATTGGCAAGACTTTCAGCTGTTTGCTATGAACAAATCAAACAAAAGTAATTGAAATAGCTCAACACAACAAATGGCAAGTGCTTTCCCCAAATTCAACTGAAAATGACTTCCACAGTCTCAAAATTATTCAACCCCCTGAATAGAATCCCTCACAACAGCACAAATCTGCAAAACAGGTGTTGTCTCAAGCACACCTGATGCAACTAATCAAGGGCTTCATTAGTTGCACCAGGTGTGCTTAAGCTAGAACACATGAAATATCTGAACTGGTTTGTTGAGTGTCACGTTTGACTGCATGTTAGAAATTTGGCTAAGTCAAAAGAATGGTCCAAAAGGTTAAGAGAAGATGTCATCGTAGTGAAGGCACTAAATGTTCCTAGACACAACAATGGAAGCATAGTTCACAAGTTCAAAGTTAAAGGAACTGTGGTTACAATATCTGGACGGGGCAGAAAAATAAAGCTATCAGTGGCTGCAACCAGATATCTGAGAAGGCAGGTTCAGAAAAACCCTCGAGTGACTGCAAAAGACCTGCAGCAAGACTTGGTGGCAACAGGCACTGAGGTTTCAGCTTGCACAGTAAGGCGAATACTAAATGCATGCCATCTCACCAAGACGTACACCCAGAAGAACAAGAAAAGAGCACAAAATCATATAAATAAGCCACAGAAGTTTTGGGATTCTGTTCTGTGGAGCGATGAAACAAAACTTCGGGCGTATGGATCAGTGGTATGTCTAGAGGAAGAAGAATGAAGCATATGCTGAAATGAACACTCTGTCTACAGTTATGCATGGTGGTGCTCGTGATGCTCTGCGGCTGCTTTGCATCCTCTAGCCCTGGAAACCTGCAACGTGTGAAAGGCAAGATTGAATCATTGAAGTATCAGGAAATCCTAGGAGAAAACATCATGCCGTCAGTGAGGAAGCTGAAGCTTGTTGGACCTTCCAACAGGACAATGATCCCAAGAATACCTAAAATTCCATCAAGGCTTGGTTGCAGAAGAAATCCTGGAAGAGTCTACAGTGGCCATCACAGTCACCTGACTTGAAACCCATAGAAAACCTCTGGTAGGATTTGAAGAAGGTGGTTTCAGCAAACCAAGAATATTACTAAACTGGAGGCCATTTCTCATGAAGATTCCTCAGAAATGCTGCCAGAAGCTGGTGTCTGGTAATACATCTAATTTGCAGCAGGTCATGACAGCAAAAGGTGTACTACTAAGTACTAAAGATACTTGCCATCAAGGGGTTGAATCATTTCGAGACTGCAGAAGTCATTAAAAGTTGCATTTTCAGTTGAATTTGGGCAAACCACTTAAAACATGTGTTGTGTTGAGCTATTTGAATTACTTTTGTTTGATTTGTTCATTGCAAACAGCTGAAAGTCTGTTAATAATTTCGATTACAACTGTATATATATATCAACCCATATATAACAACCCAAACCAATGACTAGGATAAACAAACAGACTTATTAACATAGATGCTATATTTTTTTTTATTTTTTTTTTATGCTTAATGAACTTACTTTCAAGAGCATAATGTCACTATCAAATGTCCTGTAATTGTACATGTAATACACCAGGACTCTGGACACATTGAACGTCTGCTCAAAGCCCTCTTTTTTGGAGAGGTCATGTTCACTCAAAACCACTTTGATCAAATAGCTCCTGCGAACAGATCAGACAGCAGAACCCAACAATATTACATCAGTAAACATCAGTACAGTTAGTGTGAGGAGTTGTAGATGTACTGTAGCATGTTTAGTTCCTTGTCAAGGTGAATTGTGATTGAAATACTCACGGTCTCCAGCAGTGGGCAGCAGTCACCACCCACTGCGGGTGTATGAGTGTTCCTCCGCAGTAATGATAGTTGTTGTACTGGACAGAGGCCTGGTACTTTATGGAATAGGGCTCAACCTCCTGTCCTCCAATGATTCTCTGCTGCAGTGAGCCTGTGAATGAGGAGAATAATGATAAAGTCAGACCTCATATGTGCTAGATAAACACTAAATGCCAGCGGCCTGTGCTCACCAACGTCTTTCAATAATGTATGCACAGAAAGCAACATCACGTTACACATGCATTAGATGAGACTGCTGTGAGTTGCTCAGGAAATGCAGTGCATTACCGTGAAGCGTCAAGGTGATGAGGAGCAAGGGGTATTCAAGGCATTTCTTCATGTTTGAGGGGTCTAGAACAGAGGGTGTTTAGAGGTCGGAAAACAAATGGAGCACAATGCAGCTGTTGTATGGGAAAACAGCATCACGTTTTACATAATACATAAAATATTGAAATACTGTCAAAGCATATGTCAAACAACAGCTGGGAAAAAAAAGAGTTAAATGTAAAAGGTTTAGTTAAGCTGGTTTCAACTGGTTTAGCTGGTCCCCCAGCCTGGCCCAGGTGTGGTTTAGCTGGTTTAAGTAAACTTATTTAATAATTAATTTAAAAAAAAATCAAAGAGTAAACATTGTCATCAATCAATCATCATTTTAAAATGTCTAGAACGGTTAATATGACATCATGTGTGATGAAAACTTCTTTTATTAAGCAAATATGCATTAAATTGACCAAAAGCGATATTATATAAAGACATTTATAATGTTACAAAAGATTTCTATTTCAAATAAATGCTGTTCTTTTGAACTTTCCATTAATCAAAGAATCATAAACAAAACGGTTTCCACAAAAATATGAAGCAGCACAACTGTTTTAACATTGATAATAATAATAATTAATGTTTCTTGAGCAGCAAATCAGCCTATTAGAATGATTTCTGAATGATCATGTGACACTGAAGACTGGAGTTATGATGCTGAAAATTGACAGGCATGAATTACAATTGAAAAGATATTAAAATGGAAAACAGATAAATTGTAATAATATTTCATTATTATTACTGTTTTTACTGTATTTTTAACTAAATAAATGCAGCCTTGGTGAGCAATGGAGATTTCTTATGCAGAAAAGACTTCAAATTTACTTTATTACCAACCCCAAACTTTTGAATGGTATATAATATATGACATTATATGTATGATATTTATGATGTTTCCTAGCTAAAACAGAAATGGACATAAAAACTCACCCTGAGCATCGAAAGTTCAATCCTGAGCAGCTAAATCCCACTAACTTCCTTCCGCACTACCTAATGTGAATATTATCTTTGCTTTTATAGTGTAACCACATCTGTCCCTTAGGCTTTATGGTCTTATTTGTACACTAACTATTCTCAAGAACAAAAACGATAACACGCAGGAACCAAAAGCTCAGTATCTATGCTCAGTGTCCTCCTCTTGTTTGATGCTATCGTGTCTAAGACCGTGCTTTTGAATCAAACACATTGTGCTGCTCTCTAAGGGGAAATCAAATATCTATAGACTCTCTCATTTGACAAAATGGTTTGTCAGAGAATAGAATATCAGGTGACGGCAAAATTGGGTGAAAAAGGCAATAGGGTGGTGTTAAACAAAGCATCTGCGACAAGGTCTTTCCAATATCCATTAACTGTATAAATGCACATCTGTATCCTCATGGGAGAAGCTCCACCTAGAAGAATGAGTTTGCCATCTATCTGAAGTCCCTTCTTGGATGTAATGAAAATGTATCTGATAGTGCCTCGTGGGATTTGATCAGAAAAATAAATGTTGATTTCTCTCCTCACATTGTTTAAAAATCAAATGAGATACCAAATATGAAATTCTTATTATTGGTGCTGCATTCTCTTTTATTGTGTGTAACTCATATTTTGTTCAGCCAGAACAATGTTATTGTTATTCTCTTTCCATTGAGATGGGTAGTTACAAAAGCATGGTGTGTATTTCTGAAACAAAATGCTTTTGTGAGGGACGCAGGGTAGGCAAATGTGCACGGCATCCTAATAAAATCGGATGGACAACATGTTATGGAGTCGCTGGAAGAGAGGACAAGGAGGTTTATATTTTAGGTGTGGTCACATTAGCAACATTTTGAAGGCAAAAAAGGTTGTCTGTTGTCAATAGTATAGCGATGTGTGAAGCGCAGCTTTAGGGAAATTTGAACCCTAAAATACACATGGGCATGACGTCATCGTCTTCAGAGATTCGCGTTTTTGTTGTTTACATGGAGACCGTTTTCAAAAACGTGCACTTCGAAACCCGTTTTCAGGCACCCAAAACGCCGTTGTCGTGTAAACGAATGGCCAAAACGCATAAAAAGTTTTACGTTTTTAGTTGAAAATGGTGTTGTGTAAACAGCCCTTAGTTTTTCTTGTTTGACCTGCCTGTTTTATTTCATTGTCTGTTTCATGTTGCTCACCCGCTGCTCGTTTCTTTGATTGGTTCGGTTTTGTATATATTGAGCTTCTTTTCTGCCAGTCTTCTTGGCGTTTTTTAGTTGGTTGTTCTGTTCTTGTTTTTCTATCTCATCTCTGCATCAGTCAACTGTGACACGCTGTATTATTATTTTTTTTACTTTTGCAAAGGTCCCTTTAGGGGCTCCGTACTACCTTGCTCCAACCAAAGTGACTTAAACACTTCCCAACTCACAAACGTCAATAGTGCAAGGATTTAAAACGGCAGATGACAAATTATAAGAGAATGTTATTTTCCTTTGGTGTGGATGCTAATATTGTTATAGTTATCTTTATAATTAGGTTAGAAGTTCTTATTTGAGACACTGTCAGAAATAGGGGTACAGTAGGAGTCCATTTCTGTCCCCCAAGGTATATATATGTACCTTTTTGAGGGTCAAAAAGCATTAAAAGGTACATATATGTACTGTTTCTTTTAAAGGTTAAGGTACAATATTGTACCCTTGAGGGTACAGCCCCAGTGACAAGCCGTTGTACCCCTAAAGGTACAATTATGTATTTTATTTTCTGGGAGTGTATAGGATTGGTTTTATATTATAATAGAAATTACATTAGCAACACATTAGCATTTTTAACAAGGGTCTGACTAATTATCACATAGAGAGTTGGGGAGATTAACCACATGTTAATACATGTCCATTACTCTCAAGCGGTCCACTGAGTACACATTATGTGTTATGAGAAGGTCAGAGAGGGCATCGCTGCTTAAAGCCCAACTTGTTTCCTTGAATCAAACAATGTTTGATTCATAGTTTCCCATGAAAACTGAAATCAGAACTTGAGAAACCTGAGGAACAGTGCTGATGTGATGTCCTCACCCTATGTGGAGGGGTTTGGTAGATAAAGTGTAGCCGACAGTCAGTACCGCTTCACGTGCTCCGTTATCCATGGCCATGCTGCTCTTCCTGGTGCTGTTGAAATTCGTCCCAGCCAACTGTAAGTACTGAACACTATCAGGAGCTCACCTTCTTCTTTTTGCCTGCAGATTTAGCTTTCTAACAAGGCAATAAAATGACTCTTCACTCTCAGAAAAAAAGGTACAAAAGCTGTCACTGGGACAGTACCCTTCAAAAGGGTTCTAATATGTACCATTTAGGTACTAATATGTACACTTTTGGAACTATTATGCACCTTTGAGGGACTAATATGCACTCTTTAGGTACAAAGGTGTACCTTTTGAAAAGGTACCGCCACAGTGACAGCTTTTGTACCTTTTTTTCTGAGAGAGTTCCAGTATTTTAAGCTTAACTTTTACTCAGTATTTGGGTCAATAACATGATGTTAGTGTTTGTTGAGAATCGAATACACCTTAGATATGATAAGCATGTTTATATGATAAGCATGATACAGGAGCATTGAGTAAAAAAATGCCAGGATTATAGAACTGTACTAATATCACAACAAAAAGGGTCTCACTAAATCATGTCATTTTTGAAAGAAAAAAAAAGTAGTTTGGAATAATCTTTTTTTAATATTTCCTAATATTCCTAAACAAACTTTTGTAATAGTGGAGGATCACTGAAGACTGTTGTAATGATGCTGAAAATTCAGCTTTGCATCAAAGGAATAAATGACATTTTAAAATGTATAAAAATATAAAATATTTTCACAATATTACTGTTTTTACTATATTTTTGATCAGATAAATGCAGCCTTGGTGATCATAAGAGACTTCTTTCAAAAAACTAATTTATATGGCTGAGTGGCAAGGTCAATAAGTCTCTTAAAATATCAGATCATTTTACCTTTTTAAATATTAAGGTCAAACATCTTATATTTTAAGAGACATATTACGTCTCTAAATTATTACTTTATTATTTGGGTATTACCCATTTGATATGCATTGATCATATCTTATCACCTGTACCTTATCAAATACTGACTGTATGAATCAATCATATCATAAACCAACATTAGACAACATTAGATCAATAATCAATAGAATATCAGGCTGTATATTCTTTTCGACTTTATAGAATATCAAGCCTTACATCCTTTCTTGGAAAGAAACTTGACCTTTATTTAACAGGGATACTCAGGGTGTCAAGCTTGATTTTGTCAGCTGTCAATTTGAACTCATTGTAAATGAGATTAGAGTTTTATTTCATTGCCCTTTCACGTCACCTTGAGAGTTCTGAGCTATTTTAAATCTTTGTTATATTGTTTTCCAGGTCTGGACTTTGTTCAGGGGCGCATTGTTGGCGGATATACCCCCTCGCCAAATTCAATCAAATACATAGTGTCGTTACAGAGCTCGAAAGGGCAGCACTTCTGTGGCGGATCTCTGGTCCACAAGTACTGGGTGCTTACAGCTGCCCATTGCAATATTGGGTGCGTGATTTTTCACCTTTTATTTAAACAGATTCTCTGTCTAAACAAGCTTTTTATGAGACTTACAGGGTGTGTAGCAGCAGAGCTGATGGCCAAGTCCGTGTGTGAGTCGAAAGGCAGAGTAAAGCAGACATGCGGTAACCTTGACCCGTCATCACCGTGTGGTCCTTAATGAATGCTGGCTTATCTGCCGCTTGGCATGGCTGAGCCTGCTAACAGGGACAAATACTGTCATTCAACTCATGTCCTCTGCAAAGAGTATCAAGAAATCAGATACCAAGCATACGTCTGGGATCTGGAAGGCTCTTTCTTTATATACAGTATTGACATTGTTTTGTAGTTATGCGGTGGTGTTAGAATATCATTCAGAGGCTGGCGACTGTATTTGTGCTTGTCTTTAGGATGGATCGGATGATGTTGGTGGCTGGAGACTATACTCTGGGTGTTTATGAGGGGACAGAGCAGTACTCCAAGCCTCTGTCGCTCATCACACACCCTCTGTACAACAGGAGCACCAATAATGCAGATATTATGCTCATAAAGGTATGCTCTTTGGCTACATCGCTCTTAAGTGAGTGAGTGTATAACTATAAGAGAGTAGAGTTATTTGACACTGTCAAATGAGAAAGAAAATTGAACTGAATCAAAATGCTTTGTAATAGACAATTTTTATAACATCGACACTGTTATTGAACTGGATTGAATCAAATTATACTGACTAGGGGTGAATAACGACACTATTATCTGTTGTAGAGCTGCTTGTAGCTGAATTGAACTCATAATTGATTAAATGAATCATCACTGAACTGACTTGAGCTGAATAATGGCACTATTGTCTGGAAGAGCTCCTTTATGGCAGAATTTGAACTTGTCTCATATTTGATTATGTTTACATTATTAATTTGATTATTTTCCTGTTTATTACTGTGAAGCTGCTTTGAAACAATATGTATTGTATAAAGCGCTTTATAAATGAAGGTGATTTGACTTGAATCTGATATATGTGACCCTGGATGTCAAAACCAGTCACATGGGTAAATTCTTTGAAATTGAGATTTATACATCATATGAAAGCTGAATGAATAGGCTTTCCATTGATGAATGGTTTGTTAGGATAGGACAATATTTGGCAGATATAAAACTATTTGAAAATCTGGAATCCGAGGGTACAAAAAAATCAAAACTCGAAAATCGCCTTTAAATTTGTCCATTTATGTTTGCGATTGTGCTGCATTCACTCACAAAAATAAATTTTTTATATATTTACGATAGGAAATTTACAAAATATCTTCATGGAACATGATCTTTACTTAATAGCCTAATGATTTTTGGCATAAAAGAAAAATTGATAATTTTGACCCATACAATGTATTGTTGGCTATTCCCACAAATATACCCGTGCGACTTGTGACTGGTTTTGTGATCCAGGGTCACATATTATTTATATGCTTGTAAATATTTTTTTATTTTAAATAGAGACAGTCTAACATAGTCAGACCATAAAGAAACAACATAGGGAAAACCATTAAAAGGGAAAAAATAAATAAACACATTAAAATGGTCAATCAGTCAGAATCAAGTATTGAACAGTTTGTTCTGGTCCTTGAATGTGGTTAGGTGGCTTTCCACAAGTGCTCATTCGAGTCCAGCAGCGCTGGAACAGTTTGTTTCACTCCTGTGTGCGTTTGCATGTTCCAGTCACACTGTCTAGCAGGGCCATAAGTGGCGTCGTTGAGTCATTGACTGAGGTTAAGTGTGAAATTGTAGACTCTCTGAGTGCTTATTTAAAATAACTAAATGTGACCATTAAAAAAAGTGTGTTTATACTATAAATGTGTGTAGTACGAATGAGATCTGGACGTACTACAACTGTCATGTGATCTACCAGCATCAGCTGTGTCGCTTAACTGCCATTCACAAATCATCTCCAATAGCCTATAAAGTGTCCGTCAGATGTGCATTTCATAATCTTGCCAAAAGCAGTAGGTCAATCTAGGCACTTTTCAGCTACTGTGAATTCAAACCTATACTTCTTTTTTCACATATTGATTTGTTGATGTTGACCTGATTGGTTATAAGGTAGTTTGTGACGTCAGAAACACCAGCGATTTCAAAGCGTGTTTTTGAGACTGTCTTTGGTTCACTGCAGTTTTAAGGAGAAAATACTCAGCAATGGTGCTGACTTATGAATTTACACATGGTTTGTCTTAAAGCAAATTAAAAACACCACATAGACATATAAACAACATTAAAACTTGATTTTCATTAACCAATTTGTTCAAAATAACAGATTCATTAATGCCACTATTGCTGTGTTGCGCGCAAATGCTGTATATTCTGCTGTAACGTTCTTTAGAAAGATTTTCTTTGACAGATCAAAAATAGATGAACAACTGGCAATTTTTCACACTTACATGCAATCAGATTTGATATGATAACGAATGCATATTTGGGGTGCTGTCCGAGGGGACAGTTTAGGCCCATACCCAGAGTACTGCCCCCATCCTTGACTAGGATAGGAAAACTGTCATGGGAAAACTGCACAACTGTTATGGGACAGAGGTGAGGGACTGATTGGTCCCTCTGATTGGATTAACTGAACATGCTCCTCCTGAACTTCATTTAATGTCAAGTTCTTGTTTAATGAAACTTTTTAATGAAAAAAGTTCAATATTAACATAACTAGCAACCAGGTCACCTTTCATATGCTTTGTAATAAATGGTATAACAGTTTGATGATGCTTTCATACCAACCCTGATCTGTAAATCTGTCTCTGGACGCTGGTTCTTTCAGCTCAGTGCGCCTATAGAGCTGAACAGGTATGTGTCGCTCGCCCCACTCCCCAAACAGAACACAGGGCTGCTGGCGGGCCGGATGTGCCGGGTCTCTGGATGGGGCTCCACGAGTCACAGCGGAGGACTGAACCCTCTCACCCTGCGTACGGTCAAGCTCCCCATCGTCTCCACCTCCAAGTGCAACAGCAGCGACTCCTTCAGCGGAAACATCACAGCAAGCATGATCTGCGCCGGCTCCAGAGCGGGAGGAAAAGATGCATGTAAGGTACTGTGATAACGACCAGCTCACATCCTTCACTGTCCACGATTCAAGGCTTTACAGGGATGTTGGGGTTCTGATGTTCCAGGGGGATTCCGGAGGGCCGCTGGTGTGTGATGGACGGGTCTACGGCCTGGTCTCCTGGGGAAACGGCTGTGGAGATCCAAGGTTTCCAGGCGTGTACACGGCCGTGTCCCGCTTCCGCAGGTGGATTGACCAGACCATATACAGCCCACACTCACGATGCCTGAAGTCCGTTGGTCTTTTCAGCAGGGAAGACTAAACTTCTGTGTGTTTCCATTCATGCAATGTGCAAAACAATATTCTTTAACTATGGGCACCTTTATCCTTGTGGACTTTTTTGAAAATAAAGTCTCCTAAAACATGCATTTCACATTTCCACTGGGTTATTTAATTTGTTCAATGCTTTTTTCATTTTTTGTTTTCATGAATATTTCCACTACATCTCAAATGATGTATTGTGTTGAACAGCATTCTGTGGTGGAAATGACGGATGGAAATATATTTTACAATTTTTCAAATAATGATTAATATTTTGTCTAGCTGAAACTTAATTTTGTCATTCATGTATCCTTAATACCTGTATAGTTTTTGCATAATTTGACAAAATAACAGGTTGCTTGGAAATGACGAACAATAGAAATGCACAGTTTATAAATGGTAATTATCTTGGTTTTTCTTTCTTTCTTTGGGGCAAAATTGTTTGTTGAGGTGGAAATGCTGAAAGAGCTTTTTTTCACCGTTTGTTCAGATCATCATAGTTTAAACTATAATAATTTATATTTTTTATGATGGATTTAAATATTTTAATATTGAAAGATTGTAGGGCTGGGACAAGAGTAAAATAAATCATTGCATAAAAGGCATTTGAAAAAATGAATGAAAGCGTAGTAAAACTAGATTTTAATGCAGCCTTCATATACAAACGTTCCCTGGGACACTCTGCCGTTCAAAAATTAATATTTTTAATCAACAAGGAAACATTCAAATGCATCAAAAGTCACAGTAAAGACATTTATAATGTTTATTTATACATTTTATTTAAATTTATAATGAAAAGATTCGGCTATTTCAAATAATTGAACTATATTCATCAAAGAATGTCACGGTTTCTGCAAAAGTATGAAGCAGCACAACTGTTTTAACACTGATAATAATCAGAACTGTTTCTTAAATCATTATATTAGAATGATTTCTTAAGGATCATGTAACACTGAAGACTGATGCAGAAAATTCAGCTTTGCATCACAGGAATAAATTACATTTTAAAATAGATTGAAATGCAAAAGAGTTATTTTAAATTGTAATAATATTTCACAATATTACTGTTTTACTGTATTTTTGATCAAACATGGTGCCTTAGTGAGCATGAGAGACTTCTTTCAAAAACATTTTTAAAAAATCTTACCAACCCCAAACTTTGAAATGGTAGCAGTTGAAAAGTACTAATAAATGGAAGCGAATGAATCTAAATGTGAAGGCCTCTTAAAACTACAATATGCTTACAAACTCTGAAGTAGTGTGATGTTGGATCCCTTTCCTATCATTATATGGGACAATTGCAAAAAACTTTATGTTGTGAATGTGAAGACTTATCAGTGCATTTTAATATCAGTTAGTCCCCCTTTAAAATGCTTATTTGCTCGGGAATAAAAGATTTCACCAAAGGATATTAAATGCAGAAAAATTGCCATTTGTTAAGCTCAAATGATGTGCATGGAAGCTATAGAAGGTTTTGACGTTGTACTGTATATATAACAAAGGATGTTTGCACATTTAATAGGAATGGGTGTGTCCACAATTACTCTTCTCTGGAGGAGGCTTTAGTTCCAGGAGCTTTTGGTTTCACTGCACACGACACCACATGTAAGATGATCTCTGCATGACAGGCCCCATGTGAACTACACACAATCATTCACAGCAGTTTATGTGTACCATATGAATACTCAGTTTCATAATAATACCTTTTATATGTATCCGGGGCATCATTTATTACATTATTAAAAACAATAGCTAACATGGAGCATAAAGTTTAAACCAACCAACAATAAGGTCATTTGGGAAGAATGAAGTTTTAGAAGGGGCTGCTAACATGTGTGGAATTATCTGATGGATCTCTGAATAGTGTTTCATGGGAAATAAAGTGCAGAACAGCACGTTCCCACAAGGCGAGCATTGTGAATGAATATGCCACGGAAAAATGAGCAAATATTAAAGAACAAGGAGTAATTTTGCGTGCCAGGCTCCATTTACTAAAATATTCAGCATGTGCAGAACTTGTGAATGATGTGATAATTGCGACATTGTCTTATAAGTTGACCAGGATTCATTTTATTATGTGAAATGTACCATAAAATGTACCATTTTTACATGGGGTGGGGGGGGGGGGGGGGGGGGGTAGACATTCTGCTGACTATTTGCACACCATGTCAACTTATTTTACTAACCCTAACACTTACTAATACTCTTAGAGTAGTTGCAAAGTCACTTATAGTTATGGAATATTGCAGTATTTATTATAAATGATTTATCTGTAAACATATTTATTTTATTTACGGTATTTTTTAATTCATGTACACTGGTAATCTTTAATCAGAATAACTTCCCCTCCGCCTTGCAGCAACATCTCTTCTCTGATGATGTGTTTACTGGCGTGAGGGCGGGGCAACCTGTCACTCACATGAGATCCACCAATAGCAAACCACAACCATCCAATCAATTCCTGATGGACAAAATCAAGCCCCGCCCTACATATGTTCTTGTTCCAGAAGCTGTTTCACTCGGATACGTCACAATAGTGAAGAAAAGACTAGCACAACTTCCGACTCATACCAACTTTAAAAGGGAATATGAAATGCAGCCTCTATCTTTTGATATTGACATCAGAGACTGCGATTCCAGTCACGCTCAGTTGAAAAGCTGTAGTCCATCAACACATCATTTCCAAGCACAATCTAAGCCTGTCTTCTTCATCTTTCCTCTCAATATTGAACTGTCTGAAGCCTTAGCGTTCAAACGACATCTCTGGAAAGAAATATGTTTTTTAGCAAACCAAGACGACGCACAAACTGAACTGTGTTCACCATTTCAGCTATTCAGATCAGACAGAACAGAACAAAATGGCCTCTCAACCACAGATGGGAGGAAGCAGTGCATCTCGCTTCTATGCTGCTGGATGGATATTTCTGCAGTGACAATGTCTGCGGCTCAGTCCTGGAAAGGTTATGACTATGCCCAGTGCAGAAGATTATGCTCTCAAAATCTTGGACAGAGGAACAAACCCCCTCAGCTCATATCCAGATTGTGCCAGTATGACTTCAACATCATTCCAGCTTCTGATATTACAAAATGAAAACCTATGCACAGAGACATCCCATATTGCTTTCTCTTGTGGTTTGCAGGCATGTTTTAATATCATATTCTGTTTGCTCAGGCTTTGACTGAAAAGCATGTAATAAGGATGAAATCACCAAGTAAAGAACAGGCTCAGAACATTTTCGGCTCTTTCTACAACTAAGATATGAAGTCTTACAAAATGTAGATGCCATTTTGGAAGCAGATTAAAAGTGAGAAACACCTTGAATCAGGCCTAGCTCTGATTTGTTCTTTTTCCGACTCCTGATAAGTTTCACTAAAAGGTCTTTAAATTTTCACATTGAAGCTAAAGAGCATGCTATAGACAGATTGACAGATTGATAGACAGATAGATATCAGTCACTGGATTTTTTCCCCCAATCTTGGTGGTTCTTGACTTTATTCTGAGGGAGTTTTTTTGTCCAGGATATATTATGTTTTTGTTTTAGCAATTTTGCCATTCTGTTCTATACTATTCAAAAATATTTTGTCTGCATAAGTCAATATGGCTTATCCAACATCCATGATGCCATTTTGTTACCAAGCATAAAACATAGGCCTATGTGTCAAGGTTAATATATCACACATTTTGAAAACATTTTACTTGGGACACATATGTTTGAAAACTTTATAATGTTTTTTTTTTCTTCAAGGTGAGAGTTATTTGATTGTTAACCTACACGACGTTTTTAGAGTCATTACAGCAGCAATTTTGTAAAGAATTATATAACCGTTTTCTCAAAATATATGAAATCAACAAGGGTTATGTGTTTAATATGTTGCCAATGTGCTTTAAACTAGAATTAAATATTAAAACATCCTCTCGGATATATTTATTTGCAAATGACAAGTGGAAGCATCTTGTTCCATGGACAAATAGCTTGGAAATTTCCCAAGATTAATATTGGCGATGGCTGCAATGAAAGAGCTGGAGAGGAAGCCCGCGCCTCAGTGACGTTCATTCTCCATCAGGGATCTTTGTTTTGCATCGCTTCCCAATTTGCATTTGTTTCTCAGGTTTTCCATACGACGCTCCAGCCGCCGAAAAGCCCCGAGCGCGCAAAGGCGCATTCCAACGTTGGGAAATTTGGAATAGTTAAAGCGGGCGCGAGCTGACAGAAGGAAATTACATGCGTTCGCCCCGCGTCCCAGACAACCAGTCGCGGAGACACGTGCCATAGAGGTAAACAGCAGAAAGATTCGCTCGACAAAATTCACCTCGCGCTATCGATTCAGCAGAAGATACAGTAGCCACGGTTAGTTCATACAGCATGTCGGATGTATTACCGTATAGCGAGGACAAAATGACTCATTATGGCAACGACGGGGACGAGGAACACCTTTCCTTCACCTGCCGCCTCCAAGACACCAACAACTTTTTCGGTGGCAACCAGAATAAACGACCACCAAAGCTCGGGCAGATCGGGAGAAGCAAAAGAGGTAACGCACAAAGCCTTTGTTTATTGCACAAACAGATGATGCCAAATGCAATGTTGCGCTTGCCGATTGTGCCTTTACTCACGGCATGATCAAGTGTCAAATGCTTAAACGCTCTGTTTTATGCTTCGGTTTTTGGATTCTGAGACAGTGATGTATTGCGCCATTTCTGTTGTATTAAAATTCATGGCAACATGGAATCTCCGTCTTTGTGCCAGTGCATAGCGTGAGACAATAGCTGATCTGTGAGTTGGTCTCTCATCATCAACCCTTGTGTCTCTGTTCATTAACAGTCATTGAAGAAGAAAACGATGGCCAAGCACTGGACAAGAGCACAGAGAAATCCTCGTCGGCGTGAACGGACCCAAAGACTCCTAACCTCTCTGATGTGTATATCCAAAGACATTGTGAAGAGGCTCTCTCTCCCATCTGGCGACAAGCACTCCACACATTCTCCTTTCCCTAACTCCATTGTCCAGGGTTTACAGTGTGACGGGGCAGCGGACTGAACCGGCGGTCCGGAAGAATGGCCCAGGGGGGCTTGAAGGAATACTGTGTTTTCCAAACTATACTCCGAGATATGTGCAATGACAGGGTTCGGTCTCATTAAAGAGACTGGGCTCTACTTTTTTTTCTTTTTCTTTTTTTTTATTCTAATGAAGCAATTTGATAGACTGAGCAAACGTTACCATTAACATCAAACCAGTATCTTCCCGCTTAACCCAGTAGCCTACTGGTGGTGTTAATGGTATAGCAATGTCCACCTTTTCTTCCACAGTGGACCTCCAAAGAGGTTTCACTATGTATGTAAAAAAACAAAAAAACAAAGCTATTTATTAAATCTTTGGATACATATTTTGCAGTGTTGAAGGTTGAGCAAACGTTTTATATAGTAGACCGATGACGAGAAGTGACTTTTGCTTTGGATAAATGTTTTGTATGTAGCTTAACTGTGATTCTCGTGATCTGCTTCGTTTCATTTCATTCGTTTGATGTTCGGATTCAATCTGGAATGTCAGTTTAAAGACGGTAACCTTATAATCTTAAAGTATATTTACTGTAGATGTGCCAAATTATCCTGAGAGAAACATATATTTCTGTGCTTTCTTCACGGGTATATTAATATTAATATTGGGTGGTTATGTTTACAGGGCTCTTTCATACTTGTGATGTATTCTAGTCATGCATGACGAACCTCAAGACCTTAAGAACGTCTTCTTGAATATTACGTATTTATCTCACAGAACATTTCTACGGAATATCTGTTATAATAAAGATTTTGAGAAACATTCAAAGAGAACGTTTTTTTTCTCTCCCCCTGACACATCTCTAATGCTCGGCTGAAATCTGTGCGTGTGCACAAATCCAGGGGACGTGACATTTCCGCCTCTGCCACAAGCTTTCAATGATTCATGGTTTGGGATTAGCATTGTCAAAGCGCACCATCTAAAATCCAGTCCGCTGAGATCAGGAGGAATCACGTGGCGTGTCAGAGCAAATATTATCTGCAAACTGTACGAGTGAGTTTCCCAGAGCTTCTCCTGCCAGTCTGGAGGTAAAACGCTGGCTGGATGGGCTGCCATGGCAACAGATTCACCTCCCATGAAATTTCCATTGTGTCCACCAGGGAAACCACAGCAGAGGATCTGACAATGAATATTCAATCCACATGTTTGGCTGCATTCGCAAGTAATATTGTATGCTGTGGCATGTGTCACACTTTTATTTGTCCTTGTTACACGTTACATGTTACTGTAGTAATAACGGTAACACCTCATTTTATAGTCCCGTTCCCCATGTACATACTACTTATTAATAACTGGGTAATAATAATTAGGTACCTAACCTTAACCCATGTAGTTACCTTATATTAACTAGTTCTTTCTTAGGCAAGAACACTGCAAGAGCACATACTGTAAAATAAAGTGCAGCCATAATAAATTTAAATTATGCATAATTACATGCAACTAACCCTAAACCAAACCCCAAACCTAACCCTAACCCTATAGTAAGTACATATAGGTAATTATTATTACTCGGTACTTAAATGCATAATTACACCATAACACAGACACCTATAAAATAAAGTGTAAACTTAGTAGCCTATCCCTGTACTAATGCACTAGCCTTGATACAAGTGCACTATTTAGCACTATGCCAAAATTATAAACCAGCCTAAAAGGCATAAACGAGGACACTCAGTTGGAGATAGAGACATTTCCTAAAAAGCAAAGAGCAGTCTGAGATTCTTCTATGAATTTGTGTGTTCAGATTGTGACATCATCATGCGTTTTAAAAATGTCACGAGCACCAGGGAACACCATCTCAGCTGAATAACGTTAGCTCATGCCAGAAGGCGCTATGCAATGCACAAGGGAGGCCGGCACTGTGTGGTGGCAAAGTCTGCCTGGTCCTGTGTTTGGTAGAGACATGCAAATAATCTGGCGCCTGCTGATTTGCATTTGGCTTCTATGTTTTGCTTTTGTTTCAGCGGGGGCTCCGGGTTTGGGTTTCATGGGAGCGAAGACAATATGACTCGAACATTTTCAAACGGATGCCTGCAGAGGGCTACATGATCAGAACAGGGAAATTTTGTGGTGAGATTGGAAATGAACTACAGAAGGTTTCTGGAGAGACTTGGTTGCTGTAATTAGTCTAGTATGAAAATCACTATTTGGAATGTTTGTTTTGCTGACGTAGTTTATTCAGAGGCTGATACTGACTTTCTCGTTTGTTTTCATGCTAATGGAAGTACTTTATTTACCTTGTTTGTTATCCGTTGCCATAATGTTGTCTGACCAGTGCTAATCAGTCAGTATCTAACCACCAAAAAAAGCCATTATTTTAAACACTACAGTCAAAGTCCTCAAAATAATTTAATAAAACAATAATTTAACTAATTTGGAAACAAGAAAATGAATAAATAATTAAATAAGTGAATAATTACACATACGTTTACATTATATACTGACGGAGTGGATTCTGGAATCCACTGCTGCTTCAATGTATATCTAACGAGTGATTATAATCAAGGTATTAATCAATATTTTTCCTTCTAAATATCAAATGAGTTGAATGACTTCTCTAGGCTTATGAGATTTTACTTTGTTATAGAAGTTACCATTGTGATTACTGAAATGTTCTTTCATGTATTCTTTAATGTCTGTATGAAATATCTGTTCAGTGACTGCGGGTCTAGCCCATGCTAGGAATACAGCAACAGTGCTTGCTTAATTAGCCCGACTTCCAGAAATGAAATGTGGACTCATTTTTTTGTTTTGAGAAAGGCCTTTAACATGTGTTAAAACATATAAGGGTCATTGAAGTCTATAGTTTAAGGGACCATTTCTTTGTTAAAGCCTTATTTTCCAGTTATATAAAGTGTCCTCCTCTTGAGAGAAATAACATATTATCTTGATGTTTTGAGAAGCCTCTCCTGTTTATAGTTAGAGCCGGGCCAAATCCAACCTTGGAAAAGCTGTGTCTCGGTGTGTGTGTGTGTGTGTGTGTGTGTGTTAGTCTTCTTGGTTACAGGTTAAGGAACAACTGCATTATTGGAGACTGACTGACTTGTTGCTCGGGACAAGCTGGAGCCCAGCAATCCAGATTTGTGAACTGGAAGGTCACGACGTGCCTAACTTCAGGGTCCGAGTGTCAGCTGCATAATCGATGGAGATATGCCTCAGTCTATATGTATATGTGTAGAAATTACTATGTTTATCTATTTCTTAGCCAATGAGAATCATTCAACCTGAAGCAAGGACGTAGCTTAGACCTTGGTGAAGGGTTTAATTGCTGTGATTTTTGTAACTGTAAGCGGGTTGGCCTACGAACTCTGAAACTGCAAACTATCTTCAGTAAAAGTTTTCTTTAATTTATTATAATTCTGACTCTTGTCTTAAATTGACTGCACTTCTGACTCCGGGTCTTAATTAATCATATATCTGGTCCTTGGGTCTTTAACTGTAAATCCCCTAACAATATATACCATAATATATCCCACTTGTTCCCTTGAGAGCTATATTGATTATGTGCTGTGGCTAAGTGGTTCTTCCCTCACTGTTGGGTTGGTTGTAGACACCAGTTCCACTCAGTCGCTTTCTCTTCTGTCAACTCCAGCCATCCTGGCATCAGAGGTTTTGTCCATAGAGCCACCAAACACCCCCGAACTCCTCCCAAGTCCTTCACCATCTACACTCCTCATGAGAGCACAAGAGTCTCCGGCCTCAAGCCCAGAAGATGGTATAGAGCAGCGCCAACCTGGGAGCGAAAGCGGCGGATCCTGCGGTTATTTCCGTCTGGAAAGTGCTGAAGACAT
Source organism: Vimba vimba (assembly GCA_022828995.1). Classification (NCBI taxonomy): domain Eukaryota; kingdom Metazoa; phylum Chordata; class Actinopteri; order Cypriniformes; family Leuciscidae; genus Vimba; species Vimba vimba. The sequence goes on from CM040838.1 coordinate 25,811,290, forward strand.
CTTTCCCTCTCAGGTCCCTACATCCACAATCAACTTCCAAGTCCGTTCCAGTAATTGAAATCCCCGAGCCCATTCCAGTGAGAGAAATTCTCCAGTCTGTTCAAGTGAGAGAAATTCTCCAGTCCGTTCCTGTGAGAGAAATTCACCAATCTGATCCAGTGAGAGAAATTCCCCAGTCTATTCCAGTGAGTCATCTTACCCAGTCTGTTCCAGTGAGAGAAATCCCAGCGTCTGCTTCAGTCCCAGAGTCCAGTCACAAGCTCATTCCAACCTCAGAGTTCAGTCCCGAGCCTGCTCCAGCCCCGACATTCAGTGATAAGTCAATTCCAGCTCCAGAATCTGCTCCAACCCATGAGCCTGCTCCTGAGTCTGAGCCAAGTCCAAGGACTTCTAAAGCCTCAGCACCTCATTTAACCTCAACTCAAAGGAGGAAGCAGAGGAAGAAGAAACGGCCCTCTGCCAGTCCAGCCCCTGAACACAGCCCAGAGTTGGCTCCAGTCCCTGAGTTCAGCTTCATCCCAGATTTCAGTCACGAGTCCGCTCCAGCCCCAGAATTCAGTAATGAGTCCGCTCCAGCCTCAGAGTTCTGTATCGAGCCCGTTCAGGCCCCATAATCTACATTGGAGCCCACTCTAACCCCTGACTCAGCATCAGAGCCCACTTGTACCTGTGAGTTACCTTTAAATTTACTTCCAGTCCTTGAGTCCGTACGATAATTCCCCTCAGACAAAGAGTCCGGTGAAAGATCCAGCCCCTGACCAGAGTCCAGTGAAGGCTCTCACCCCAGAGCTCAGCCCAGGACCTGCTCTACCGCCAGAATCCTCAGCTAACATGGCCATCATGCCAGAACCCAGCCAAATACTTCCAGGCCCAGAGGATTCAGAGACCCATCTACTGATGATTGTTCTCCCTGTTACGACGGTAGCCATAATGTGTGTTTGGGCCGCACACTGCTCTCCCACTCGTATCGAAGTGGAGGTATTCGTCCCAGTAATTCCTGTTTGCCCAGAGACGACCAGGAAGGTCTTTCCAGAGTTTTCAGTTTGTCCCAGATATGACTATGAAGGTCGTTTCCCAGTCTTCTGTCTAAATGCGACCCCAGAGTTCATTCCTAAGTTTCCTGTTTGTCCAGAGATGACTAGGGAGGTCATTTTTGAGTTATCAGTTTGTCCAGATGCGACTATGAAGGTCGTTTCCCAGTCTTCTGTCTGTCTAGATACAACCACGGAGGTCGTTCCCTAGTTCCGTTTTCCCAGATTTTTATTTTTCTATCAGCCCTAATACAACTAAGAAGGTCGTTCCCGAAATTCCTGTTTGCCCTAGTGTCAAGGCCACAGAGGCCAGTCATTCATAATCCCCTGAGCTACCGGCACAGGCCTGGTCACCTGCTCCCCACTGGCCATCCTGTCTAGCACCAGTACAACAACGTTCCACCATCTCCAACACTCTGTATCTGTGACAAATTAGACTGTTGTCCACTGTCATTCCTTCTACAACTACCCATTTCTCAGTTTCTCACCTGCTTACTTCAATTGTCTGCCAAACCTGCAAATAAACTTGTTAATTGGATTTTTCCTGTGTTGCATACTTCTGTTTTTTTGACATTTAGTATATATTACATAATATATATTACAGAAAAACAGCTATTTATTTATCATTACGTTTAAATTATTAAATGAAGCAATGTATTTACATAATAAAATGTCATATATAATTTGATATATGAATATATATATAACACAGATATTGTTTTAAACACATATAACCCACAATAAAATAATGTTAAATTATTACATTTACATATATATTATATATATTATATATATATATATGCTGTTTTAAACATTTCATAATATTGCCTAATACTACATTGTTAGTATATCATTCAATCATACAATATATCATACTTGTTAAATGATTGACATCAAAGTGCGCAGTCTGTCACACTTCTCTGATCAAACTGATCAAGATCATCTGCTGGTTTTAATTGTATATCAGTGATACTGAAGTTGCAGTGGATCAGTTTAGAGGCTGCTTGTTATTTTGTAGGGAGTCTGAGTCAGAGAGGCTCACTCAGTATGTACACCATGAACACCAGAAGGCTACATACACTGTTGGCTGACTGGACTGTTTCCATGGTTACCATTACAGGTTTTTGCTCTCTTTGCTACTGCAAAGTCGTCAGTGGGAAGTGTACGAGAATGTTTCAGAGAGTGATTTTTGGTGCAGAGGCTTCAAAAGAAAGCATTCGGATAACAATTATGCTTTTTTTTTATGTGAATAATTGCCTGAAGCCCTCCGTGGAAATCTTTCAGTCTTGCCTACCGACAGTCTCTGGAAATGAAAATATGATGGCAAATATGATGTAACGGAGCTACAGCTGCTAATTAAAATATCAAAAATCATACTGCGTTCCTCTGATTGGCTTTCCGTGGAGGATGATGTAACCCTGGCCTATTGTGTAGTTCCGGTTCTGAGGAAAACAAGTTCAAATGCACCAGCCGTCTACAGCTAAACGCACACCACTAACAAACAGAAGCAAAGCCTCTCAATACTATAGAGGTCACTTCACAAGCTATTACATAGAGATCGTTTTCAGGATGGAACAGAGTGGGCGCTTTGTCCCTCGGTGGCACGGAGCGACTGTGTAAAAGCCCTGGGCAACATGGCTGGTAACTGTGTAAGTCAAGCTCTTGAATAAAATATGTTGGCCCAGATTGAAATCCACCATTGGTCACTGGATTAGACCAACAAGTCTAAAAGACGTTGTCCCAAACAAACTATTAGAACATCGACTCATTCACGTCCTGATGGCAGGATTTGAAATAAAGCATTAAAACTTAATTTAGGGTGGTGTATCGAGCACAACGCCCCTTCTATTGTATTACTTCCCCTCATATTGAGTCCTTCAAATAAGAAACGTTTCAGATTATTGTATTTACACTGTAGATTAGATAAATCAACTTTCTAAAAGCCATTCCCATAATTTCTTCCAGATGAAAGGGCACCAATTATCTATTGGGTATCAGTAGGCCTATTATAAAGAAACTAATGTATTATTAAGAATGCAATAAGGCAGTACTGGGAACATGTTATTGGAGAATGATTGCCTGTCTACCAACACAATAAAGTACTCACCTCTGGTCATTCCAGTCAGAGCTCTGTACATGATGTTTGCCTCACTTTTACAGGCATAACAAGTCAATGTTTGCATATCAATGTTCTTTTTGCAGTTTTATTCAACTAGAACGACTAGACCTGTTTTTTACAGAGCCTCTAAAGGGACATGGTGATTGAAAAAATATGAGATGGGAGGAAAATATATTTCAGTGCTAGCAGACGTTTTGCGTTCCCACTAGAAACTTAGCTTCGCTTTTCATTCCCTCACAAAAATGAAGTTTCTCGAGGGAATGGATAATCTTTCTTCCCATCTCATATTACTGTATTTTTTTCCTTCACTATGTCCCTTTAGAGGACAAAATTAAAAACTATATCCCATAATTTACTCAACACAATCTGACTTATTTAAAAAAAAAAAATCCAAGCTTTATAATGGGAGTAAATAAACCCTGAGATTTTGAAGGCCAAAAAGGCTCGAGTTTCTTACCCAGCTACTCCTACATCCTACGTCATGCGTGGGGTCAGAGGTCACTCTTCCACCTGAAACCAAGCTGAACGTGGACGGACAAAGTATACTTTGTTTTCATGAATTAGTCCCTCACACCTGTTTCTGTTCAGTTTGGTTATGTTCCCCATGTATTTAAGCCCTGTGTTTCATTCTGTTCCTTTGTCCAATAACTCCAGTGCCAATCCTCCCTATACGCAAAGTACGCAAATTGCATAGGGCCCCCAAACCATCAGAGGACCCCCTTGCTCTCAAAGATGATTTAATGCCTAAGTCTGTGTGAATAATTGGTTTACAATGATTATGAAAACATAATATCGCATTCAAAGCATGCTGTCACCTCCAAATCAGTCAAATCATGGACCATCATAATCAGTCTCATGCCAGACTTGCTCGATACTAAAAAGGAGTTAAATTTGAATTTAAATTTGAATTTATTTTTATTTGATCAGGGACAATGCACAAACAACATTAGTCTAAAAAAGAAGAGATGTCATGTGCCAGGTTGTAGCAAAAAATGCTAATTTCCACCCGCAGTCCCTGGACAGGTTGATATTATAGCCTACTTACAAAAATTCATAAAATATATACAGAATAATAATACATGGAAGCATTACTTCACTCACATCATAAAAACCCTCCCCACTTCAGGAATCTATCACTCATTTACTCAATAAAGGCGTATTGAACTGCGAAAGTGGCTTTCTGTGCGCATATGGACAAGTATAGGCTACTTAGGGCTTCTGGTGTGCGCTTAAATGGAAAAATACACACAAAAATATGTCCGTCATGGGGAGTTTTCACTTAAACACATTCAGTTATGTCTTAAGTGAACATAAACAAAACTGTGCATTCGGTCTTAAAGTGACAGCAGCCTAATAAACCTGCGGCTGTCTCTCATTTAATGTTAATCAAACAACGAAAGAAAACAAGAGAGTCATTAACTGCTCTTCACTGAACAACTTTAGTAACTTAGCGAAGAATCAATGTCTATTTAATTCATACGGTGATGTCTGTGCTGTTTTATTTGATTACTTTATTCAATTTCTGTATAGTAGGCTGTTATTTTAAGTAGGCTAAATTGTTTATTTCATTTAATCTTTTTTCTATTGTATTTGTCCAATTGTTTGTTTACTGTGAAACTACTCTGAAAGAACAAATTAAGTGTTTGAGGCTTGAGGGTCATTTTGGGGTGTTATGAATGCACTGATATAGGGGCCCCTTAAAAGTTTTGCTTAGGGCCCCCAGAAGTCTAGGACGGGCACTGCCGGTATCGTTGATGTTCATGTGGTTGTGTATCTTTTCTCCTTGTGATTCCTTTTCCTTTTTTCGTGGATTCTCCAGCATGTTTCCTAGTTTGATTTTGATTAAAGACTTTTCGTGGATTTTCCTTTTGTCATGTGCTTCATTATAGACACATCCGTGACAGCTGTATTGCATACACATGTCGTCAACTGAATATGAGGCCAGATAAAAAAAATTGTGAACTGAATACTCTGTCTGTATGAAGGTGCATTTCGTTATCTTTCTATCTTTAGTTGCCATGGACACTTGCGAAGTTCCTCATTATGAATACCAAAGATGAAAAGAATAGGTTTCCCTCTTTCCCACAGTTACGAATACTTTTGGGAAGAAAAAGATGCCTCTCAACACAAACTGATGTAATCTTCAGACACAAGCGGAGCGACACTCAGTCAGCCTATTCAACAAGAGAACAAACCAGAATCAATTACTCATTAAATTAACAAGAGAGCCAGACCAGCAATCTTGATAGTTAAACACTGAAATACTCAATCAATAAGCAAACAAAAAGATCTAAATATATAAATAAAACCACAGTCTGTTAACATATTTTTAAAATTGAGTCAGAAACCACTGATCTATGCTAGTAAATAAAATCTTACATTTGAAATAACTTTTTATTTTTGCTTTTATAAATAATTTACAACAATGTTAGCAATAAATGTGTGAATTCAATAAATGAACTGAATAAACAGCCTATATTTTTGTATTTTGTGAAATGTTTGAACACATAATTTGAGCCTTTATCATTTGAATTGATATTCTAGTTGCTCTTCTTCTTTTGTGCTCTACAGAAGGACGTCTAGCAGACAGAGCACATTAATAGACAGTTTCCCCATTTTTTAAATATACAATGTCTCATTCCAGCCAATTCTGTTCTTCTGTCATTGAGATCTGCCTGTCTGTGAGAATGTTCCAGAAGTGTGGGGCAGCATCTACAGGCAACGCTGAGAATTACTCACATCAAAACTTGCAACATTTGGGAGGCATGATCTAAAGAGCATTCTGTGATTTAAAGACTTCTCGAGTTTTAACAAACAAACATGCTGAGATTTAGAAAAATGAAAAATACAAACACTAATAGTAAATGTACAGATTGCTGTTACATATGTGCAAAGAAGAATGTGTGAAGAGAGTTATATAAAAAAGAGACATTTCAATTTATTAAAATAGTGAATTTTCATATTGCACTCATGGATTTGTTCAGATAGCTGTAGCATGTACTAGAATTACATCCTACACAATAAATTTTGTATTACATTCGTGGAGATAAAGAGACTTTGTGAAGGAGATGCCCGAAAGGACAAATGTTTTATTACTACACTCAAAAATCTCCATCTTATTTTTAATAGGCCTACTGTTAATAGAAATGGTTTCAGAAACGTTTGTATAATGTGTGTTATATGTAATAACATTACAGCAGAACGTTTAACCAAGTAAATCTGAACTTGTTTCAATCGATCCTTATAGACTCCACATGTATTCCTCCATAATAGCCTGCAACCGATTACAGTAAAAACACACACATTATAAGCAAACAATTGAAGTTTAGGCTAAAGTTTGGTCGATGCTAAAAACTACTTGCCTTTCCTTATTCAATAAATGTGCTGAGAGTAGGAGCGTGGACTAAAAGATGGGACAAAAATATTGATATATTGATGTACCCACGCAAACCAAAAGACTTGATCATGACAAATGACCCGTCCCAGAGAAACCGTTCTGAAAAACAGAAGTAGGCCTATTTTAGTTAAAGTCGGCATGATAGTCTTTTCTTATTGTGACGTAGACTGTCTGAGTGAAATGGCTTCTTGAACAAGAAAAAAAATGCATTTCTTAAAGCTACACTGTGTAGGATTTTCTCCCATCAAGCAGTGAAATTGTTTATGACTACCAACTGAATATTACTTTCTAGCCCCTCCCATTCCGAGGGCGTTTTAACTCCTACGGTGGCCGTATTATTTCAAATCTGCCGGCAGTCGCGAGTAATCTCCCCCTCGCGTTCGCCACGGTGCCACTGAGTGTAAAAACGCGAAAGGCGAAGTATTCAAGATGGAGGCGCAACATGGCTGCCGCCATTCGAGCGACTCGCTCATATGTATTCTAAATGGCAGATTCTGCAGTTACGAGAATACTTGATTAGTTGGTAAAAGTAATTAATAGGGGTGTAACGATACCCTAATTTCACGATTCGATACATATCACGATACTGAACTCATGATACGATATTATTGCGATACTCCAAGACATAAAGGTTAAGAAAAAATGTACTGTTGATTAAATGCTAAATTTGATATAACATTGTGGGTGTAAATGAATAGGCTTGGACAATGGTGACACCATGATTCTGAACTTGAAAATACAGAATTATTTTAGATGAATATGCTTGCACTCTGTCACTGGCTAGATATATTTTAAATAATGTAGGCCACTTTTTACTGGTAACATAAGACTTATAACATAAGCATTATCAGGACCCACTAATATTCCCCCATTATTATACATTATATTCAACGTAATATATTGTAGTTTAATGTAGTACTGACTTTGAAAAATTCAATTTTTTCTCACAGGGTAATTTTTATTTTGGGTGAACTATCCATGATACATATTGTTGCATTTTTGTATTGCGATATATTGTGACACAATATATTGTTACACCCCTAGTAATTACACATTAATGAGCACATATAATTTTGAAAGAACAAAGTGTTTTTTGCTAAGTCTTCAACTTAAAAAATTACACAGTGTAGCTTTAAATTTCTTAGGTTGATTATTTTTTTTATTATTATTATTTTTTTATTTTTTTTGTGTGTGTGTGGTAAAATTACAACTTTGTTGGTAGCCTAATGCCACTGATGCATAATCTTTTCGTCTGTAGGCCTATATGTTTAACACTTTTTCTTTTCTTTTTTCTTTTTTTTTCTTTTTTGTGAAATTTTAGGCTATATGTTCGATGTAGCCTAATTCATGTAGATGTCTATCTGTGTATTGTTTGATGCATTATAATAAAACAATAATTGGATAGTTGTGGTTTGCTATTGGTCGATCTCGTATGAGTGACAGATTGCCCCGCCCTCGCGCCAGTAAACACATCATCAGAGAAAACAAGATGACGATGCAAGAGGGAGGGGAAGTTGTTTTGATTAAAGATTACGAGGGCACATGAATAAAAATAACAAATTACAATAAATCATTAAACGTTTATTATAAATACATCAAAATTGTATTAAAAAAATAAAATATATAAAAGAATTGTCCATTTTGATTTGATGGTGACTTTAACCTTACAGCGGAACGTTTAATAGGAACCATGTACACACGAGAACTGTTTCCGCCCGGAGGTGTGAGTGTCGCAGCCCTTAAGAAGCAAGGACCGCCACACGCCATTGTATCAATTTGTTGCATTCAAGTCTTTTTACTTTAATTTTATTAAGAATTTATGCACAGTTAGATTTAACAGTCCACTGTTAAATCATCGACTCTCGCTTTTAAGGAAAAACTTTTAATTTACAAGTAAGGACATGGCAACAGATTCGTGGGCCCAGGCTGTCGATGAACAAGAAGCCGCAGCGGAATCGGTGAGTTGAATCATCAAACTGAACACAATTATTATAAGAAACTGAATAATGTAATCAAATATTTTACGAAACACAACAAGTCATTTGGTTGTTTAACAGTGCCGTTATATTTGTAATCATTCAATTTTAAATAACGCTGTTGTCGCAGTAACAACACAAAGCATGCTAACTTGGGTTCAGATCAGTTTGGGCGCTTTAAACAAATAGCCTACAGTGTGTGTGTGTGTGTGTGTGAGAGAGAGAGAGAGAGAGAGAGAGAGAGAGAGAGATAGATAGATACTGTATAATATTAGTGAAGTATTACTGTACTAATATTTTAGTTGATCTTCTTTAGTTGAACTTGTATTGCATATCCTCGACAAATTTATAATACCTTTTTAAAGCTGTGCATATATGCAATCGTGAAAAGTAATTTCACTTTAATTTACAGATAAGCAGCTTGCAAATAAATGAAAAAGATGACAAGCCGAAAGCTGAAGCAAATGGTAAGAAAGCTGAAGCAAATGGTAAGAATGCTTGTTCCTCAATACTTGAAAGCATTGCTAAGTGAGATTTGTATTTTTGTGTTTTGAGCTTGTGGATTCCAATGATGAATGAGATTGTTGATGTTTCTTCCTTTCCCTTTATTAATAAGGGGCGAAGACAGAAGGAAATGGCAATAAAACCGAGGAAGAGGATAAAGGTGATTTATGATATAGACTGCAGCATCATCACATAGTCTCAGTCTGTTTTCTTCTCTTATCTAAGTTCAGTTTGAGTGTGTGTGTATATTCTCTTCATGGGAGTTGACTAAAACTGATCTGAATTGCAGACGACAAGGCAGCACAGTCATTGTTGAATAAACTGATCCGCAGTAATCTAGTGAACACGACCAATCAAGTTGAAGTCCTCCAGAGGGATCCGAACTCTCCACTGTACTCCGTCAAGTCATTTGAAGAGCTGCGATTGTGAGTTTGACTGTTTTTACACTTTCCTGATTGCATTGCAGCTTTAATGTGTGCAGACTAATGTAATAACTAGATGTAATTTCATTATTGACCAACTAAGATATACTTGGAAAAACACAGATCTACTTTAAGGGTGTATATACACTAGTTCACTTCTCTTGGTTCTTTTGGCTTAGACCAAAAAAAAAGAAAATCGCCGCTTTTCCACTGTCAAACCAGTGCGATCCAGGGCTAACAGTGTGTTGTACGGGGTCAGTGGCCTCGGACCTCAAGCACAGAGGCCAAAATCATGTTTTGTTTCCACTGTTGGGCCAACAGCCCCGCAGCACTGCCCTTAACACTCCTCCAAAGAACAACGTCACACAACCTCACCATTTCTGACCCTGGCACATAATGGGCAACATATCTCCTATGACGAGAAAAACATGTATGCTTGAGCATTTTGTCCTTTTTAGGATCGCATCTTGTGACATCATGTCCTGTTTTTGGTTCGTCTTTGATCTGTTGCAATCATTTTTCTGTCAAACCTCACTAGAGTTTGTTTAGAAGCGGACTGAGACCCACCTTTTCAGTTCTCGGTCTGCATTTTTGGTGCACATCAGGGTTCAGATGGCAGTGGTTACACTTTTTTTGTGTGTGTGTGTTTTACTTTTTTCTTTGTTTCCCAGAAAACCTCAGCTGTTGCAAGGAGTGTATGCCATGGGTTTCAACAGGCCCTCCAAAATCCAGGAGACTGCATTGCCCATGATGCTCGCAGAACCGTAAGTTCTTTGTTTAATCTATTTTTCTTCCATCCTAATGAGAGCAGAGTTTGAACACAACACCTTCTTCCCCTCCAGCCCACAGAATCTCATCGCTCAGTCTCAGTCAGGCACGGGTAAAACGGCTGCCTTTGTGCTGGCCATGTTGAGTCATGTGGACCCTGAAAACAAATGGCCTCAGGTATGTAACGCATAGGGTTGGGTATGTTTTATTTGTTTTAGTTTTTTTTATGATACCGGTGCCAAATTGATACTTTAAAACGGTACCGGTGCCTGAACCGATACTTAAAAAAAAAAAATAATAACTTAAGAGCCTCAAAACGATGGTGAATGACGTTAAAGAATGGCTTTTTTATTGAAAAAAAATCTTAAAATTGAACAATTTATTAAATTTAAGTAGCCTAAATAGAAAACACAACAAATTTACATAACAAATTCACAATAAAACCTAAGCCACCTAACCCAACTTTAATAATTAAACACTAAAAACAGTTACAGTTAGGGATGCTCATTTCGATTAATTTTCCCGACCGACAACCGCCGCTCGTTAATCGATTATTAACCGTTAACTGATAAGATTATAATATTGAATTGACAGCCGATCTCACCAATCATAATCCGCCATTTTGTCCGACAAAGCAGTCAGGAGAGATAACGTTAGCTAGCAGATTAACATGGGAGGATTTGAACTTGAAAAACGGAATGTACTGACCCCTTTCCGCGGTTTAAAACAGCATTCCTTCTTATGTTAATTCATAACTTATTTGATGCTATAGAAGGAAGAGATGATCGGTTCACGAGCAGCTTTAACGGATGCTCTACAGCGATCTGTCAGACACATTTAAGAGCCACAAAACGGTATGTAGCCTGTTGTATATCGTTTAAATTTATTTTAAAAAATGACCAAATTTGAAAGGTGAGACTTTGTTTAATATGTTTAATATCAGAAGTAACCGAAAAGTAACCTGGTCTGTCCTGTCTGTCAGCATGTTGTCAGTCTCCTCTCTGCTCCGCGATGTATTTTTCACTGCGTGAGAACATGGTGTACGTGAGAGCAGCGTAGCTTGTCGGACATAGCGACAGTAACTAAGGGGGGCGGGTCTTTGCGAAGGGTCAATTGCATTAAATACAAATAAAATGGACGCGTATCTGTGACCCTTTTAAAAAAAAAAGTTTTTATCAAAGGGTTTATTTTAACGTGCAAAGTGCAAACCGCAGCATACAGAACAGATCAACAACAGAACCTGGATTCAGTTTAAATGTTCACGCACCTGCAGCATTTCTGACAGTGAGAGAAAAACAGAATAAAATAATACAAATAAAAAAACAAAATAGGCCTACACTAAATATATTTTTTAAACTTAAATAACAAATTAAGATGACAAAAAGAAAACACTGAATCCGTTTGAACAAAGGCTTTTTTTTTTCGTTTTTTTATTTAAAAAAAAGCAACATCAACGTGATGTGGGGTCAGTCTGGAGCGCAGCCTGTTGACAGTTAGACCCGCGGCAGAAAACAGAAGATTAAAAAAAATGTTTTAAACCGTTTAACTGATAGTATTAATCGGTCAATTTTTACATTCGGTTAACGGTTAAACGGTCAATATGAGCATCCCTAGTTACAGTACTAATAACAGCTAAGTAGTCTGTTTTCTTGGTTTGCTACAAACCAGCTTTAAATTTCAGCAATTCTTTTCACATTTTTGCCTTCTCTGGCCAAACACGACACCTCTCCTGACTTAATGCATGTCCTGCACAAGCTGAGCGTTATTTTAGAACGCATCGCCTTAAATGCCGTGACGTGAAATCCCTCGTGGAAGAAGAACGCCGTCATGACCACCCCTTCTGATTGGTCGTGGCGGAGGTGTTGCAACAATCCATAGAGATATTCTCAATGTTACTCAGAAAACGGGTTATAAGTTTATTTCGTTTGAAATACTTGTACTAAATGTTATGCTCTTAGATGTTAGAAAAAAATCCATATTATCTCTAGCCTTGGCTACCGTATATAGACCGCCTGGGCCTTACGCTGATTTCCTAAAAGAGTTTGCAGATTTTCTCTCAGATCTATTGGTCAATGTAGATAAAGCATTAATTGTTGGAGATTTTAACATACACGTTGATAATTCAAATGATGCGTTTGGAGCTGCGTTTATAGATTTATTAAATTCCTTTGGGGTCAAGCAAAACGTCACCGGACCAACTCATCGTCTTAATCACACACTCGATTTAATTATATCATATGGAACCGATCCAACCGATATAGATATCATTCCACAAAGTGATGATGTCACTGACCATTACTTGGTAACTTGCATATTACGTACTGCTGTAATATGTCATGCGGCGCCGCATAATCGACCAGGCAGAACAATCCTTCCATCCACCATAGATAATTTCTCAAATTGCTTATCTAATCTGTCTCAGCTGCTGCCTGAACCCAAACAAACAGATGAACTAGAAGAACTAACTAGCACTATGAGTACCATTCTCTCTAGAACATTGGATGTTGTTGCACCCGTTAAATTAAAAAAGGTCAGAGAGAAAATTAAAGCACCATGGTACAATAATACTACGCATGTTCTAAAGAGAGAAACCCGTAATTTAGAGCGTAAATGGAAACAAACTAGTTTAGAGGTCTTTAGAATCGCGTGGAAAGACAGTATGTCACGTTATAAAAAGGCCCTAAAAGCGGCCAGGGCTGAGCACCTCCGCAAACTAATAGAAAACAACCAAAACAATCCTAGGTTTTTATTTAACACCGTGGCTAGACTAACAAATAAACAGACATCACCCGAACAAAATATCCCGTTACAGTTTAGTAGTAATGATTTCATGAACTTCTTCACTGAGAAAATAGAAAACATCAACCACAATTGTAAACGTTCAATCCTCAATCGCGCCATATAATTCAGCCTCAATTATCCCCCCGCAAGAACAATTACAGTACTTTACAACTATAGAACAAAAAGAGTTAAATAAACTTATCACTTCATCTAAAACAACAACATGTTTATTAGATCCTATACCAACTAAACTACTGAAGGAAGTGTTACCTGTAGTGGAAGAGCCTCTCCTCAATATTATTAACTCATCTTTATCTTTAGGTCATGTTCCAAGAACATTTAAACTGGCAGTTATTAAACCTCTCATTAAGAAACCACAATTAGATCATCATAATCTAGCAAATTATAGACCCATTTCAAATCTACCTTTTATGTCTAAAATACTAGAAAAAGTTGTGTCCACTCAACTGGGCTCTTTCTTACAAGAAAATGATATCTATGAAAAGTTTCAGTCAGGATTCAGACCGCATCATAGCACTGAAACTGCGCTCGTTAAAATCACAAATGATTTACTTTTAGCTTCTGACCAAGGCTGTATCTCAATACTAGTTTTACTCGATCTAAGTGCTGCGTTCGATACTATAGATCACACAATACTCTTAGATCGACTACAAAATTATACTGGTGTTCAAGGACAAGCATTAAGCTGGTTTAGATCATACTTATCTGACCGCTACCATTTTGTCTATTTAAATGGAGAAAAATCGACCATAACTCCAGTAAACTATGGAGTGCCGCAGGGATCTGTGTTAGGCCCTCTATTATTCTCAATATATATGATGCCACTTGGAAATATTATAAGGAAACATGGAATTAGTTTCCATTGTTATGCTGATGACACTCAAATATATATTTCATCACGGCCGGATGAAAACGCTAAATTATCCTAATTGACAGAGTGTGTTAAAGATATAAAAGATTGGATGACGCGTAATTTTCTTTTATTAAATCCAGACAAGACAGAGGTACTACTTATCGGTTCAAAAAACCGCCCACAGAACCTCTCACAATACAACTTTGACATCGTAGGATGTCCTGTTACTTTATCCTCTACAGTAAAAGACCTGGGTGTTATACTCGACTGTAACCTGTCTTTTGAAAAGCATATTTCGTATGTTACAAAAACTGCCTTTTTCCACCTTAGAAACATTGCTAAGCTACGTAATATGCTATCAGTTTCTGATGCAGAAAAGTTAGTTCATGCATTCATGACCTCGAGACTAGATTACTGTAATGCTTTATTAGCCGGTTGTCCTGCATCCTCAATAAACAAGCTACAGTTAGTCCAAAATGCAGCTGCTAGAGTTCTTACTAGATCAAGAAAATATGATCATATAACACCGATTTTATCATCACTACATTGGCTACCTATAAAGTTCCGTATTAATTATAAGGTATTGCTACTGACTTATAAAGCCCTAAACGGCTTAGCTCCAGTCTATTTAACGGATCTTCTATCACCCTATAATCCATCGCGCTCTTTAAGATCAATAAATTCGAGGCTTTTGGTCATACGTAGGATATCCAGATCAACCAAAGGAGGGAGAGCATTTTCACATTTGGCTCCGAAACTCTGGAATAGTCTTCCTGATACTGTTCGTTGCTCAGACTCGCTCTCCCAGTTTAAAACTAGATTAAAGACGCATCTTTTCGGCCAGGCATTCATATAATACTGTTAATCTCACAGTTCAAACTACAATCCGGCCTCTAGTTCATAAATGCCAGAGGAGAACTGGCCCCCGACTGAGCCTGGGTTCTCCCAAGGTGTTTTTTTCTCCATTAGGTCACCTGATGAGTTTTAGGACACCATTAGGTCACTTGATGGAGTTTTTTCGGTTCCTTGCCACTGTTGCCTTTTGGCTTGCTCAGTTGGGGATATTTTGGGGATATTTAATTTTATTCTATCAATCAATAAATTCCACTAGAAACAAACTTTGTATTATTTTATTTTAATTTAATACTGTGAAGCTGCTTTGATACAATCTGTATTGTGAAAAGCGCTATACAAATATACTTGATTTGATACTTGATTTGATGTTTACAACTGTGACAATGAGCGCTCATCGGGATTAGATGTACGCCGGTCTGTTGTAGGGACACCGACTTTTCACACTAAACATGACGCAGAACAAAACAAACTTTGATTGATTGCCTGCTTGTGTATTTTACAAACTATAAATGTATCGTTTTGCTAGTACTTATGTGTATTTAAATGTCTGAAACCTAAAATAAACTTTATGTGGTTGAAAACACTGAATAGCTCTCTCTGGTTGAGCGCCAGCCAACGTGCGAACGCAGAGTTAACGCGAACAGAACGTTGTAATCACACCAGTGCGATCGATCGTCGAATGGTTAACTAGCGATCACATGCGGTGATAAATGCTTTTTACGTCTGTTACCGAGAACCAGAGGGCAGATATTTCAACCGACAGCTGACGAGCTGAGGCATTTAAGTGGCACCGAAATCTGCGTTTTAATTTGGTCCAGTTACATATCGGTACCGGGTTTCGGTACCCAACCCTAGTAACGCATAAAAATCAGTGGATGAAATGCATGCAAATAATGTTTTAGTGTTAGTGACTGTCTCTCTTTGCCCAGTGTCTGTGTGTGTCTCCCACGTATGAGCTGGCTCTGCAGACAGGCAAGGTCATTGAGCAGATGGGGAAATTTTACCCTGAAGTCCAACTAGTGTATGCCATCAGAGGAAACAAATGTAAGTGCTTTTATATTTTGGAATTAAGGTTTACTTCATAACTCTTTAGCAACACGTTATCTACTGCATGTTTCCTTGACTTTCAGAATTTTAGTTGTTGACCCCATTTTAGGGCTGTGCAATATATGTTAATAAAATCTGTCGTGATATGGTTTAGTGCGATTGTCAAATCATGCAGGCTACGATTGAATTAAAACTATGCGCTACCTGTTTCAGACTTAATGCGTGTAAATGAAAAACGTGCCTGAAACTAACAGCGCAAAATATGTATTTGCCGGCAACAGGTCAAAATAAAAGCTTGGTTTTCCATCTGAAAATAAAATTAAGATGTAAATATTAGTATTTTAATTTTACAACTTTTTTTAAAAACCTTTTATTTTACAGTACAATAGTATTACAATATTTCTTATTTGGTTTAATATTTGTATGTAACAGTAATCTCAATCAATTTATTGAATTGGTTAAAAACAGCAGGAATGTGGCCTATGAACTCAAGTGAAAAGATTTTTTTTTTGAAGTTCACTTTATGGTTACTTAAAGAGGTTTTAGTTGGTTCTTGGAAAAAGCAAACACAAATATAAACAAGTTTTTCCCAAATCATTCAGTCCTACAACAATTTTGCACTCAAAGTCCTCAGTGCAAAAGTAATATTTACGTTTAAAAAAAAAAAATTATGCTGATGTTTTCCTCCAAAAAATCCCATTCACTTTATAATGATTAATTATTTCCAAATATAGTTATTCAAGTCATTGCTGAAAAGTCCTGTGATCTTTTAATATAGTAGAAACAAATGCTAAGTTTTTTCCAATATCGTGCAGCCTTTGATGTCCATGATGTCTCCGTCAAAGGATAATTAAATATTTATTACTTCAGATTAGCATGCAATAGTTGATATTGGCTGGTGTGACTGTATAATTGTGCATGTTATTGAGCCGTGTGTTTTGTTTGGTCCAGTGGAGCGGGGAACAAGACTACAGGAACAGATCGTGATTGGCACTCCTGGTACTGTTTTGGATTGGTGCCAAAAGCTTAAATTCATCGACCCCAAGAAGATCAAAGTGTTTGTGCTGGATGAGGCCGATGTCATGATCGCTACGCAGGGCCATCAAGACCAGAGCATTCGGATCCAGAGGTACGTGATTTCCCTCATAGTTTGCTAAATGTCTACAGTGGCCTGAGACCACATATCTCAACAGGCTACTTTCAATAGGTCAAATATATTAGCAATACTTTTAGCTGTTGCTATGTGTAAGCAGAGCGGACACGAGCATCTCTTATAATAAGCATTTTTTGACATGACGCGCCACAACTGTTTGAGGCTGTCTACACTGGACACATCAAAGTAAACCCTATAAACGGGTATATTTGTCTTTCTTTCATGTTGATGCTGTATGGCAGGGGTGTCCAATCCTGCTCCTGTAGGGCCACTGTCCTACAAAGTTTAGCTCCAACCCCAATTATACGCACATGAAGCAGCTTATCAAGTCTTACTAGGTTACAAGGTTTCTCTTTTCCACAAGCGCTTTTGCGCTCCCATGGCGTCTGTCGTTGCAACTATGCAACCATGAACTGCTTTCTCCATGATGACGAGGAAGTATCAGCAAAGGATTAATTGATTTCTAGCCCTTGCATTAGCAGTAGTAGTAAAACTAGATGTATTTATGGAGATGAGAAATAAAAAGCCGCCCTGTACAGCTATGATCAGCTGTTCGGCCGAGCTTTCAATGTTATGGAAAGGTCGGTTGTTTTTTGTCACATGACCTGTGGTCATCTCGCCGAGGCATATGCACGCCTGGGAAAACGCCTACATTTGAAATAACGAATTTGCACGCGCAAAAAACGCGATGTGTGAACAGCCCCAAAGTCAGGAATCGATAAGCGGAATCGAAATGCGTGTGTCTTATCGAATCCCTGGTTTTTGGAAATTTGTTTTTGGTTCTCGACACCTTATCCTACATGTAATGCGTCAGTCATGGTCCCACACCAGCTAAACCCCCTTCTGGCTCCGCCTACTACAGTAGCCACGCCTCAGACTCACGCTATTGGTTGAGCTGGACAGAGACTGACAGATCTGAGCGAACTGCTCTCGATGTATAGATGGTGCCTGGGAGACTCAATGTTTACGTTTTTGGGGAAGATAAACCAGTGAATGGCATACTAATCATAGTCAACAATAAACTGGGTTAAGAGAATTGATCAATGTCTTTTGAATTGCATTAAGTATTACAACCTTGTTTTTTATAGGATGCTTCCTAAAACTTGCCAGATGCTCCTGTTCTCTGCCACATTTGAAGAAACTGTGTGGAACTTTGCGAAGAGGATCGTTCCTGACCCCAACATTATTAAACTCAAGCGTGAAGAGGAGACTCTGGACACCATCAAGCAGTATTACGTCATCTGCAACAGCAAGGAGGAGAAGTTCCAGGCTTTGTGCAACATCTATGGAGCCATTACTATCGCACAGGCCATGATCTTCTGCCACGTAAGTACAATATCATTTATTGAGGAGTTATTTAATTTCCTTTTAAAGCACAGAAAGAATTGGCCTAACTAAAGTAACGCATACATATTTCTAAGTTTAATGATGTGATTTTCCATCACAGACCAGGAAAACGGCCGGGTGGCTGGCAGGAGAGCTGTCCAGAGAAGGCCACCAGGTGGCGCTGCTCAGCGGAGAGATGCAGGTGGAACAGAGGGCAGCGGTCATCGAACGTTTCCGTGACGGCAAGGAGAAAGTCCTTGTTACCACTAATGTCTGTGCTAGAGGTGAATATGTAATTTTACCTGTTATACAGCGCTGATGGTGTCCAACTCCTCTTTAGTTCAGGTTTAGCAGATTTTGCCTAATTGCTGCTTTTTCAAACATTTTTTTTCTACTAGGTATTGATGTGGAGCAAGTTTCAGTGGTCATCAACTTCGATCTGCCAGTGGATAAGGATGGCAACCCTGACAATGAGACGTATTTGCACAGAATCGGGCGTACTGGGAGGTTCGGCAAGAGAGGGTTGGCGATCAACATGGTGGACAGCAGATTTAGCATGAACATCCTCAACCGCATCCAGGAGCACTTCAGTAAGTTGAACCTTCAGTTCCCATATTTAACAAATTAAAGACACGTCCAGGATTAAGCGTAATCGGCAAGGCTGGGACATTCTGTTGATGTCCCTCAATTTAATGCAAAAATCGTGTTTATAATTCATAATGGGTTAGTCCAATTGTGAATGGGGCAATGGAATAAATTATTAAAATACATAAAATACCTTTGAAAGTGTAGTCAAAGTACAGAAACAACATGCACATTAACACAAGGCAGTCAGTTAACCCAACGTTATATCCAAAATATGTTCTTTATGAAACATAAGCTTTTAATATTATTAATATAATAGTATCAATGAACAAAAATGAGCCGTAGTTTGACACTTTTTTTTTAATTTTATTATTTTTAAACTGTTTTGGGGGCAGAGTTTTTTTTTTTTTTAAGAAGCTGTTTAGCAAGGATATTTAGACACACAACATTGATCAACGGTGATAATTTATAGTATTATGAAAGATTATTTTTTCAAATAAATGCTGTTCTTTTGAGCCAGAAATTTACCAGCACAGGAATAAAATGCATTTTGCAACATGTTATAAATAGAAAAGTTTGAATTCATTTGCATGCTGATAAAACTTTAACTTTTGGTCCAGGTCCGTTCTGTTCATGAGTTTATCTGCACTTTTATATATTGCCATGTTCTCATGGTTCTGAATGTGGGTTAATTCACTTGTCTGTCTTTCACAGATAAGAAAATCGAGAAGCTGGACACAGATGATTTGGATGAAATTGAGAAAATCGCTAACTGAGCGTCCGTCTTTGTTCTTCTAATAGGACTGTGCTCACGCTACATTTTAATTCAGAGGCTGGAAGAGCTGTGCCAGAGAGGATGTTTACATGTGCAGCAGTTTTATCTCAGATGGTGTTTTTAATGTTTCACTCTTTGTACTTCTTAATAAATTCTGAATGTGTAGTCTTAACATCACTTGTAGGAGAATGTCTGGGATACTGACACAAGGAATATGCCTTTCCATATTAACGATTGCATCATGCACCTTTTAAATTGACTTTTTAACAGCCTGCCTTCACACCAAGTGTGGAAGAAATTACATTGACTGTTATATTGGTTTTTAATATGGGACTCGAAACCAAGGACTCATTTCGCTGATGTTTTTTTTTGTTGTTGTAATTAAAGTATGCATGGTTCTATGTGTCATGAACAATTTGCATTTTTGGTCAAGTATATTTGTGTTGTATAAAACTGGGTGCAGCTACATTTGATTTTGTGACACTCCAAACTAGGAGTCAAAATGCAGGGTTTATTTAATCATGAGAGATTGCTGTTATTGTATCGTTCATCAATACTCAATACCTCACAAAGTAAAACATTTCTACTGAAAGGATGCTGGCTGTTATTGGCTTTGAATTAAAAGAAATAGTTGCCAAAGTCCTTTTATTAGTCTAAAATCATGAAAAAGCCAAAGATTTGTGCCTCCATTGGATTCGTCAGTACTCGATTTAACGTGGAATAATGCAAACTGGTCTATTCATCGTAATGAAATATTGTTATGTATATTTAATAAGTACAAAGAGTGAAATAGTTAGTATATTCAACAGATGCAGTGTAATGAAAGCAGATGTGTCATGGAAGAAGCATTGTTTATGATCCCCATCTGCATTGAGTTGTAAGCGATCAGGTTAAAGTACACAAATGCAACTGAGTTTGTAACCGCAGAAGGCTGTGCCACATTCCCATTTACAGCCGCCTTAAAAATGTAAAAGGCAGATGTGAACGCATCTACAATCTCACTGTATACTTCAGGGTAGACATAGCAAATGATTATTTTATATTATGGAATGTTTTAATTTAACCACTCTAAACTCAGCCGACACTGCACTCAGCTCCATTATATACCTATATTTTATTCATCGGCATGTGAGGTTGGGGTAAAGTGTGTCAGTCGCATCTTTTAAGGGAAGACTTTTTGATGATGAAATACTAGATTGATCAATACATCTGATGCCTTGTTCATTTGTGTGTTTGCTTCAAGCTGTCAATCATATTTGACTTCATATTAAATAGAGGGTTTTATTTTTTTTGGCATTTTTTTCTTGTGAACAACATTGATGTTAAGTCTATGATAAATGAAATGACTGTCTAGAAACCAACAATTGATCTGGTGTTGCATCAGATAATAAATGGAGTTGTATATTATCAAACACATTCCTGCATAATCATTGCTACACTTTTTTTGTAAGTGTGTAACTGAAATAACCATAATGCTCGAGGACAATTCAATGATGTTTCCACTTTGCACCACGAGGCTGGTCACAGTGATTTATCTCATGTTCACCTCAATGAAGATGCTTTTGTACCAATTTAGCTTCATTTATCACTGTCTATTACATGCTAAATGTAAGATATTTTTTGGTTTTCAACAAACATGCACTTATAGATGACAAATCAGCCATTTGAAATTATTAATAATTTCAATATTTCACCTCAACTTAATGTTGATGACAAAAAAGTATGCATCACTTTGGAAGTTGTGTTATGACAGACTCTGTGTGTGTTTGGAGCTGATCAGTGTCTGGATGTTACAGGATGAGGAATGTTTGTGCAGATCCAGCATCTCTCAGGTTTGCTGCATTTGTGCTGATATTGATGTCTGAATGATGTATGGTAGAATAAAACTATGAATCTAAGTATCTTTGACTTTCTGTCATGTGTTTTATTTTTTCTAATCTATATAATTTACTATAGGCTATATATATATTTAAATATACTTTTAAAATATAATAAAAAATACATACATTTATAAAATATAGCCTTAAAGATATATTGAAGAATGTTGTTCTACTAAGTATGAACAAACAAATACAGAGACATTTCTCAAATCATCTTTTATGTTCCATAGAAGAAATAATCATACAGGTTTAAAAACATGAGGGAGAGTAAATGAAGACAGAGTTATCTTTTTGGGTGAACTATCCCTGTAATTCCCATTTGAAACCCATTCATCTCATGGTATCATTTAATTGTAGTGTAAATGCATTCATGCCACATCTGAGCTGCAATAAATAATAAATATTTAAATACCAATTAAAGGGATAGTTCACCCAAAAACTTACTCACCGTCAAGTCATCCTAGGTGTATATGACTTTCTTCTTTCAGACGAATACAATCAGAGGTGTAGTAAAGGAATATCCTGGCTTTTCCTAGTTTAATAATGGTAATGAATGGGGGCCAAGATTTTGAAGCCCATAAAAGTGAATCCATCCATCATAAAAGTAATCCATACGACTCTGGGGGTTAATAAAGGCCTTCTGAAGAAAAGCAATACATTTGTGTAAGAAAAATATCCATATTTAAAGGGGTGGTATAATGCCCCTTTTTACAATATGTAAAACAAGTCTCTGATGTCCCTAGAGTGTGTATGTGAAGTTTTAGCTCAAAATACCCCAAAGATAATTTTTTACAGCATGTTAAAATTGTCCCTTTTTGAGGGTCAGTAAAAACGCATTGTTTCGTGTGTCCCTTTAAATGCAAATGAGCTGCTGCTCCCGGCACAGAGGGTGGAGCTTCAAGAGCTTGTGTGTGTGTGTGTGTGAAACTGTTCTATCTTTTATGTTTAAATTGCAGTCGGACAATGATGGAGACTCAAGAAGAAGTGACAACATGTAGAATGCAACAGGACGTTTCTGAATGGTTAGGTGATGAATTTATGTTGCTGATGTGGAGTTAACTATCTTCAAGTCTGAATAGCATATTCTGTCATGATAATCTATAAATCTGCTCATGTGGGAACTGTTGCAAGATGCCTACAGAGTGACATGCTATTGCATTTGTGTTGCGTACTGTATTGCATGTTAAAAAAGACTGATGCGACAGCTTGAGCAGATTTCCAAATGTGCTCTCCTACAACAACTCTTCCTCTTCTCAACATGGACTGCGTGTTTCGGGGGCGGGGTTTATGTAAATTTTAGAGTTGGTGATGTCACTAACCCGGGAGGAATGTCGTGTAGTCTCTACCAGCCATTTGTTGTAGTCCTTAAAAAACAATTTCTTTAAAAGCAAATATCTCCCTTTGCTTTGAACTTTGAGCGTTGTAACTTTGCAGATGTTGTTTATGCTCAAACAGCAACATTACACACTAACTAAAGTTAGAAAAGTGGAATCATAATCAAGGACCCTTTTAAAACTTTATAAAATAAAATAAAATAACTAGCTTCCAACAGGCCGTACGCATCAATTTACAGCGAAAGAGTGACCTCTGACCCGAAGCATGACGTATTGACGTCAGAGAGAATAGAGCAAAACAAAACACCGCTCATTAAGTCTAAAACGAGAATTTTCTTAAAGAGAAATGTCGGAGGAGCTTGAGTTTGTCACCCAGCCCTATTTGTTTGTGAGAATACTTTCTAACCTCTTCGCACAATCTCTCGTCTATGTAGAACTCCATTGTCACTGCATGCTTGCGTTCCGGTCTGTTCTGTTTATGCCGTTTAAAGTGAAGTATACTTTAGCCATACTTAGCCATATATATATATTTGTGTTTCACGTCATTCCATTTAGCTAAAATACTGTATTAAAAAAACAGTATCCAGAAATGTATAAATATGTATGTAGAACTTTAACACAGGTTTTAAACAGAAAAATAGAATAAAAAATAAATAAAAACAATACTTTCAGACATACATTTTTTTTTTTTACTATTTTTTAATAATCATTTAAATAATTATATCAGTGTCCAGTCAGCCAAGATCTGTAAGAAAAAAAGTATACACATTTAATACTGATGTTCTTTGCTGTCCTTAGCAGGACAACATATTGCCCACTGTACAATGCAGGATCTTGTGGAGGAAATGGATACTTGTAGAGAATGGCCGTTAGAATGCGTGTGTGCACTATGCACTGCTTAAATATAGTACTATATATATATATATATATATATATATATATATATATATATATATATATATATATATATATATATAATATAGTATAGTATACTACTATTTAAATTAAATATAGTACATAAAACCGAATGCTTTATACAACAGTATATATTTCAAACAGCAGTGTGCTTCACTGATCACATGACCTCTTCATGCTGCATGATTAATTTAGTGAGTGCAGTCCACATATCTTTTCAGAATTCAATTAAAACGTTATATTAAATGTAAACGTTATAAATTTGTAATTTTGTGTAAAAATATCTATATAACAGTTTGATCAAATCATCACAACTAAATTTGATTTCAGTGCATTAGTGCCCATCCACCTTTTTAGCAGCACTGGTTTCGGAAACGTTTTTCCATTCATTTTTCCCATAGGGATTTAAAAAAAAAGTTTTTGTTAATAAGCGATGAAACAAGCCAATCAGCAATGAGGTGAACCAAAACATTACAAAGTATTCATAAAATCAGACAAAAAGACTTGGAGCACAATTTACTTCTTGTGATTCTCTGATAGGTGGAATTTTTGTACAGCATCATGGCTAATATAGTTTTTCCACCACGAATCCATGTTAAACATGATTATTTTAAAAATAATTTGAAATAATGCAGGCTGATGGCTTCAACAGAAGTGAATATCATTAATTATCAACCTCGTAGCTCACAGTAGGTCTGTCTTTAATGGTTTATAAGTTGCCTATAAAAATTAATTTCCCTATGGAGAAAATTAATGGAGTTTTCCAGAACCCGACTGTTGCACTCAGGCAAATTCAAGAGCTTTGCTTTGTGGGATATGTTGTTCTGTACAGTGTGTTCTGTTTGAATTGTTCTGGGTAGTCTAAAATTTGCATCAAGAATGAGAACATTCTGACCCAAGCTGCCAGTTCTCACCTGCATCTCTGTACTGTACACTGGTCAGAAACAAGCCGTGGGCTGGGGCGGTCAGGTTATTTGGGAAAGCCAATGAATCCCGTGCCTCTAGTAGCTCCTGAATCTGCCTAACAGACAGTCTACCCTGACCAACAGCAACCAGCGCCCCAGTCATCCTCCGCACCTGTGAGGGGAGACGTCACACACCAGCGCTGTTATATAACATCACCAGACACGTCCTTTCAAACTACTGATACAAAACAGTGCAGAGTCACACATTTAACACTAGGAGGCAGACATCCCATAATGCAACATCACCATCATGTTTATAGGGAAACAAAGCCTGTACTTACTTGTCTGTATAAAAAAGACCTACTTTTAAAAGTGAGTTCCCAGAACTGAATATCTCTGAAAGAAAACAGACACAAATACAAAAATTAAAGAGGACCTATTGTGCTTTGCATTTTCAACTTTCTTTAGTGTGCATGAAAAAGCTCTGCAAAGTTAAAAAGTACTTCATATATATATACAAAATTAGTGATTTGACTGTTGCACAACTCTGAACGAAATTCAATGACGTCAAGGCTGTAATGTTATTAGTTATCAAGGCACATGTGATCCAAGCTAGCAGTTACGTTTTTTCCAATGGATCCACAGACCCTCATATCTCCCAATAATAATTCAATTCATTTCAATTCAATTCACATTTATTTCTATCGTGCTTTTCACAATACACATTGTTTCAAAGCAGCTTTACAGAAAATGCATGTGTCTACATTACAATTTAGAGTGATCTGATATCAGAGGTGACATTGTCCATGTTTTGTATTTCAGAAATGTACACATACAAACACGCAGTAAGCTAACAATATATTCATTTAAACAATATATTAATTTAAGGCAGAAACAATGAGCTCATTGAAGAAATGAATACATGTCGTCAAACAAAATTACTAGGATATATAGTTTAGCATAATAAGACCATCTCTAGTTATAATCTTGAGTTTTCTTACAGCAACGAACTCTTCACAATCAATATTCCTCATTTAAATAATTACCGTCGAAGGCATATGCAAAAAAAGGGGCAGTGCCTGATTGAGTTGCTTAAGAAGTGTGCTGAAACTCAGAAACACGCTCAAAGCGATTGGCCAATCACAACACACTGATCCAGCTGGCAAATCAGAGCACATTGTGCTTTTCGGAAGGAGGAGCTTCACAGAGACCAGAACTAAACAGGGCTGCATTTCTCAAAAGCATTGTAAGTAGATCGTACAACCGTTACCACCAATGGTCTCTACGATCCACTTGAGCTTACGATGCTTTTTGGAAACAGAAGCATCGTAAGCTCAAGGCAGACTAGGAAGAGAGGTGCTGCAACAATATAAAATGATGAAAATGGTAAAAGGGTATATCTTTAAGCTTTTTTAAACCACTATACATATTAGCTCCAATGCTGAAGATGCTACCACAACATGAACGCATTTCCATGTGGGAAGTCAATGAACAACAGTTTCATGGGTGACGACTGAAGATGTGACCTCTTTTGTGTTGTCTCACTCAGTGTATTAATTCTGTCTAGTTGGTACAGTATTTCTCCCATTAAAACTAAATGTGACAGCTATTTTGCCAAGTTGCCTGCATCAAATAAACAACTGGAGATGCAGCATGAGCACTGGAGCAGTCAGGCTAGATAACATCTCAAGCAGAGCAGACAATATTTACTTGCTGGAGAGGTTAAATGCGTCATACTGGCTTTTTTAGCAGGAAAAAAAATGATGGCAGAAAATTCATGATGAGATTTCTTTGGAATGCCTTCATAGAAGCGCTGAATGAGATCGTCTGGCTCTCATTTAATCATGGCTTTGAATGAACAAACAGGCAGTGTGCGTTACATGACCAGAGATAAGCATACAACACCAATGCAACGAAAACCTCAAAGGATGCACATGTGTGTCTAATATATAAGCATGCATTTCCAGAACAAGAACTGTGCTCAATAGAATAATATCTAACTGCTTACTGTACTGAACTAAATGTAAAAAAATATGCATGTGAAACAGTATGCAATGATAAACATTGTTAATTTTTTTTATGAATTTCCATGGTT
This sequence comes from Vimba vimba, assembly GCA_022828995.1. NCBI lineage: Eukaryota > Metazoa > Chordata > Actinopteri > Cypriniformes > Leuciscidae > Vimba > Vimba vimba. The sequence goes on from CM040838.1 coordinate 25,838,032, forward strand.
CCATATCTAGAAATCACACTTTTTAAATTTGCAGATATTTCCAGATTTTCCGAGCTTCTGCTCGAAGCTGTGTAGGTTTGTAACAAATGTGCATAATGCCAATCTATGCTCTTCATTGGCTGCCGTGAACAACGTCTACTTTGACCCTCAAACACCTGTAGTTGCAGCTGATACTAGAAGAGTTTGGTTAGTGTTGTTCAAATCGAGAAGATGCTGTTTTCTGTCAAATCCACTTCGCTGCACTTCCAAAGGAATGAGGACTCAAGCTTGAATTGATACAGTAAAACCAGCTCCATCGCAATTAATATTACTGTGTATTACAAGTGCAGAGGTAGCTGAAATTCAGATTTGATAATGGCCATTTGGTTTCCAACATGTGCTATAAGCAGTCAACCAATCAAAACAGACTGGGCCATCTGACCAATCAGAGCAGAGCAGACCAAACACAACAGACTGGGCCGTCTGACTAATCAGAGCAGAGTAGACAATCACAACAGACTGGGCCATCTGACCAATCAGAGCAGAGTAGACCAATCACAACAGACTGGGCCATCTGACCAATCAGAGCAGAGTAGACCAATCATAACAGACTGGGCCATCTGACCAATCAGAGCAGAGTAGACCAAACACAACAGACTGGGCCTTCTGACTAATCAGAGCAGAGTAGACAATTACAACAGACTGGGCCATCTGACCAATCAGAGCAGAGTAGACCAATCACAACAGACTGGGCCTTCTGACTAATCAGAGCAGAGTAGACCAATCACAACAGACTGGGCCATCTGACCAATCAGAGCAGAGTAGACCAAACACAACAGACTGGGGCATCTGACCAATCAGAGCAGAGTAGACCAATCACAACAGACTGGGGCATCTGACCAATCAGAGCAGAGTAGACCAAACACAACAGACTGGGGCATCTGACCAATCAGAGCAGAGTAGACCAATCACAAAAGAATGGGCCATCTGACCAATCAGAGCAGAGTAGACCAAACACAACAGACTGGGCCATGTGACCAATCAGAGAAGAGTAGGCTCTTGGAAAGGAGGGGTTTAGAGAAACCGAATCCTTTATCGTAAAAAAACTGTAAAAAAAGAGCTGATGCTGCAATGGATTACATGAGAAAATTAAAAAAAAAAATTTACGTTGGATAAACGTAAACCTATTGTAGGAGACTCCAAAACAAAATAAGGAACTTTTAAAATCGTATAATAGGGGCACTTTAATGTCAGTTAAGCTAACTGGCCCATGTGAACTAGCCATTCCTTGACCCCTTGATTTAAATTGAACATTTAAACATATCTTGTTTCACAAACAATAAACATTTAGGTTACCTAATTAGCTTATGGTCTTTGCCTCATAATCAATCTGCACAATGAATCTACTTTCAATGGCTATGAAATTCTTTTAATGCCACTGTGTGAATATGGCCCTATTGTAGAACTAACTTCCCATCTCATTAACTTAGTGATTGTACAAACATTTCATAACCAACTCAGTGTTATTTTCAATAATAAACCTGGACATCTAAGCTTATTTGCGATCCATTTAATAATTAATTAATCTTTGTATGATATAACAGATGTCTCTGACGACCACATGGGGTAATATTCATGATGTTTCTATATTCATGATGCTCCTCCTGGGTGAAGTCCTCAATCTCAATTAATTATGATACAGATGGATTTGGCATTAAATTTACTATTTAACTTCTGTAGTAAAAAACCTTGTTTGGATATTGGATTTCTTGTTTGAATCCAAGTCAATAATAAATGTATATAGTTTAACTGCATCACTTTAAAGTTACTGTGTCTTCATTTAAAACACACAGGGTTTAATTTAGGCTCTAGTTGTCAGGAGAATGACCTGATTTCTTGAGTTGTGATCAAACTGAAATATTAATTGACATTGTGTGTGTGTGAGAGAGAGAGAGAGAGAGAGAGAGAGAGAGAGAGAGAGAGAGAGAGAGAGAGAGAGAGAGAGAGAGAGAGAGAGAGAGAGAGAGAGAGAGAGAGAGAGAGAGAGAGAGAGAGAGAGCTACAAATGAGGAGGCTTTCATATGTGCTTAATAAAACTTTTAAAGGGGAAGTTCATTGAAAAGTCAAACTTCTGTCATCATTAACATAATTTATTCTGTCTTAGCAAACTCATATTACTTAGGACCAAAAATGTTAGAGGCCAGAACATGTTAACATAATTTCATGTTCAAAACAACACTTTTTTTTTTTTTTTTTTCACATAATGTTCATTATTGCAGTACCTCTATTCCTAGGCTGTCTGAAACGCTCTGATTAGGTTTTAGTTTCTACAAATCCCCTCCAATCGAAAAGCCCAGAGTGCTCTGATTGGCCAGCTGACCCAGTGCGTTGTGATTGGCCAAACACCTCAAGAGTGTGTCGGAAATGTAACAGCCCTTTCCATAATCGTGAGCTTCAGCTTCACATTGTGACAGACATTTGTGGAAGAAATATATAGACTTTGATCAAGGCATTTTAGGCAGGTCTGGATCAGTGTTCTCTGTTAGATAGAATAAATCACTTTTGGGGGAGACTTCGTAACTTCGCAGATCTTATACATACACAAACCAGATCCATTACACTAAAGGAAAAGGAAAACGTTCAACGTTCACTGCTGTTAATGACAGATGGCATACGAAGACAACATTTTCTGTCCTATTTTGATGAACTGGCTAAGTCCACCTTTCAAGAGAAAAAAAAAATTCTTGGGGTTGTGAAGCAAAATGCCTAGATCTGGTTTTGATGCAGACATTCAGTTACATACTATGATTGAGTGTGTGTAGATGATAAAAGCGGCTAATCCCCTGCAGATCTTGACATTAGTGTGAAACAGAGCAGATGGTGTGTGTGTGTGTCCAGACTGCTCTCTCCCAGCTGAGAGCTGCATGTGAGAAACCCAAAATGACCCGATGAAGGGATCCCAGTGTGAGCTTTTAAACATGTTCCCCTCAATGCCAGTTGACAAAAAGATTGAATCCAATATTTGGTGATAAAATAGCGTAACGGATTTATAAGCAATTTTTTTGTAGGTCGGTCATTTTTGACCGGGAACACCACAAATGTGACTTTGTGCCATTTTGGACAAAAAAAACTAAAACAATTTCACAATAAATTCCCTGGTTAAACATTAAAGCACACTAGTGTGATAAACAGTGCACATGTTTTTCATATGTTATGTAAAATTGACAAATTTATCCACAAATAATGCTTTTTTTCACTCAAAAGCTGAAGTACGTAAGCTTGGATAAATAAGGCCTACGATCGATAAGTTCCAAAAATAAATACAAAACCTGTCCTAATTGAAAGAAAACAAGCTGACAAAAAGATTGAATCCAATATTTGGTGAAAAGATAGCATAATGAGAGATTTATAAGCAATTTTTTTGCAGGCTGGTAATTTTTGACTGGGAACACCACAAGTGTTATAGGGTTTTCAACGCAGCACAAGGGATATATATGTATATAAAAATAAGAGCGGGCAGTTGTGGCTTAATGGTTAGAGTCGGACTAGTAGGAAATGTAGGTGGGGGAGTGAATGAACAGCGCTCTCTTCCACTCTCATTAGCCACAAGTGAGGTGCCCTTGAGCAAGGCACTAAACCCCCAGTCCCTTCCCAGGCGCCACAGCAAAAATGGCTGCCCACTGCACCAGGTGTGTGTTTATGGTGTGTGTGTGAAATCAGTACTCAATGCTGTGTGTGAGCACTTGGATGGGTGAAATGAGAACAAATACCAGATATTGGACACCATGCTTGGCTACACGTCACTTCACTTCATATAATGCAGTCAATTGACCCTTCGCAGGGAGTTTGATTGATGGGCGATCTGACCTATCATAATCCATCATCCGCCGAATCCACCATTTTTGTCCGACAAAGCAGTCAGGAGAGTTAGTAGTAGATTAACGTTGGAGGATTTGAACTTGAAAAACGGAGTGTACTGATGTCTTTCCACGGTTAAAACAACACTCAGTTCTTTCATGTTTATTTGATGCTATAAATTAACTAGAAGGAAGAGATGATCGGTTCACGAGCAGCTTTAACTGAGGCTCTACAGTGATCTGTCAGACACATTAAAGAGCCACAACATGGCATTTATGGTTTAAATTTCTTTAAAAAAAAATCCAAATTTGAAAGTTGAGGCTTTGTTACATATCAGAAGTAACCTGGTCTGTCCTGTCTGTCAGTGTGTTGTCAGTGTCCTCTCTGCTCCGAGATGTATGTTTCACTGCGTAAGAACATGATGTTTGGTGTGAGAGTGGCGTGGCTTGTCGGACATAGCAACAGTAACTAAAGGTCTTTGTGAACAGTCAATTGTCCAAAATAATCAAATACTGAATGCCTCTTTTGGCATTTGCCCAAAATAGTTTTGCTACTAAAATGTTTTCTTCAGTACATTGAACTGAGTTGAAGTAGTATGGAAAGGATAGTATAAAAATGGCCATTCTTCACTGTATCTGACAGGCTATAGTCAGTGTCTGTCCCTCAGCTCATTACAGCAAGAGTGAGCAGCCAACCCGCTTTTGTCAGCATCGTGCTTTAGTCCAACATCTGTTGCCTAGCAACAGTCTCATCGCACATGCCTAACTCAAGAGCCGACTGATGAAAGACGAGCTTCAAAGACTGGCCATCCTCTGTTGTATAAAGCTGTTTTGCCTTTCATACTGTGTGTTAAGCATTTCTGACATTTCTACATGACATTAAACATTGTAAACATTGCGTTAGCTTGGAGCCAATAATGACCAGAGGTTGAAGAACATGTTTCTGACTATAAAAAATCATAATTGGGATTATTGATGCACAAATTTACTATGTCCAGGAGGGTTTATAGCTGTAGGATGAATTTGCATTAGCAACAATTGACAGCATGTTGTAATTTCAGATCCACTATTCATGGATTAGATGACCTTTGGCCTTGATGTTCAGCCATATTATCTTTCTAGGAAATCAGAAGCTATTTATATGATTCTGTGCCAAATGGCCACATCTGCACAATTAATCCCTCTACACATGCTGTTGAGAAATGGCTATTAAAATAAAACGCCAAGATTTCAACTGCATTTCCCAAATGACAGAATTAAATCTGGCAAATTGCGAAGAAAGCGGCACTTAAAGGCTTAAAGGCACAGTATGTAATTTTCACCTCTAGAGGTCACATATTCAAAACAATAACAAAGGCGTAGCTTGATGACGCTGTGAAGGAGCGTGGAATGATGGGAGTTGTCGTTTTCACCTCCACAGCCAATGGAAATCTATCCGACGGGACTCACAAATCATGTTCATGAATGAGGTAATGAAATAAATTTGTATAACAGTTATGTTTGATCACATGATTTTATTTATTTACAGCATTTGCAAAAAGGCGGACTTACTATTTATGTATAACACATAATGTATTTAATTCCACTGCCATAGACTTAAACAGTGTTAAACAGTGTTAGGAAATGCCACACCGATATTGATCCTCGTTTTATTTCTCTTCTCCAAAACTCTTCTTGGGTCATCTGATTCACTCGTACGTTTACATTTCTTTGAGTGACAGAACCTGCTAAAGATAACGAGTAATTGTGGTCTATGACAACTGCAAATAAAACAACAAAGTGGCGTGCTAGACACTACAACTAGCCTACTACTTCCGCATTTTTTCATGAGACTCACTGTGTTGGCATGGTTTCTATGGCAGTAAAAGCGGAAACCGAGGATAAAGCGGACATGGCCTTATTGACAGATGACACAATGAGGAGGGACATTACACTGGTTAAAACTGTGAATTTCTCTGGATTTAAATATTTTTGTAAACATTTGGGATAATGTAAGTACACAAGTACACAAAACATATAACACTGTACTAGCGTTTTTTGAATATTTTAATGCAAAAATCTTGCACATTCTTCCCGGTGCAACTTTTATTATTTTAGCATTTTATTATGGTGCCTTTTTTCAGCAGCATTGCATGGACAATGGCAGCATGAACATTCTGCTAAACTTCTCATTTTGTGTTCCATGGAACAAAGTCTTTCAGTTTGGAAAGACTTATTGTTTTATTTATTGTTATTGAAAATCATGTCTACCAATACTGTTGGTATCATCACAACACCAACCAAACCAAGCTTCCTCCAATCTATGGTGCTGTAGCTTTTTACCTGGACAGAAGAGAGTCGTACCTGTGAAAGTGTCTCTGACTGAACGAGACCCCAGGTTCCAGCCGGGCCGACTCTAGAGTCTTCACTGGGTTCTTAAAGGGCGTCTCTGAGTTCAAGGCCCGGAAGGTGCTGAAGTCATGGGTTCCTATCAGCAGTGCAGAAGCCTCTTGCATTGCATTGATATCTAGCCTCCTGTGGGGAGAATGAAGTAATGAACAGCATCAAACTCTATTTTATAACAGACTGTGATCAACAGTATTTTAATACTGCATTTATTTACTTTAGGAATATAGTAAAACAGTAATATTATTGAAATATTACTGAAAATTTAAATAACTTTTCCATTTTGATATATTTTAAAATGTAATTTATTCTTGTGATCAAAGCTGAATTTTCAGCATCATTATTCCAGTCTTCAGTGTCACATGATCCTTCAGAAATCATTCTAATATGTTTTTGAACGAACAATTTGAACGAATCGAATGAATGAATGACTCAATAACTTACTCATTTAGACATTTGCCGCCACCTACAGTGTTAGTATCTTTTTTAGCATATTATTTCATTAAAAAAAAAAAAAAAAAAATATATATATATATATATATATATATATATATATATATACAGTGCTATGCATAAGTTTAGGCACCCATGCTAAAGTTGACTAAAAAGAGGAATAAAAAATCATCTTTTGGAAATTGAACTTAATGCCTTAATTTAAAAAATTAGGAAAAATCCAACCTTTAAGGACACCAATTTTCTTTGTGAATGAATAATGTATCGTAAATAAATAAATGTTCTTCCTTAAAATATAGGGTGCATAAGTTTGGACATCCCTATGTTAAATTCCCATAGAGGCAGGCAGATTTTTATTTTTAAGGGACCGTTCGGTATTTATGGAAGGGGCCACCGGAGGAAAATAGGGGAGGGTCATGTCTTTTTATTCTTTGTTGAGGGGAGGGTCATCCAACTTTTTTTAGTCTAGGGGGGAGGGTCACCCAACTTTTATATTCATTAAAACAGCAACATTTCAAAGTGGCTTGTTTGGTGCTATTTTTTTCCCATTTATTCCATGTTGATCTCGCGTTATCAGCCCCCCTTTGATATCAGATGGATCTGACCCAACAAAAATCCAGTTTGGCGCTGTTTGACAGTGCGCGTGCACTTCAGTTTGCGCTTAGAAAAAGTGCATCATGTCAGAACAGAATGCCAAAGAAATGTTTACCCGGCAAAGCTTTAAAGCACGAGCAAATAATGAACTTTTGTTAAGTGCACAGTGTCCTGTGAGTGTAACTCTACCGCTGCATTAAAGGGATAGTTCACTTTGAAATTAATTTTTGATATGTTTTAGCTTACCTCAAGGGCATCCAAGATGTAGGTGTCTTTTTTTCCGGAGTAGTTTCAATTTTGATATTTTTAGGTCAAACCGTTCTTGTCTGTCAGTCATATAATGCAGGTCTATGGTCACTGTCTCAAAACAGCATGCACAAAGTCCAAATTAAACAATTCCCCATCGTCCAAATTAAACAATTCCCCATCGTAAGTACACATTGATGGCTTAAGACACGAAACGAGCGGTTTGTGTGAGAAAACGAACAGTATTTATATAGTTTTTGTCCTCTTGTAAACACACACACCCAAATGATCAGAGGACGCGGGTGCTTCGGTCTATTTTTAAGTATTTTAAAAAAAAAATTTTTTAGGATACTATGCATCCTGATAAAGTTCCCTTGGCCTTTGGAATTAAAATATCCCCACATCATCACATATCCTTCACCATACCTAGAGTTTGGCATGGTTGTATTTCAGTTAGCCTAATAGCTAGTTTGATTTGCATTGAGAGCAATGCAAATCAAACTAGCTATTAGGCTAACTGAAATAAAAACCATGCCAAACTCTAGGTATGGTGAAGGATATGTGATGATGTGGGGATATTTTAATTCCAAAGGCCAAGGGAACTTTATCAGGATGCATAGTATCCTAAAAAAATTTTTTTTTAAATACTTAAAAATAAAAATCTGCCTGCCTCTATGGGAATTTAACATAGGGATGTCCAAACTTATGCACCCTGTATTTTAAGGAAGAACATTTATTTATTTACGATACATTATTCATTCACAAAGAAAATTGGTGTCCTTAAAGGTTGGATTTTTCCTAATTTTTTAAATTAAGGCATTAAGTTCAATTTCCAAAAGATGATTTTTTATTCCTCTTTTTAGTCAACTTTAACATGGGTGCCTAAACTTATGCATAGCACTGTATATATATATATATATATATATATATATATATATATATATATATATATATATATATATATATATAAATAAATGGTGATAGATCGCCCCAGAAAATAAATAAATAAATCAAACAGTTTATTTACATTTACTCACCTTCATGTAATTTCAAATCTGTATGACTTTCTTTGCGGAACATAAAAGAGGATATTAGAATCTAAATACCAATTCAGATGCAGCTTCTGAATCCATATATTTTTTTCTAAAAGCAATTGTTTTCTATATGTCTATTTAATGTTTTTTTTTTTTTTCATTTAACACAATAATGACTTAAAATTATTTTTGGGGGGTAATTTATCAGCCAAACTTTGCCTCCACAAAGTGCATTAAAATCATTTCAACATTTCAAATCAACAGCTTTAAGTTGTCAATGCTGGCAAATTACCCAGGTATAAGCGTGATAATCCACGGCTAGCCGTGGATTATCACGCTTATACCATGGTAATTTGCCAGCATTGACAACTTAAAGCTGTTATTATTGTTTGCAATGCAATATTTGACCTGATGTTTCAAACTGATGTTTATTTTCGTCAGTTACGGCTTGTAGATCTAGCATTCTGCCCACTTTGAATCAGACACAGAGATAAAGCGTAAATAGTGTGTAAGATTACATTTATTTTAATTAATGAATTATAGCATTTATTTATTCATTATTGATGGGGGGTGTACCTGCGTCTGTTTAGTGTCTTTCTCTATTGACAAGTTTATTATTAAGTTTTTACTATTATTAAGTTTAATTATTTCATAATAGCACTTAACAGCCATATATATATATATATATATTAGGGCTGTCACTTTTGTGAAAAAAATCCTGTTAGATTTTTGAGACATAAGTGTTTATTGAATCGATTGTAAAATCGATTTTCCATGTCTAAAGACGTTTCCATTTTAAACGGCAAATATGGGCAAATCCACAGACAACTAACAGGCATTAGGACGAACGTAAAGAGGGCGCTTGAGATGCGCACAAGTCAACAATATTCCTGATGATTTATTGGCGTGAAGTTTCGTGCACAATGACAAACAGGAGTGCAACATTCTCGAAAAACAATAATCAGAGTGGACTGCCATAACATCAATGAAAACCATTACTGCAGTCTTCAACATGCCTGTGTTTACGATTAGAAATGTCTAACAAATTTCGCTTGCGTAGGCGATTGTAGCCCGTAGTCCGAATCTGTATCTGTATGCATGAGACTGTCTGCATACCGGCAGAATTCACAGTTTTGTTGTAAAAGGAGACACATTATGCAGAAGTATAATTTGCTGTTATGTGTGTTTGCCTGCAGTTGCTGTGTGACGTGCGTTCGCTGCGGGGTATCGTGACGAGCTGGACGCGCTCCGAGAAAAGACCGTTAAAATCGATTCCCTATTTTCGTTTTCGAAACTTGTGTTGGTTGGTCCGATCGATTGTGCAATCGATTTTCGAACGTAAAGTGACAGCCCTAATATATATATATATATATATCATATTTTATATTAATCATAATGAATATATATTAATAATTTTTCATTGCATGCTTTAAATTATTAAAATTGATTAATTCTAACTTAAGACACATAGGTCAAGGAACACTGAGATGAGCACAACCTCGACAAACATCTATTTTTAAAGGACTTAATCCAGTTTATGTGTGGGGAATAGCAGTTCTTATGAATGAGATGGAAAGCCAGATGGAATGTGTGTGTTCATGGACCAAACATAAGACGACAGTGGGTGTTGTTCTGCGTCACTACGAGCCTGAAGCTTATCTTGGCCTACTTTCTCACTAAAAATGAAGACAGTGAAAAAAATAGCATTAATGTTCGCTCGTCACCTTGGAGACAAGTCTCTCGCTCCGTCGTGGGCTTCAAAAAGACATCTGAGGCATGCACTGCCGAAACAATGCATGCTTTCCTCATCTGCGTTCTTTGGTTTCAATGTTGGCCTAGATAATCATTTGCTTGCCCCTGCGATGGGTCTTGTTTGTGAGTGTGTATAATTCATGTGCAGCTTTTTCCAGTGCTTGTTCCTATTCCTCTCTGAGAGGATTTAGCTTCTGTGACACAGGCGTAGTGATGCAGTTTTAGACAGAAGCCCTCTGAGCACGTGCAGAAGAGCGGGGGTGGCACTCACGTGTCTCGTAATGCCCAGCATAGATCCCTCTCCGTTACTGGCATTTCTGTGTGATGTCTGAGACCCGAAGCAAAGCGGTACACATATGTCCGTGATATGGCCTGATAGCGTGCGTGGAAGTCGCTGTGGACACGGTAAGCCCTGGTGATTCTGGGGGGAAAAAGACAGAAAAGCAGAGACTGATTCAAATCTGGTAATGCGCACATGCTCATGTGTTTGTTTTGCAAACTCACCCGCCAATTTCCACTGAAAAAGGTTCAAGTTAGTCCAGAATAATCAAGACACTGGAGGAAATATCATAACACTGGTTCTCATGAAAGAAAAACAATAGTCACTCAAAATTCATATGCATCTTGATGTAATAACAAACAAATCTGGTTTATTTTAACAAAAGAGCAACACGGAAATATGAGTCTCTTTTGCTCACCAAGGCTGCACTTATTTAATCAAATCATATTTTTTTCTTATTATTATTATCAATGTTGAAAACAGTTTTTGCTGCTTAACAGTTTTGGGGAAACTGATACCATTAAAAAATTTGTTGGAAGATTAACAAAACAGAAATTCATACTTTTATTTAGCAAGGATGCATTACATTGATCAAAAGTGACAGTGAAGACATTTACCTTGATACAAAAGTAAATAAATGTAATAAATGCACATAAAAGCTGTTTATTTGAACTTTCTATTCATCAAAGGCACTGAGACTATAATATATATTTATTATTATTATTATCATTATTTTTTTTCTCCATAAAAATGTAATTACTTTACTTAATTAATAATTTCCATAACTTTTCCAGGTCTAGAAATCCCGCTTAAAATTCACTCATACAGTATGGTTGTCCAAGCTCATGCAAACATTGGTTCTTAAAATGTTAAAAGGACAAATTAACGATATAAGATTTCATCTTACATATTGATTTTTAGCTGTTTTGGCTTATTGAATTTTTTTATTAGTATTATTTTAAAGGATTTTAAGCCATTCTGCGGCCCCCTAATTGGTCCCGGCCCCCTTCATTGAGAACCACTGCCATAGACACACTGAATAAAGAACCAAACCATTTCTAGAAACCTGATTAATCAATGCAACCACTTAGCAATGCACTAAAAACCTCTCAGAACACCTTCAGAAACCCCACAACCTTGGGAACCACGCATAGCAACACCCTAGTAACAGGACAGCGAGTTTTGCACAGGCAAATGCCTCACTTTTAACTCAGAACACATACAAATCTAGTCCTTTTTACAGTATGAAATACTACATACAGTGAGGAAAATAAGTATTTGAACACCCTGCTATTTTGCAAGTTCTCCCACTTGGAAATCATGGAGGGGACTGAAATTGTCATCGTAGGTGCATGTCCACTGTGAGAGACATAATCTAAAAAAAAAGAATCCAGAAATCACAATATATGATTTTTTAACTATTTATTTGTATGATACAGCTGCAAATAAGTATTTGAACACCTGTCTATCAGCTAGAATTCTGACCCTCAAAGACCTGTTAGTCTGCCTTTAAAATGTCCACCTCCACTCCATTTATTATCCTAAATTAGATGCACCTGTTTGAGGTCGTTAGCTGCATAAAGACACCTGTCCACCCCATACAATCAGTAAGAATCCAACTACTAACATGACCAAGACCAAAGAGCTGTCCAAAGACACTAGAGACAAAATTGTACACCTCCACAAGGCTGGAAAGGGCTACGGGGAAATTGCGAAGCAGCTTGGTGAAAAAAGGTCCACTGTTGGAGCAATCATTACAAAATGGAAGACGCTAAACATGACTGTCAATCTCCCTCGGACTGAGGCTCCATGCAAGATCTCACCTCGTGGGGTCTCAATGATCCTAAGAAAGGTGAGAAATCAGCCCAGAACTACATGGGAGGAGCTGGTCAATGACCTGAAAAGAGCTGGGACCACCTTTTCCAAGGTTACTGTTGGTAATACACTAAGACGTCATGGTTTGAAATCATGCATGGCACGGAAGGTTCCCCTGCTTAAACCAGCACATGTCAAGGCCCGTCTTAAGTTTGCCAATGACCATTTGGATGATCCAGAGGAGTCATGGGAGAAAGTCATGTGGTCAGATGAGACTAAAATAGAACTTTTTGGTCATAATTCCACTAAACGTGTTTGGAGGAAGAAGAATGATGAGTACCATCCCAAGAACACCATCCCTACTGTGAAGCATGGGGGTGATAGCATCATTGCTTTAGGGGTGATTTTGTGCACATGGGACAGGGCAACTGCACTGTATTAAGGAGAGGATGACCGGGGCCATGTATTGCGAGATTTTGGGGAACAACCTCCTTCCCTCAGTTAGAGCATTGAAGACGGGTCGAGGCTGGGTCTTCCAACATGACAATGACCCGAAGCACACAGCCAGGATAACCAAGGAGTGGCTCTGTAAGAAGCATATCAAGGTTCTGGCGTGGCCTAGCCAGTCTCCAGACCTAAACCCAATAGAGAATCTTTGGAGGGAGCTCAAACTCTGTGTTTCTCAGCGACAGCCCAGAAACCTGACTGATCTAGAGAAGATCTGTGTGGAGGAGTGGCCCAAAATCCCTCCTGCAGTGTGTACAAACCTGGTGAAAAACTACAGGAAACGTTTGACCTCTGTAACTGCAAACAAAGGCTACTGTACCAAATATTAACATTGATTTTCTCAGGTGTTCAAATACTTATTTGCAGCTGTATCATACAAATAAATAGTTAAAAAAAATCATACATTGTGGTTTCTGGATTTTTTTTTTTAGATTATGTCTCTAACAGTGGACATGCACCTACGATGACAATTTCAGACCCCTCCATGATTTCTAAGTGGGAGAACTTGCAAAATAGCAGGGTGTTCAAATACTTATTTTCCTCACTGTATATAGTAATTAGTGGAATAACAGTGAAACTTACAACAGTATTTACATCATCTGTAAGGTTTTTACGACGCTAGATGCTGCTCCAAACACTGTCACCTGCTGTGATGGCACTCTTCATCTGACTGAGTGCTCTTATGGATTAAACTGGTGGTCTTGAAACCCCATGAGTTATATGTTGACTCACAAAAAGCTTCAACTCTTCATTAAACATTCATGCAATACAGTCCCATGAGGCCTTTTGAGAGGACCAGTCTATCACCATCAGACCTCCCTAAAGCACATGACAGAGGGCTTCATTACTATTCATGAGAAGACAGTATGGATATTCTGTCAATATACTCGTGAGTTTAATGGTAACGTGACAAATCGACAAAAAAATCAAGTTCAAAAGTCACGGATGTTGACATTCAACACACTTACTGTGATGAGGTCATACGAGTCAAATGAAGAGGGTTTATGATACGTTATGTTAAAAGAAAGGGGACTTTTACAAAGAACCGTCCACAGATGCAGGATAAACTGCTAATGTTCTGCTAACCATGTTACAAATCATACTAAGGATACCCCGATATAAAACTTTCTGTAAATAAAAATTTAAATAAATATTTTAAATCTGCATTTATAAACAAAAATTACATCAGTATCAAAAGGTGTGATATTTATTTAGGTGATATTTCATATAACGGAATTCATTTTCAGATATATATTTTATCCTTGTGAGAGCATATGTTTATAAAGAAATAATTTAATTAATTGAAATGATCAATACAGTGTCAAACCCATAATTATATATAATTACACATAATTGAATTATTGGAGTTTAATAGAACATTTTTACATATATTGTACTATCATAAAACATTTTTTTTTTTTTTAAATACCCCCACATTTTAAATATCCAGGATAATTTTGACATTTTGGCATTTTTGTGAAATTATGTGCTTTAAATAAAATCAGGCATCAAAACAATTTAAACTAGAGCAAATAAGATAGAGATAACTGTTTACAGTTTTTGAAATACATAAAATATATAATAAGTTATTAAAATACACTACAGTTCAGAAGTTTCAGTATTTTTTGACAGTAAACAGTATGTTACAAAAACTTTCTATTTCAAATAAATGCTGTTCTTTTGAACTGTCTATTTATCAAAGAATCATGAGGAAAAAAATCCATCAAGGTTTTCACAAAAATATGAAGCAGCACAACTGTTTTTACCATTGATAATAATCAGAAACATTTCTTGAGCATCAAATCATCATATTAGAATGATTTCTGAAGGATCATGTGACACTGAAGAATGGAGTAATGATGCTGGAAATTCAGCTGTGATGACAGGAATAAATTACATTTTAAAATACTGTATATTCAAATAGAAAGCAGTTATTTTAAATTGCAATATTGTTTCAAAATATTATTTTAAACTAGCCTGGCTAACGTCAGACCAAGTCTCATTTGAGACTTGGTCTGGGAACCACGTGTTCATTTTCTCGTATTTGAGGCGTGGTTTACGAATGCCCAGAGCCGTTTATTGGGCGCTATGAATGTCTATCAACTGCGCCTGTACGTAGCTCATAGCCAATCGCTTCAATTATACCAGATGACATATGTAGAGTGACAGAAATTCGACGAGGAAAAAGACGATGGGTCAAAGATTTATTTGTACACGATGGCGTTTAGCGAATATTACCGTTTGTGCAAGATAAACATGAGGGTAGAAGGTAACGTCGAGTCTGATGCCATGTTGGATCCATAGATATAAAAAAACTGCGTCGGTGTCGTCATCGTCTTGCTGCTCCCTCCCCGTTCTGTGATTGGTTCCCTTTTTCAGGGGAAAATCTGGTCCATGGTGTCCAGACTGCCTAGCAGCGTGAATAAAATCGCGCTGCGAGCAAGGCAGTATGGGGAAACCCAGGCTAATTTTAAACTGTATTTTGATCAAATAAATACTGCTGAGCATAAGAGACTTCTTCAAACAATGATCTTTTAAAAAAAAGGTCTACTATTTTCATTAGTCTGTGTGGATCCAGTCTTCAGTGGCCAGTGAGTTCTAAACATAGCGAAGCAGAGAGAAAAGAGCGCATCTGCCAGCAGCATCTCAGCTAAAAGCACCATTAGACTCTGACAGAGTCTCTTCAGGGTCGCTGGGGCGTTTTAGGGGCAATTTCCACCAGTTTGCGCCTCCACTCACAACACCAAATAAAGAAGATGACAAGCTCAGGCTCCCAGAGGAGTCTGTCAGTGGGTATTAATGATTCACTAGCACCAGTCGCTAATCGCTGCTAACAGGAACATGGAATAAAACACAAACAGACCAGACATGAGCACTGTGCGCCCTCAAGTTTTAAAGAGTTTTTGTGACATAAGGCAAATGTAAAATGAAAATGGCACTGAAACAGTTACTAGATTAATAAATTCCTGTAGCATTCCAAGAGATTCCCAGGCATCTGTGCATGATGAGCATTAGTGACATTGATTCTTGATGTGAATTGTGAACGGTTCCTGTGACCTCAATCAGACCTGAGGTTCCCCAACCCACAACCACTAAAATATTCATCACTGCTCGTCCCACCAGCCGACTACACAAACTTATACAATTTGGATTGAAATAACAAACAAACAAAAAAATATGAAATTAAAATTCTGTCTTAATTTACTCACCCTGATATCCTTCCAAACCTGTATATGGAAGAAAAATAATGTCAAATGTTTTTGAAATAAAAAGCCTGTTTCAATTAAAAACATTTCAAACACATTTTCATTATTAAAAATTCAATAATCCATATTCACCTTTCATATTTCACTTCCAAAATATTCAAACTGTTAAAAAATAAATGGTCCATTTTTCTGTCCATTTTATTTCGCTTTGCAAATTCGCTTCCACAAATTCAGTGGTTCAAATTCGACAGTAAATTCAACATTGGCATCCAGGAACTGCAGGAAAAGCAGTAGATTGCCGAGCATACTCTCCATCTGCTGTTAGTCAACCTCACCAGCAGGTGGTGCAAGCGAAATAAAATGGACCGAAAAATGCCTGTTGAATATTATAGGTTGTATTTTTAAACAGTTTGAATATTTTGGAAGTGAAATATTCACAGCTTAAATATTCACAGCTTAAATATTCAACCATGTTGAATTTCAGCCCATAAAAATGCAAGCCCTAAAAATACAATGCATTAAAATGCAAGCATGGTTAATGTAAGGCCTATTTTTTAGTAGTGCAATTCAACAGGCTTTTTATTTCAAAAACATTTGACATTATTTTTCTTCCATACCTGTAAGACATTCGTTCATCTTTGAAACACAAATGAAGATCTTTAAATGAAATCTGAGAGATTTCAGTCCCTCCATTGACAGTCTACGCAACTACCACTTTGACGTTTCATACCAGTTTCATATCAGCACAAAATGATTTTCTTTAAAGGATTGACTTGGTCACTAACAGCAAAACACCACACCAGCACACTACAGAAGATGTGTCAAGGTGACTTTGTCAAAGCAATTTACAGAGCATTTAATACAAGGAAGGTCTGCCTAGAGCAATATGGGATTAAATCTCTTGCACAACAGCGTCTGGGGGTCCTAGTAATTCCCATGAATCCTCCCTTCAGGGGTTTGGAGTTTGAATCTCCAGATAACTGGCCCTGATCTTCCACAACTAAGCAACCTCCAAAGACTGCAGCAGATCTGAATTAGCCATGTGTGTGTGTGACATTGACAATGACAGCAGTGTGTGACATTGTTTGAAAGACTTTTAAAAGAAAAACTTTGAGTTAATGCTTTATGAGTGTCATGTTTTCAATGTTTAATGGTGTGTTCACACTCGACTGAAACGAACTGTTGTGATTGCTCTGTTAATGCGGTTCATTTGTGACCCTGGACCACAAAACCAGTCACATGGGTCACTTTTTTGAAATTGAGAGTTATACATCATCTGAAAGCTGAATAAATAAGCTTTCCATTGATGAATGGTTTGTTAGGATAGGAGAATATTTGGCTGAGATATGACTATTTGACCATCTGGAATCTGAGGGTGCAAAAAATACGAAACACTGAGAAAATCGCCTTTAAAGTTGTCCATTTATGTTAACGATTGTGCTGCATTCACTCACAAAAATAAATGTTTTATATATTTATGGTAGGAAATTTACAAAATATCTTCATGGAACAGGATCTTTACTTTTAGTTTTTGGCATAAAAGAAAAATCGATAATTTTGAGCCATACAATGTATTGTTGGCTATTGCCACAACTATACCCGTACGACTTGTGACTAGTTTTGTGATCCAGGGTCACATTTGCCCTGGTGTGCCCCAAACAAGCAGACATAGACCCCTGAAAAAGTGCTTCCAAACAAACTCTGGTGCAGTTTGACTGAAAGTGAAATATAAACGCAACCCAGACTAAAGACGAACCAAAAACAGAATGTGATGTCACAAGATGCGACCCTAAAAAAGACAGCATACTTGGTTAATCTCATCACGGGAGATACGTTGAAGGTGTCAGAAACGTTTTCTTGCAGCAGATCATTGTTTGTGTGTGTATCGGAGGGATTCCTGGTGCTGTTTTGACTCCTTTACACATTTCATAAGCTCTTCTTGAGTTCTCAGCTGGTAAAAAATACCATCATGTCAGCTACGCACATACGACGAGTGACCAGCACACTGCATTATGTTGGATGTTCTGTAAGTTCTGTCGCAAAATGTGTATCTTGAAATCTGTCTAATCAGGTTTTGACCTTCTCCTTATTCATTTTATTTTGTATCTTTAGGTTCAGTGTTAAAAATCATTTTATTTTTTGGTTTGTTTATTGTTTGCTTGTTTACACTTTATTGTCCCCCTTAGGGGAAACTAGTTCTGCAGCAAAAGGTACCAGAGACATGCAGACAACACATAATACACATGACACAGTCATAGTTCATATCAAAATCTACCTATGAAAAGTTCATTAAACCAACAGCCACTCAAACAAAACAAAAAACTTTAAAACGGTTTGTTCTTCCACCTGGCACCCTAAAACGCAGCCCAGAAGGCAACACTTGAAATTCTTTATATAAAGGATGATCTAAATTTCTTACAATCAAATGTGTCTTATTCAAAACCTGTCTGTGATAAATGTCAATAGGCTGAATTTGACTTACCCCTATGACCTTTCCTGACACCTTAACAAGACTATTCAACCTATTTGTTAATGTAAGATTGCCAAACCAAGCTACAATAAAAACACTGATTCAATAAAAGACTTATAAAAGAATAATGTCAGCATCTTGGATCATACATTTAAAGGTCCCCTATTATGCAAAATTCACTTTTGCATGCTGTTTGGACATAAATGTGTGTTGGCAGTGTGTGTACACAACCAGCCAATAGTGATAAAAATCCACTTACTCCTTTTTTATTAATCCCCATAAATCATCAGCAGTGTCTCCCAACGACCTGTTTTCAGAATGCTGTTTTAGTGACGTCACTAAGCACAGGCCCCGCCCACGAGTGTTGACAGACACTGCCGTTTCAACATAGACCCGCCCTGATCGAGTTCACAGCTGCTGCACTGACGAGAATGTCTCCTAAGCGTTGTAACTGTGGCTGGATGTATTAATCCACATAGCTCTCTCTATTTACTCCCGAAATCTGAGGCAGCCGCTGAAGACGAGGTGGAATTATTTTGTTTTTAAAGAAAATGCTCCCTCAACTCTACCGAAATTCGTTTATGTACTTGTGCACTTCTTAAGGTGATTTTCTGAAGTAAAACTGACGCTTCATCTTTTGTGTGATGCACAATAAACTTTATTAAACTCATCAGTATATGTTTGATCATCATTCGGACCTGGTCCGAAACAGCAGACTTGTAGGCTATTAATAATGGATACATACAAGCAGATGACAAATACGTTATAATCGTAATTAAACTACTAAACTATACCTGTTCCATCTCTATACAGCACTCTGACTCTGTAGGCATTATTGTCCGACTCGAAATGAACGCCGTTACTGAGAGTTTCTGATATTATCATCATTCAGTGAGATGAAATTGTCCTGAGAGACTGAGCTCATGAAGCTCCGCCCCCTGTGCCGGGAGCAGCAGCTTATTTGCATTTAAAGGAGACATATCATGCTTTTAAATTGTTCCTTTTTACATATAAATCATACATTTGTAGTCTATATAAAGCGGAATTGCAATGCTTGGGTCTGAATTCCTCATTATTATAGCTCCACAGGTCCCTTTTCCACCCCTTTTCTGACGTGCGTCTCAATCAACCCGTTTTGGTGCGGTCTCTTTAAATACAACTGAGACACTTCATACCCCGCCCCCTCTACAGGTTGCAGAGGTTCAACTCCACCCTGTTCAGCCATTTTTGTAGTTTGATAGCAGAGATACGATTATCTAGCGGCACAGAAACTTTTTATTCACACGTTATTAACAAAATGTCAACAACGGAAGACTTGTCCATCCAGCCTTACATGTCGGAGCCGGAGCGAGATAAAAATGAAGACGACGAACCTGCAGAACAACGTCTTCATATGGATGTATCGCAATGGTGCGTTACTGTATTTACACATGAAACTTTGGTCTTCCGACCTTTTACCACCGTGTCGATTTATTTTGATTAATATGTGCGAGGGAGAGAGAGCAAGACAGCGTCTAGTTTGGAGACGGTGATGTCTTGTTTACACTTTCGCCTCTCTGAAGAGAGAGAGTGAGCGCGCGCGCGACCGGGTCTCTCTCTCTGCTCGTTCTTTCAGTTAAACATATGCGTCCTGACACACAAGCGCGGCAGTTTATCTACATTAGACGGTGTAATGAAGTGTGTGGGTTACTACATCCAACAACCGAACATTTTAACTTACCCTCTCGTAACTTCTGCATCCTTTAGCTTGGACTACAAAATTGCAGTGAGAAATAGAAATGGCGGATTGCTCGAAGTGTTGGGCCGGAAGTCAATGCCCTTATTTGGCAGTTCCGCTGCAAATACTGTGACGTATTAGTTCACAAAACGTCATAGATAACAGAAAAATCGGAACAGGTTGAAAAATAGGGCCAAAACAGAATATAAAGATATCAACGAAGCACCTGAAGAGAATAATTTCATATTTTCTGTACTTCTAAACACTCCAAATATACAACAAAATGCATTTAAGGGCTAAAAAAGTGGATTTAGCATGATATGTCCCCTTTAAAGGGCACACACTAAAACAGCGCGTTTTTCTGAGCCCCAAAAATGACAATTTAAACATGCTGTAAAAAATGATCTGTTGGGTATTTTGAGCTGAAACTTCACATACACACTCTGGGGACATCAGAGACTTATTTTACATCTTGTGAAAAGGGGCATAATACGGGACCTTTAATGTTTTTCCAATTTAGGAAACCTGTTTAAAACATTCTATATTTTTGCAAAACAAATTATTTTAATATATGATAATGTGTGTCTCCAGGTCAGAAATTATTCTAATATGCTGATTTGATGCTCAAGAAACATTTCTTGTTGTTATCAATATTTAAAACAGTTGTGCTGCTTAATATTTCAGTTTAAACTGTGATCATTTTTTCCCCCAGGATTCTTTGATAAATAAAATGTTCAAAAGAACAGCATTTATTTGAAATATAACTGTTTTGTAACAATGTAAAAGATTTTAATCAATTTAATGAATTCTTGTTTCATAAAAGTAATAGTAATTTCTTTCAAAATAAAAAAAAAATCTTACTGACCTCAAACTGTTAAACAATAGTATATAAAAATGTGGTTCAAAAACAATGGAAGCTTGTTTCCACCACAGAATAAAAAATAAAAAAAGCTAAATGCGACTTTTTCCTCGCAATTGCAAGTTATAAAGTCAGAATTGTGAGAAAAAAGTCAGAATTGTGAGGTTTTTATCTCTGACTTTATAATTTGCAATTGCAAGTTTATATCATGCAATTCTGACTTTATAACTTGCAATTGTGAGTTTATATCCTGCAATTCTGAGGGAAAAAAGTCAGAATTGTGAGATAAAAAGTCGCAATTACCTTTTTTATTTTTTATTCAGTGGTGGAAACAAGCTTCCATAAAACACATACAGCTTTTTAACTCCCTTAAAAGACTCCCACCTTATAGGTTCTGCTTTCAAGTGGAAGTTTAAGGCCTCCACCAGGGTTTGCTCCGGCAGTGGGGGTTTGTCTGCTCTCCGCTGGATGTCCACATGTGCAGAGTTACACAAGGCATGCACACCAGTGTCTGTTCTACTGGAGATGGACACTGACACCTTATTGACCGGCTTTAGTCTTTGCACTGCACTCTACGCAGAAACAAACAACAGCGATGAAATTAATGGTATCCAGACACTTAGGGCCAGATTTACTAAACAGATCAAATTAGCATGAGAGTGTAATTCCAAAAAAGCGCAGAAACGAGTGGAAAATTCTGCCTCTGATCTACTGATGACGCACAAATTACCACCAGAACTACCAAGGCAGTCATTTTGACTGTTTTAAAATGTTGCAATGTAATAACTTTGTTGAAATAAAACCCATGTAACTATAGGACCCTGACTTTTCCTAAATGTGTCTATATTTTATTCTATCGTTGTTATTTTATTAAAATTACAAGACACAAAAGAGTTTTGAGTATTTCTACCTTGAATGGCCATAACAGTCATACTGACCGTATGACCGTACGCATACAATTTTCATTGTAATTTTACAGCATGATATTTTTGCTCACTAAAACAAATATTGGTTACTAAATCAGTTTGTCTTCTCACAGTTTATTATATTTTCATATTCATTTCCCGTGACGGTCAGAATGACTGTTTTGGCCAGTTTGGAGCATATGCGTTTCATATGTGCCCATAAAGGTTTTACCTATGCATTGAAATGCATATTGGCGATGTTTTCGTAAGTTATTGTATTCTAATATCCAAGGATGAATACATTTGTTTTCATTTTACAAAGAAAATAATAGAAAATTGATCACTTTCGACTTTGTATCTGTAATTACAATAGCTGTTCTGTCGTTGTCGATTAACTAATACATTTTCACATACATTAGAATTAAAATGTAGTGTTCTGATGTTTATTATTACCTATCCTAACATTACAGACCCATTTATTCTTAGATTTGATATAGCTTGTTGAAATAAATAATGTATGAGCGGTCAGAATGACTGCTATGGCCATTATAGTAGTTATAGAATTCCGGTAGTTCTAGTGTTAAAGAACACAGACGCATTTAAAAAGTATTTTGAATATGGCTGGTTTTATTATGTTTAGTAAAGTTGGTTCTTAGATAGGTTGTTTTAGTGATGAATTTGTATTAGTATAAGGTGTGTATGCGTTTAACTGTGAAACGTATTGTAATTTTGTATTTATAATACTATACAATACCAATGTACCTGTTGCTAGGAGTGAAGTTTGTGCTTTATGTCAAGGACCGCAATGAAAACAAGTTTTTAACTTTGTGTTATCCTTGACATATTACTGTTTCATTTATTTTTTGTGCAACAAATCCAATCCAATCTATGCAAGAGCAGCTAACGTAACTGTCTTGCCAACAGAAATACATAATTTACAGCAAAACATTTATATTACATTTCCAAAAGAAATGCAGTTTAAGGAGCAGACATATTGCTTTGAAGAGGATGACATGTTTTGAGACAAGCACCAGAATTTGAATGCATTAAAATAGAGAACTGGATTGTGTCAGTTTCAACGGATGTTTTCTTACCGAAACAAGTATAAAACAAACAAACTGGCATCAGTCATGAGGAAAAGCCATTTGAGATAGTCAACTGTATTTGATTGTCAGGCAGAGACTGACCTCTAAATGATTCTCAACCCCTTCTCCAGCTTGATGTGCTGGTGTTCTCATCACGCCACTGAGGACAGAAGGACAAGCAGACATGTGGTGTTATAACTTATAACAGCTCAGTAAGGAAGAAGCGTGACTGTGCTTGTCATGGAACAGACCTGTATTTGGTCCCTGCGTATTGGAAAAAGATTAAATAACGGGCGGTGGAGTGTAGCATGTTTCCCGGTGTGTTCGCTTGAAGTTTGTCAGAACGAGAAGTTAACAGGATTTAAAAAGCAGTGGACGGCCCATAAATAAGTAGCCATTAGATGTCGTATACCCCAAATAATGCCGACCGTACCACACACACGATACAAGTCATGTTGAAAATAAGAGGCATGTGTGTGTGTGAGCTCCACAAAGGAAAACACAGCTGCTTGTCTGACGTTTAGAAGCCGAAGCGATGCCTGTTTTAAAAAAAAGGCGTTGAACTGCCAAATTACTTAAAACACACATCTTTTCAGCCTTGAGACGTGTTTACCTTACAAAGAGTATTTATTTTTATGCCATGTTTGGCTTTATTTGACAATATTTATTTTCTAAATGTTAATAATTTAAAGGCGGAATTGGAGGACGACAAAAAAAACTTTTTAAAAAATCCGCGGGAGCAGGGACAAACCTGACGTAGACATTGACGTAATGATGATTGACAGAGCTCTGGTGTACATTGTTAAAACATTTTTTAAAAAGATTTTATGGATACTAAATGTGAGTTTTGTGGAATGTAGAAGCAGACTGTTGTTCGTTTATTTTATTTAACTGCATTTGTTGTAGAATATTTTGGAATGAAATGGAAGATTTTTAGGTGAAAAGGGTGATTCATATAATTTAATTTATTAACTGCATCAAAACTTACAGTGTACCTTTAATAAATGCTGTAAAAAATTAGATATTGCTTATTATTAGTTCATTAACTAATGCTAACTAATGGGACCTTAATTGTAAAGTGTTGCTGAAAGAAAAATAATTAAAATATTTATACTGGTGTAAAAAAATTTTTTTAAAAATTGAAGGATGACCTTATAAGGAAAGTTAAAAGCATAGCTCACTCTAAAATGAAAATAATTTACTCACCCTGGTGTTGTTCTAATGCTGCCTGTATGCCCTTCTTTCATTTATGGGCCACAAAAGGATATTAAATACTTTTTTATATTTTAAAAATACTATTTATGTAACATGATGTATCTTCTTCTCTGAGATGAATATATCCATTGTGTTCACCGTAACAAGAAGTTATCACATTCATATCTGTCAACAGTCACTCTGACTGTTATCAGACAAAAGAAGTTCTGGTCCAGAGATATTTAACTCAGTGAAGAAAGCACACAGATACTTTACTTTGTATTTCTAGGCTTTGTATTTCATGTCATGTTTTTGTTCATCTTGATTTCTCACAACTTGTGTGCTTTTTCATAACTGCGGTGCTAATGGAGTCTCACGAATGTGTTCATTGTGCAGAGAAGCCCAACGGCCAAGGTCAAGAATTACGTTAAATACATTAAATTTTGGTTTGTTTTCACTAAACCCTATCATATACACTAGGAACACTTGAAATATCTGGCACGTGTTGCACTTGCATGGGATCATTTTGTGATACTTTTGAGTATTTTTTAAAAAGCTTAATGCTGGTTCAATGCCAATATAAGGACGAGCTCGAGCGGGACATTTTTATTATTATTTTTCTCCTTATGTGGTCTATAACAGAAAGAAGTGCATGCAGCAGTAGAACAATGCTTAATTTTCATTTTATGGTGAACAATCCCTTTAAAGGGGTGGTATAATGCTCTTTTCACAAGATGTAAAATAAGTCTCTGATGTCCCCAGAGTGTGTATGTGAAGTTTTAGCTTAAAATACCCCACAGATATTTTTATATAGCATGTTAAAATTTTCACTTTTTGAGGGTGAGCAAAAATGCACCGTTTTTGTGTTTGTCCCTTTAAATGCAAATGAGCTGCTGCTCCCGGCACAGGGGGCGGAGCTTCAACAGCTTGTGTCCTGAAAATTTCAAAAACTTTTTTGTTTATGTTTAAATTTATGTAGCTGATGTGGAGTTAACTATCTTCTAATCACTGATTAGCATATTCTGTCATGATAATCTATAAATCGTGTTCTGGGGGTGGGGTTTATGTAAATTTTAGGGTTAGTGATGTCACTAACCCAGGAGGAATGTCGTGTAGTCTCTACCAGCCGTTTGTTGTAGTCCTTAAAAAAACGATTTCTTTAAAAGAAAATATCTCCCTTTGCTTTGAACTTTGAGCGTTGTAACTTTGCAGATGTTGTTTATGCTCAAACAGCAACATTACACACTGACTAAAGTTACAAAAGTGAAATCATAATCAACCACCCCTTTAAAAACACACAGGCTGTGTTCGAAATCGCCCCCTATACCTTAAATAGGGTATACGGGGCGAGGTAGCCTATAGGGTATGAGGAAACAGCCATTTGTAGTGGTGACCAAAACCATAGTGAAAGTTATCAAGTGTACTCATTCAATCCCATAATGCACCGCAATAACGACGAATGCTCAATGGCTAGAGAATACCCATAATGCACTGTGAGGGTCGTGCTGAATGAATTCCAGCGTCTAGTTCAATGTGGCTAAATCATTCAGATATAAATTCATTTTTTTTATTTAATTAAGGTTTATACATGCTAGTTTCCATGACAGAATTCAAGACAAATTCCACTGTCCGAATTCACTCACTCGTTTTCATTCACTCCTTCAACACTCACAGAAAATAAAGTACGTAATTGTACCTTTAGGGGTACAATGGCTTGTCACTGGGACTGTACCCTCAAGGATACAATATTGTACCTAAACCTTTCAAATAAACGGTACATATATGTACCTTGAGGTCCAATAATAAGCCCTAGGGGTACGTTAGACATGCACATAGGGGTACGTTAGTGTAGATTGTACCTTGGGGGACAGAAATGGACTCCCACTGTAGCCTACCCCTATTTCTGACAGTGAAGGAGACTATATTAGTGGAGTAGGTCTAATGTAGGGAATAGTGAATGGGGGACGAAGCCACAGTCAAACCAAATATTACACACACAGTAAAAATGTGGGATTTTTGAAAGACGCTCCCTTATCATCTCCTGCCGCATCTTTGACGACGGTCCCTTAGCTCTCTCAGCGCTGAAACTGATCCACATAGATCTGTAACAGTGTGTCACAGTGCCACTGTTTTACCGGGGAAAGGGATACACTTGCGTTTTACATTCAGGCGTATTACAACCACCGGCAATGCTGTGTTACATTTTTAACTGAAAGAAGGAATAACTGCAAAAATGACGGTGGATTTTGAGGAATGTATTAAAGATTCTCCCCGTTTCAGGTAAGAACACACTCATGATCCACAGCTGACGCCTGTTTGCATGTGAATGCTCAGAATATTCTCTTTGAACAACACACACACAGTTCATAACATCGTTGGCGGTTCTCCTCTAATGTGTTTCTCTGTGCGCTTATGGTCATTTGAGGGTTAATTGTAAAATACAAAAGATTTTTGTTTGAGGTTGTGGGTTTATGTTATAATACGACGAGTCTTAAAAACAGCTCGGGCTTTTATGCTCCGTTTATAACAATGTGATTTTAAACATGTACACACATTGTGGCTCGAAACATCCATAGCCTAGGTATGTTTTTAGGGCATCACGGGCGCGTGCTACAGTGTTGGGCATCATAGGCGCCCCAAAATGCTGTCTCGCTCGTCATCTTCTTGTTACTAGGTTATGAGGACATTCGCCGTGTTCTTGAGGGACCAGTTGAATGAATGAGGGCTTTTTAAGGACACGGATCTCTAGCCCCAATAGCTCAGTTTCGCTAGTTTCTTGTATAGTTTTGTTACAGATGTTGGTCGGATGCTATGCTGAATCGTTTACTGAAATAAATGAGATTAATCGGTCCAGCCTAAAGCGAGAGCATCACATGAAACCTAATGCAGTGATGATGAATTCAGATGAATTCATGAAGGGGGGCGTTGCTGTGCTATACACGCCAAGTATCAGGATTACTAATGCAGAAACACTGGCCATTTACACATGTGCACAGCTTTCTTGAATATACACTCATCTGTTACAGTAGCATTAATCATCTCAATAATAAGGCTTGCATGTATAATGCATATGTAATGCAAAATTATATAGTCATTAATACTAAGGTTTTACCAGAGACAGTCATTTAGTAGTCATTGTCACAATTAATTATAATAGTCATCAATGGATTTAAAAACAACATTATCTTGCTTTTTTTTCAGGGCCATTGATTCAACTGCAATAAATAAACTGGCTAAATATTGTTAGCAGATGTTTAAGTTGGAGTCAAAAAGTTTGTGAACCACTGACTTAAAGGGATAGTTCACCCCTAAGTAGGTAAATTAGTGAATTACAACACAATATAATATAAAATGCATGACATGCATATCAATATAATCATGAGCATTATATAAAAACACAAATGTATAAAAAAATGCCAAAGAATGAATATGCATTTTAAAAACCGTAAGGGAACATGCAAACCTGAGAAAATCTGAAGAATATCCTGATTGCTCTTTTCCATTTAATTACAATTAACAGGAGCTAAAGTGCTTAAAATCACATAAAATCATAAAAGTTTGATTAAAGTGGTTCATGTTCAAAAGTCCTCAGGAGTACGCAGTAGCCTAGTGTGACTGAAATTTAATAATTTGTTATTCAAATCTTCTGTGGAGCATTCATGAGAGTACATGAGAAAAGCAGCAATGTCCCATCTGTTTGTGTAGAGTTTTTCCATGAGACTGTTGACAAAAAAACCTGATCTGATTGATTCATAAATCCGACTTATGTTTTAATATATTTCAGTTCATTGACTCAATCGTTGAGTCGAAATGAATGAATATAGAATTTAAGTCTATGCATCTTATAATTTCAAAAGGCTGGAATATAGTTGTTTGGACTCCTTTTATTATACATTTTAGGACATTTAAAAAAAGATTCTTATGGGTTTGATACTGATATTTTGCTTATTGATGAACGATTCCTTTTATTTTCTAGCCTGGTGTCTAACATTGCAGGAATTATGGCAATTATATCATTTGTAGTGCTGTTCTTGTTCTCAGCACAGTGAAAGTCTTGGTTTCAGTAGTTTAGTCAGCACATGTGCAGCTTTCAGCATGGGCAGATTCACTTCAGATGAAATCTAATGAGGTGAATCGCAGCTTTTGACAGTCATGGCTCTGTGGTTTGCCATCATACATGAAGGACACAGAAGATGCTGAACTTGTTCTCCGTCTGTTCAGTTCAGTTAATCTTTTATCTTCTTTGTCAGACATTGAGGCATCATGAACGTCATTCTACAGCAGTGATGTTAAGTACTATGCACTGAATGTGATTTTACCAAGTACAACATGTTCCTGGATCAACATCCATCATGCACATAGACATTTATCCAGCACAATGTCTGTGATGCTCCGAGCTCTGGCCTCTTTGTGCCTCTGAGGCATCAAGGACTTTTGAAAGGCAGGCGTCAGGGTCATGGAGATGAAGTCGCGGCAAGGGGGTTGATGTTCTGGGCAGACATCCAGTATTCCCAGCTTCACTCACTAACTCTCTCTAGGGACCATACATGAAGAGCCAGACTGCAGATTTCGGTGAAAAATTACAGTTTATCCCCATGATCCTATAGGACAAGCAATTTGGAGAATGGATGGATGGATTTATCTTGTAGTGTCCTTTACATTTAGCACATTCAGACACGCTTGTATTTTTTGTCACCTTCTGACATTTTCAAATAGTCTATTGAAGGAAAGAATCCAGTGAATGTACTTTTTTACACTTTTATTAATTATTAATACTTTAAGAGGCCTAGAAAAGTTGCAATTTTCTACATAAGACTCGACCACCATCATGTTGGCTGCCATTTTGAGTGCAAGGTCACATGACTAACACAAACTACTGACAGACTTATCTCACTCTCAACATTTTCCAGAGTATTGACCTGTCCGAATACACACGCTTGAGTTTTTGCATTTGACCAATTGTCTACTTTCAAGATGTATTTGTGGTATTTGGCCCAAGTGTTAAGGGTTAGTTCACCTAAAAATGAAATTTATTTCATTAATATAGTTATCATTAATTTGTCACCCTTCAAACCCGTAAGACTTTCGTTCATCTTCGTAACACAAATGAAAATCTTTTTAATGAAATCTGAAAGATTTCTGTCCCTCCATTGAAAGTCTATTCACCCAAAACTCTTGACGGTTCAAAATGTTCATGAAGAGAATGTAAAATAAATTAATTTGATTACTGATCAATTTTTATGTGAATAGAACTTGACTTCCCTGTTTGCTTGCTTTCATCACTTTTTACTTCTCTTCTTGTGCACTGGTTACTGAAAAGCTAATCAGAGGGATTTGTATCACTGACTGACCGACACCAATTCAACATGCTCAGTTGGCCAAAAAGCCGCTGACAGTATCAGTCTAGTGAAAGGCATAGCAAAAACTGAGCTGACAGAGGCTCAAAGATGGCTCAAAGATGGCTCAAAGAATGCTCAATGAATGCTCAATGATGGCTCAAATACCCCTTTTCCACTAAGGCAGTGCTGGTGCCGGTTCGGAGCCGGTGCCTACTCGTGAACCAGTTCTTTGTGTTTCGACAGCCAAAGAACCGGTTCTCGGCCAGGAAAATTGGTTCCAAAGCAGCACCAACTCTTTGCTGGACTAGAACCGTTCTTTTACCACGTCATGCTTACGTCGGTGGCTGGGTTATTGTCGAACTTCTTCTCGAACGTAACCTCCGTCTATAGTAATCCAGACGAGCAGCACAAATGTGTTCTAAACGTCTTCTTCTGACCCCAATATAGGATCGCAAAGCCAGGAGAAACATTTGCAGAAAGACGATGTAGTCCGCCATAGGGGTGGGGGAAAAAATCGATTCTTCGATGCATCGCGATGCGGACGTGGACGATTCTGAATCGATTCACAAATGTCAAGAAATCGATTTTCTAAAAAATTGTTTTTTTTTTTTCTAATAACATAATATTGACGGAACGCGAAAGGCGGAACTATAAGCGGACGTGCAGTGCGCGGACAGTCTGTGGCGTGCACATAACAGAGACGCGCACATACATAACAGACTCATGATGGCTGAGCGCCAAATTCGAATGGCACCTTCTTCGTTAAAAGCTAACGTATGTAAAATTGGCAATTTCATTGTTACCCATTTAGTATTTTTGTATGAGAGCTGCTTTCTGTATTGTTTAGTTTTCACATCAGTACACTGTGTAAACCGATCTGTTATACGTACGTTATACTGCAATATGTGCAATTTCAGTCACAAAAAGTTACATTTTGACTGTGCTCTCTGCAGATGTTTTTGATTGTAGTATACAGCAAACATTTCAAGTCATAACTCTTTATTATTTAGTTGTGTATAAGAGTGGCTTTGTATGTTACTAATTGAAGCTACAGTAAGTTGTTCAAAAATGTTCATTTTGTCTTCTTAATGATTAAATTGGACAATTTTCTTCTAGAAAGACAAGGTGTTCAGGTGGAGAAAAAACTTTTTCTTTACCTTGACATGTTTCGACTGCAACCTGCAGTCTTCTTCCACCTGAACACCTCGTCTTTCTAGAAGAAAATTGTCCAATTTCTACAGTATTTTGCTTCTGATCTACTTCCTAAAGGAAATAAGCCTTTCATTTATTTGTTATTGTTTAGTTCAACTTGATGAGTCACAACACAATGTGATGTATTCATTTCTGTGTTCTACAGAACATAAGCTACATACAAATAATTCTGAAGTTATAACTAAGTAATTCAGCAGCTGACTTTTTTTAACACTTCAATCACTTTGTAGTGTATTTTCGTTTACTGTTGTGAAATGGAAAATCAATAATCGCTAATCGAGAATCGTTAATAATCGAAAATCGACTGTAATCGAATCGGGACTTCAATAATCGTAATCGAATCGAATCGGGAAATCAGACAGATTAACCACTACTAGTCCGCCATTGTATTTGTTATGCTTGAATTTGGCGCAAGCGTTTCTAGGAAAGCTAAGACGTAGCCTATGGCAACGTACACAGTGACGTAACGACGTCGTTCGCTGGGCTCTCTTGTCAGTGGAGAAACAAACAGGTTCTGAGAAGGTTTGCAAGTTGAACCAACTTTTTGGTGGAAAAGGGGTAAAAGATGGCTCAAAGACGGCTCAAAGACGGCTCAAAGACGGCTCAAAGACGGACAACCTTCAACTTGGTGTGTCACAGCCTTTGAAGCCATCATTTCTACTTGTGATGGCAATAACTCATAAGATTTAGTTTTAGCTTTGTCTCTTACAGTAAAGTTACTCATGTCTGGGTCTGAATTAAAGGGAGAGTTCACCCAAAAAGAAAAATTCAGCCATCATTTACTCACCCTCATGTCGTTCCAAACCCATAAGACTTTCATTCATCTTCAGAACACAAATGAAGATCTTTTTGATGAAATCTGAGAGATATCCGTCACGCAACTACCACTTAAGACACTTCAAAAAGTTCATAAAGAGATCGTAAAACTAACCCATATGAATTGAGCGGTTTAGTCCAAATTTTTTGAAGAGACACTATCGCTTTATATGATGAACAGAATGCATTTAGGCTTTTATTCACATTTAAACATTGATCAGCGAACATAAACAGAAGCTCAACCAAACCTGCTTGACATGCGAGAACAAACCTCATTGGTTCTTCCAGAAGCTCAAATGTTCTGCGTAACACGAGAATAAACCTCATTGGTTTTTGCACGTAAAGCGAACATGCTTGAGCTTCTGTTTACCTCAAGGGATGTGTGCGTTGATGAATGTTTATATGTGAATAAAAGCCTAAATTAAATCTGTTCATCATGTAAAACGATCGAGTCTATTCAGAAAATTTTGGACTAAACTCAATTCAAATGGATTAGTTTTACGATCTCTTATGAACTTTTTGTTGTGTCATACCAAGTGTCAAAGTGGCAGTTGCGCAGCTGTCAATGGAGGGACAGAAATCTCTCAGATTTCATCAAAAAGATCTTCATTTTTGTTCTGAAGATAAATGAAAGTCTTGCGGGTTTGGAACGACATGAGGGTGAGTAATTAAAGACAGAATTTTCATTTTTGGGTGAACTAACCCTTTATGTTTTACACTCTTCCTGTAGACTACAAGACACAGAGAGTAATTTCTGTCTAGATTCCTCAATCTCCAGTTAGAAAGTAACTGGAACATCTACAGAAATGATCAACTCCTTGAGGACACTTTCACACTAAACATGTTCTTCCACTGAGTCACACCAGCCAAAAAGTGAACAGAACGAAATTGGCGGGCACCACAGTGTATATGTGGACATGCTGACGGACAGCTGGCTGCTGTTGTGTAACGCGGTGAAACTGGGACATGGAGAGTAGGAGGCAGGAACCAGAATGATCTTCCCAGTCATTCAAGAAGGCTGTCAGCTTTAGGAAAGGTGGAGCTGTTTGCTGGTTTCTACATGCTTCAACCTGCAGCCAGGGAACTGAGAGAGATCAGGTGTGGCTGTGGTACACACTGCACTGAAGAAGTCACAGTCAGTTGAGTGAAATTGGCTACAGGCATCTAGGTGGGACAGTGTTGCACCTGAATTTCTGTACTTTTATAGTATTTCCTGAATTAGATGAAAAACTTCCGTCTAGACCGTTGATGAAGTGCGTTGTGTAGGTGTGTAGTATAAATGCATTTCCTTATATAATACATTTGACATGTTGCCATTGTTCATATGTTGTTGTTTTTTACCCGAGGCATAGTAAAACAAACCACCACAAAAATAGTTCACGTTGGTGTTGTTAAACAAGTATAATTTAACCATGAGGAACAACTTTCTGTGTATCTATAGCACGGTCACATTTACAGTTAATGTACATTTGCGTGGGAAAAATCAGGTTGAAATTTTCAGAAATTTTACGCGGATTCGAAACTGACTTCTGAGGTGATGTGCTTCATATATTGCTACGTTATTGACAATAGACGATGGACCTTTTTCACCCGTGAAATTTTACATTAATTTTGCTAACTTTAAATTTTCTTTATATGACGATAGTTCGCCTAAAAATTTCAATTCTGAAAATTGTTTACTCATCCTCATGTCGTTCCAATTATTTTCTTTCTGGGGAACACAAAAGTAGATAAAGTATTCCCCTAAAATTAATATTTAAAATAATTAGACATCCTTCCTACTTGACATAATACGTTTTCGCATATCCTGTAGTAGTGAAGTGCGTATATTAGGACACAGAGAGTGTCTCGTGAGTCGTCAGTACATA
>CM040838.1:27316604-27541604 GCA_022828995.1 Vimba vimba
TAGTAACAACTGAATTAGAGAGCTCTCTATTTAAATTGTTACTAGTAAGAATTGAATTAAAGAGCTCTGCAATTGCATTCTTACTAGTAACAATTCAATTGTAGAGCTCTCTAATTGTAATTCTTACTAGTAACAATTCAATTGTACAGCTCCGTAATTAAAAATGAATGGAAGTCAATGGAGACATATGATATGACTAGTAAAAATTAATTTGTAGAGCTCGCTAATTGGAATTGTTACTAGTAAGAATTGAATTGTAGAGCTCTCTAATTGAATTCTTACTAGTAAAAATGCATTTACGATGAGTAACGCTGGGTACAATTTAAGCTAAAACGGCTTGCCATACATATCTTTAATTCGTTTTTTTACTAGTAAAAATTCAATTAGAGAGCTCTCTAATTGTAATTGTTACTAGTAATAATTCAATTGTAGAGCTCTCTAATTGGAATTGTTACTAATAATAAATGAATTAGAGAGCTCTCTAATTGTAATTCTTACTAGTAACAATTCAATTGTAGAGCTCCGTAATTAAAAATGAATGGAAGTCAATGGAGACATATGACTAGTAAAAATTCATTTGTAGAGCTCTCTAATTGTAATTGTTACTAGTAAGAATTGAATTGTAGAACTCTAATTGAATTCTTACTAGTAAAAATGCATTTACGACGAGTAACGCTGGATACAATTTAAGCTAAAACGGCTGTATAATTGCAGAGCTCTGTAATTGAATTAAAGAGCTCTGTAATTGCATTCTTACTAGTAACAATTCAATTGTAGAGCTCCGTAATTAAAAATGAATGGAAGTCAATGGAGACATATGACTAGTAAAAATTCATTTGTAGAGCTCTCTAATTGTAATTGTTACTAGTAAGAATTGAATTGTAGAACTCTAATTGAATTCTTACAAGTAAAAATGCAATTACGACGAGTAACGCTGGGTACAATTTAAGCTAAAACGGCTTGCCATACCAGCAACTAATATCAATGACTGCTTTCAGGTAGCGTGTCCCACACCGATAACCTACACATTTGTTTGTTTGTTTTTTGCTCACCCCTCTTCCGTTTCTCTCTCTCTTTTATATAAAATTACCTCTTCACTTCCTCACTTGTTTCCGCCCATCCCATTTGGAAAAGTGAAAAGCCGGTATGGATTTCTTCCATATCGCCACAAGGTTTTGTACTAAACAAAGACGTTTTCTTAAAACTGTAGAATATGATGTGTAGGCCCAGGAAATCTCTGCAGCACCACAATATTTAATTTAAAATGGTGTTTTGACACACATTTTGCCTTTAACAAATATTGCACCTCCTGTGATTTGAAAATTGCAGAAGGTCATATCGCGATTTTGATAAGATTTGGATTAACTGTTCAGCCCTACAGTTAAATAAACAAATGAACACATACATTTGGACATTGCCCAAACCTAATAGGCCACAGCCACTTACAAATACAGCCTTCATGAAGACTCAAAACAATAAATGTCAATTCCAGTGTATGGATTTACACACAGTACATCAAAACACCTTTCCTTGTATGTGGCTGCACTGTAATGGGAGCTGGACAGCCTCCTTCCACACCTTCATCTGTTAATTACAGGGAAACAGTTAATAATTGCAAAATATTTCAACCACATGAGTCATAAAATTAGGCACAGTTTATAATGAAGACTGGACTTTAATTGTCAAAATGTCTTTCCATGAACTTTGTAGAAATGGAGCGTCAGTCTCTGGATGTTCCTCTCTCTGTAGAGGAGACCCGAGCAGAACCGGCCCAGGCATGGGATTGAAGGCAGCACACGGTGAGCACTAGTTACATAAATGATTCATTATGGATGAATTATCCCTTTAAGGATAACCAGGTCCAGCCGCTTAAGCCACTGAAGGTCTTGTATAGTCAGTTTGGAATAATGTGAACACAGTGTGAAGTAATCACAACTGAAAATAGCCTATCATTTCACAACTTTTTAACCTTGAATAGACAGTGGATCTTGCAAAATTTATTTCCATCAAAGTGTCTACTGGAAGTAGGGTTGCATGATCATGAATATTTTGAAAACTATATTAATTTCGATATTCTTAAACATATATAAAAAATCTTTCTCTTCACTCATACACTGTCAAGGTAACATTTTCTGCAACATTTTCAATATGATATTGCGCAACATGATATTGTGATAATGATATTGAATAAATATATTGTACACCCCTAATGAGAAGCCACCAAAACACCAATAAAAAATGTCCTAAAATATGGGCAAACAAAGGCATGATTTAAATAATGACAACAGCTAAATGGAGCAGTTCATGGAATTTGACGAAAGGTTCTTAATCCAATAACCGTTTAAAAAAATAAAAATAAACTATATATATATATATATATATATATATATATATATATATATATATATATATATTAATACCCATTTCTGCAATCCCTATTCCAACTGCTTTGAATGCAGGGATGTCCGGACTCTGAATTTGTCTACAGTTTCACATTGCACAAAGTAAGAGTATGGTTTTATGGGGCTTATAACTTATTTTCAATACTCTTCATATAGGCTCCTTTTCTGCTTACCTTTTTCAAGAGAAACTGCGGAGGCTGCTGAAGGTCCTTCTGGGGATTGGGTTCCTTTCCCCAGGTTCTGGGATTGCTGCTGTGGGGTTGCATGGTGTGCTGAGGGTCCTAATAGTGATACTGGCTGTCCAATCGTGGACTTCGGTGGTCCAATAAAGGGCTGCTGAAGGTCCAGTTGGAGCTGCTGGGGGATGAAGCAGGGCCACTGTTACCCTGGGATCTGGCGTGACCATTGGGGGTCCAGTTGGAGGTTCAACCTGGGCTGATGAGGGTTCATCGACTTGCAGCACCTTGTGGGGTCCAGCCTACATTGTAGAAGTACAGAATTATTAAGAAAACACTGATCAACCTTATCAAAATTTTACAACATTTTATAGACCAAACTAGGGATGTCTCGATCCGATCCATGTCATCGGTATCGTGCCGATACTGGCCCAGAACGCTAGATCGGAGATCGGAGGGGAGAAAAAAATATGATCCGATACCTATCCAACACAAACCATGGGAAAATCTAGCTTAAACCATCGCCTAAAAGCTTGAATATTAAGGCACGAGGCCGGTGGCGTGATTACTGATGAGCGACACCTGCGCAACGCACCGGTCTCGTATCTCTCACGGAGGAGCGGAAGCATAAAGGAGGAGCGACGACAGTGAAGAGCGAGAGAGGACAGGCCTGGAGTTATGTTCTGGTTTTTTATGTTTTATTATGTGACAGCAGTCGTCCGTGAGGGGCTGCTGTCTTTTACTTTCATTTTGTTGTTGATTTATTTTATGTCATTAAAGCCTTTAAATGTTCGCCGGTTCCCGCCTCCTTCTTCCTTCCCGGGTTTCTGCACCAGTGTAACGCAGTTCGTTGTTATGGGAAGAAGGAGGCGGGAACCGGCAAACATTTAAAGACTTTGAGTGAGATGTTTTTAGGTGGCTAATTGAGCAAAGTGCTTCCATATATGTTATTATTATTATTAGTAGCATTAGTTCAAGAATAAAATAAAAATATCGGATTGATATCGTTATCGGCAAATAGCCAAAGCTGTGGCATCGGTATCGGAAGTGAAAAAGTGGTATCGGGACATCCCTAGACCAAACATCTAATTGATTAATCAAGAAAAAAATCGACAAAAGAAATAGTCGTTAGTTGCAGCTGTAGTAAGAGAGATGTGTATAGACCTAACAAGTGCTGATTGTTCTACCAAACTACTACTACCAAGCAGTATTGATTTAACAGGTGAATGTTCCCAAGGCTTG
The DNA here is from genome assembly GCA_022828995.1 of Vimba vimba. NCBI lineage: Eukaryota > Metazoa > Chordata > Actinopteri > Cypriniformes > Leuciscidae > Vimba > Vimba vimba. The sequence continues at coordinate 27,320,425 of CM040838.1, forward strand.
TGATGGATGTTTGAGATAGTCTGGTGGTTAACCAATTGTGCCAGTTTTTCTACTGGATTGTATAATTAAAATTATAGCATGGCTGATCAACTTATCTCCCAATTCAATGTCATAGTTCATAAAATATTAGCTATCGTAAAGTTACGTGTAAGGTACGTGTACAGCCCTGGGGTCTCATCTCTCTATAAATTACAGGAACGTCTGTCTGTCTGTCTGTGTGTGTGTGTGTGTGTGTGTTAACCACATATCTCTCGAACCGTTAGTCCGATGGATTTCAAATTCGACAGGTGTCTTGCCACGGGCACGAGTAAGTGCAGTGCCAAGTTTGACGTTGTTTGGATGAGAAATGCTAAAGATATCATTAAATATATCATTTTTAAAAGGTTGTGGTTTAAAAATAAACATTCTGACATTAGAGGGTTGTATCGGTCAAAGAAGCCCCAAGAAGGTTGTGGTTTAAAAATAAACATTCTGACATAAACACTCAGTCAGCTACACTGTTTACTTCTGAATATTATAGTTTGGTTCCAAATCGTGATAAATTTCTGTTTCAAACTTTCACATAGCATCTTTAGCATCAAAAAATTCAAATCCAGATTTTGATTTTCAAAGATTTATTTGATTATTTTTTCCCAAAAATGCAATAAATTCATGACACTTTTTTTTCAAAATGCAATTAATCCATTGAATCAATATAAAAGTTATTTTTTATCATATTGAAACTGTTGAAATCAGCCATCACTAAGAAAAATCTCCTGAACTTTTTTGACGGCAATCAGCTCACAAAAACTGATTTTGCACGGGCACTTTGCACTGCTCCCTGAATCGACGCGCTTATTCATTTGTGGATGTTAACTGAATCTGTAAGTCAGCTATGCTGTTTACTTCTGAATATTATATTTCATTCTGGTGCGCTTAACGTTATCGCTGCTGTGTAATAGTAGCCAATGCTATTCACCAACTAAACATATCGTATTCAGTGCGTTCACAGTCTCTTTCACGGGCATCATTTGTAGTTGCCTATTCACAAACTGTTTGCTCAAGCATAGCATTTTCTCGGAGTTCACTGTGTGCTTTCTACCATGCACAAATAAAAATGTCACTGAACTTTTGCTGTGTAATTGTAACAATGAGCACTCAAACACACCAAACCAACAATTACTAAAAACACACTCAAAAACGACATGCACGGGCATTTTGCACTAGTTTATAAAACTTTGCATAGGATCCTTACTAAAAGTGTATGTGCGTGTATGCCATAAAATACTCAGACTTATAAAACCGTTCGTACGCCAGAACCTGCGCAGAATTCACTTTATAAATCCCAGTCAGCGGAAGATTGTGCGCACATGCGTCTCCTCCCCGAAATAACCATATATGGAGCTTACAACACCTGGTTTTACTATGCATATCCTCATCTGCATATTATTTTCATATGCATATTCATCCACGTGATAACATGTTTAACAGTACAAGACATTAGGAAAATATGAAATACGGATGTGCCGTCACATTACATTAATAAAAATCATTTAGTAGCCTACCCTTGCCTTGTTTTTGAATAAATAAATCAAATAGTGTAAAATACATTTCAGAGAAAGTTTTTCTCAATCTTTTCCACTGGCCAAATAGTATTTTTAATTGATTTATATTTTTAATGGAAACAGATAGGCCTTGTTGTGCATTATTTGCACGGAACTATTTTCTCAGACAATCTGCTATTATCATGATATTAAGCAATCCTCTCTGTAGTTAAAAACATTAAAACATTACAAGTGTTCAAAAGCATTGCATCCACAACAAATATTTCTATTTATTGAATATAAAAAATGTTGTAACTTCTCAGTAATGATTTCATGTAGTTTAAGTGTTTGACTCCATTAATGAGAATGGCATATTTAATATAAATGTTTATATCAGTAGTAAAACATAGTTTAAATCATTATTTTATTTATTTAAACTGTTATTGTGAACATGCACTTTATTTATGATTAGGACTCATAATGAAGTTTTACTCCATCTGCCGTTATAGGCTAAATGGCCCAACGCGCTCGCTAGCATGGACATTTAAGAAAGGATGGATATTTGCTTCAAGTGATTGGCTTGGTGAGTGAAATTATATTTGTATTATCTTTCTGTATATGTATAATTTTCTTTAGATTTTCTGTCTAAAATTGACCAAAAAGACATTTAACTCCAGCTCACCATCAGTGTCGCCAAACTGCTCCATCTCCAAGACATTCGTACGCATGGGTCATAGTTTGAATGCATGTGCGCAAATTTTCCCTTCAAGTTTGTTTTTATAAATCATAACTTGTGCGTTGGGAGTGGCGTACGCAACGGTTATAAATGAGGCCCCTGATCTGCATCATTTATAATGCACATGGAGCACTAGTTTTGGGGCCAAAGCTCTGTTTTAGGGGGTTACCTTCACTTCATTTCAAATGTGTGAGTAAAAAAGGCAGCATGTCTGCATGCGTTTGAAAAAAAAAGTGTCACGTCTTTAATCCACACCAGAGTTCAAGCTTGGTTTAGGAAGAATGCCAAGAGTGTGGTCCTGCGTGTGGTCCTGGATTGTATGGTGTGTGCATTCTATTCAATGTGCGATTAAAATGAAAACCAAGAAGATGCAATTATTACAATGTTTTTTTATTGATACTTTAAGTACAACTTTTAGTTGTAAGCTAAAAGCATCAGTGATAATCTTAATGCTCCATTAGTCAAGAGAAGGCAATCACAGCCTTATCTGTGACAGGGACACGAGCCATCAAATACAGGACGTGTATGTATATATATAACAGAATATTCTTACCTTGAATAACAATATCATACAGGTCCTTAATTCTTTCTAGGCTTGTATTTGATGTCTCAGTCAGCTGACAATGGGGTGCCAAAACCTCAGACACCCAAGCATTTGGCTTTCTTCCAGGCCTTGACAATAGTAAAACAGCCCTTAATCCCAAGGCCTGCAAATTTTCGATCTACACATACAAAAATAACATATATTAAATAAAATGTACATAGCAACATTTGGAAAATAACCTGCATAAAAACAATAAAAGCAATCGCATTCCAACATATAAGCTTCATCCAGGATATGAGAGGTGGTCCGATTTTTTTTCTGGATATGCTCCCAGCTCACCCTCTTCTGATCAAACTTATGCAGTTTTTTTTTTTTTTAGCCTATGCCTATGTGGCTGCTCTACCTTGCATGTGTTGCAGGTTTTACAGGCAACATTTAGTTTTGTATGGCAGACCACACACTTTCGACTTGTTGACCCCTGGCCTGGCATTTCTGTCAGAGATAGAGTAAGCGGGAGAGAGAGACAAAGAGATTTTGAGAAGTACTTCTTTCACTCAAACAAACCAGGATGAGATTAAAAATTTAAAAAGCAATACTTACTTGAATAAACCGGGGCTTCTGGAAGAGAGGGAGAGAGAGAGGGAGAGAGAGATGGAGAGAGAGAGAGAGAGAGAGAGAGAGAGAGAGAGAGAGAGAGAGAGAGAGAGAGAGAGAGAGAGAGAGAGAGTGTAAGAAGAGTATAGGAGTGGCTCTTAAAAGAGCAGTTGGTTTTCTTATAAAGAGATACAGGTGGAGGTAACAGGGAAGGATGGTGTGTAAAAACAGGAGCTGTTGGACTAAGGAAAACAAAAACAGAGTTAATTCTCTTGCAGCAAGGCTTCCTGGATTTGTCATATACATGCAGAACTATAACAAAATTAAGAAGATAACTGTGATTCTGTTATTGCACAATGCATATTCAGTGTGTAAACTGCATTCATGAACAGAAGCAGTGTGTGTGATATATGAGGTGAGTGCTTCATTAATATGCTAAATCTGAATACATTTTCATGACCACTAAAAGATTTTGTGATTTGTGCTCTCGATGCGCCTGTAATTAGTCGTGTGTATGGTTACCATAGTAAAACCATTGTTCATTTTTAAAGGACTGCCACTGTTGTACCCCAATAGGTAAAACTTTTGCACATTTTCTTCTGACAGATTTATTAACATCAATTACAGAACATAACACAATCCATTTGAGCTTTAACGATCAATCAAAATAACTTTAATTGCACAAACTAGAATAATTATAGTAAATGTTACCTGTGCGCTTACTGTTCAAAAGTTTTGGGGTCGGTGAGATGTTTAATGTTGAAAGAAGTCTAATCTGCTTACCAAGGCTGCATTTATTTGATCAAAAAATACAGTAAATCTTTGTAAAAACAACTATTGTGAAATATTATTGTAATTTAAAATAGGCGATCGGTTTTCTATTTGAATATGTTCAAATGTAATTTATTCCTGTGATCAAAGCTGAATTTTCAGCATCATAATTTATAGAACAGCATTTACATGAAATATATATATATTTTTGTAACAATGTAAAACGTTAATCAATTTAATGCATCCTTTCTGAATAAAATAAATTCGTGCTAAATAAATAAAATTACTGGTTTAAAAAAAACACCTTAGGATCGACATTTTTTATGTGAGGATCGATACTTTAGAATACATACAACATAAGAATCGATATTTCAGGATCGACCCCCCTCCCCTCCCCCCCCTCCCGCGCATATATCATCATCATCATCAACAACAACAAGCAGCGGGGTTTATCTAAAGTTACTTCTCATCGACTATAACAACTTTTTTTATATAAACATAATAATACAGTCACTGCAGCTTTCTGTGATTAATTAATTAGCCAATTAATATCAATTTCCATTAACGTTATTGACCACAGTAACGTTAACAGCACCATAGATTAAAAAGCTCCACAGTCCACACACACACACAAATATAACGTTAAGATTTCTTAAATGACAGCACCATAATAAAAAATCTGTCTTTGACCGACCTGAACGACATTTATCGCTTCTCTTTGGTCTGTGGGGAGTTGTTGGCATTGAGGAAATTATCGCCCCCTGCTGGTACTCAACCTTCATTCATGCGTGCCATTTTCACGCCTAGAGGCTTATGGAGAGGCAAAGCGTGACACATAGAGACCAGCGTGTGTATTACACGTTTTGGCGTGATGTCGGGTTGCTTACAGTTGTGCATTACATGTTCGAGGAAAACTTAAGTTGGTCAGTGTCGGTCACGGCGCCTTTTGATTGCTGTTTATGATTGCTGTTTATGATCCGGCAATTATTTATTTACAAATAAATTAAGAACCCTGTGCATTGTATTTTTTTTGTAGACACAAAAATATTAATAGGCATTATTACAATAAGTAATCTAATCTACATTCCACATTTCCATCCATGGACTTCTTGTGGAAACCATATAAACACATGTCATTCTCTCTTTTAAATTTTTAAATCAAAACAATAATCCTATTCTTGTATTTCTGCGGCACTGAAGCGCTGCTGTGTGACGTCATCGGAGTGCATTCTATTCGACACGTCACAAAGCTGCAGGCTTCAAAGGCTAAACTCGTCCTACTTGACTAGTTGCTTTAATATATGGCCATTCAGTGTCGATTTACGATTTTTGCATCAGTCTACAGCTTTTGATCAGTGTGCAATTTTGAATCAGCTAAGTGTGCAGTTTTATATCCGTTTTAATCTGTGTCTGTTTCCAGATCTGTGTACAAGTACAGCTGAATTGCACATTAGAGCTTTCTGATCTGTGTACGGTTTCAGATCATAAGATTTTACTAGTAGGATTTTGGATCAACGTTCTATTTTATATCAGAGAATGAACAGCAATACATTTCCCAAGCTCAGGCCCCAGACATGTGTCAGTCCTGCTCAGACTGCACAACGTTTGTGTGCTTCAGACATTCCTAGACTGAGACCACTGGCAGAAGGCATTGCGACGATGAAGGTAAGAAAGCTATCATGGTATTGAATGTGTTTTTTCAACCATCATCAGTCACGGTCATTATTAACATTAAGCCTGCGTTCATATGTTAAGCATTGTATTAAGGTGTTTTCTTATTCTTATGTATTGTCAACAGGAAAGGTCCACGATCTCCAGCCGACCGCAGTCTATCAGGCTTCCTCCGATCTATGTCTCTGCCAGAGGTGAGCTAGTCCAGCAATCTGAAACCGGTTTCCTACATTTTAATTCAAAACATATCACTTGAATATGAAGTAAACATAAGTTCCTTCATGAGAACCATATTAACATGTGATGTTTTACACAGCTCACCTACCAGCTCAGAGGAAGATGGCGACTCCAATTATATTTGGCATCAGGGCTGAGCAACGCAAGGCTGAGCTTATACGAAACATTAGCTATGAAGTAAGTGAATTTTGTATCTTCTGATTATTTCAGTTCAAATGAATATGACATTTTGAAATATGAAATATCTAGTGCTTGTAAAATTGTTGGACTAATTTTTTATTTTGTGTGTTCTCTCTTTCTTTATCAGGCTGCTTTAGCGAAGTGGATAGAGGAGGAAAGTGCCATATCTGAAAGAGAGCTGATGGCAGAAAATAAACGGGCCAACTTTGAGGCCAATCTTGAAACCTGTCTAAAAGTGCCGAATGCACCAGAGGCCAAAAAAGCGTAATTACTTTTACTTCATTGTTAAATGATTTGTAAATAATCCAGTTTCAGTTAATATACTGTAGATCTGATTGCCAGGCACTGATTTATTTATTTTTTTCGTCATGTTTCAGGGCTTGGGATGCGAACAGGGCACAGCTAAAAACATTAGAACGTAAAGCTCTTGAAAGGTCAGCACAATAGTACTGTCATGCCAATGTGCACAATTTATGTTTTTCTATTTTTGTATATGTTGCATATGCACAGTGAAGATACTGCTTATGATAACATTATTCATAGCCATCGCTGTTACTGTAATCCGTTTCAGAAAAGTCTGTGAACCTAAAGAAGAAAGTGAAGAGCTGGTTTTGACAGAACCTGAAGAGTCAAAAGAAAATATGACGTTGGAATATCTGGACATCGTGGACCAAGAGGAACAGAACGACATTCTCTATCAGTTTAAAATGAAAAAGATGTAAGTTTCTTGTGCACAACCATGGGTTTGATTTCTTCACACTCTCTTATCTAATCTGTGGGAAGTCTGGGAACTGATGACAGTGACAGTGTTTGACCCTCTTTTTGTTTTTGTGCAGGAAAGACAAGGCAGACTACTTTAAAGATAAGATAGACCACTTGAGAAAAAAACAGTTGATGAACAGTAACCTCACAGAACAAAAGCAAGAGCGACTAAAACACCTACTGGAGAGCTCCAAATCTGACAAAATCTCTACAAGGGAGAAAGTAAGTGCACAACGTGTCCCATCTAAAGCCATCGGAGCATCACACACATCCAAATGTAATAAAAGACTACGGCTGATCTGTCACATGTGATCTCATCATTCTGCTTTTGTCTCACAGGTCAGACAGTGGTCTGAGAAGATAGCGGACGTTTACTCGGACATCTTTAGTAATGTCTGCAGCCCTGATTTTGCACTTGCAGTTGTGCCATATTTAGAAGACCTGAGTTCAGACATGTTGGAAGACATGCCACCTAAGACACTCCTCAAAAAACAAAAGCAGCTTTTGAAAAACTATGATACATGGTAAGATATAAAAATACATGTCTTTATGACACAAAGTGATAAAGCTACTGTGATGATCATCAGTGACTATTATAATTTTATGGTTTGAGTGACCTCTTGATAATCTCACACTTGCTTTCTCTCTTTCACAGTGGCAGGCTACTAAGCCAAACTAAGATGGAAGAACGGCGAGAGGAACGGAGGCGGAAAAGACGGGAGATAGCTCTTGCTCCTCCAGTGAAAGTAGTAAGTTGCACACAGAACCAGCACTACTTTTGTCTTGCTCATTAAATATTGTTATATGGATCAATAGTGTGATGCTGACTTAAAAATCACGTCTCTATTGCAGACCGTAAAAAAGCAGACGCCACGCAGCTGGCTTCCAGAGATTATAAAAAAAGAGGAACCAGTGGAAATCAAGAACCAGAAGAATGACGATATATACAGTGACCTTCAGAACTACTGACCTCCTCCACTGCCTCCAGGCTCCAAGAACAAAAAAACAGGACTGGGACTAAAGACAGATGAGGCGAGAGAAAAGGAGACAGAAGGATGAAAGGGGACAGAGGGAAGAGAGGAAAGAGATAGAAAAAACTATTATTGGTCCTGTGATTGTGGGAACTAGTGCCAGTCTCTCCCAGAGATTGGCTGAGATCTGCAAATGGGACGGATCTGTGTCTGTTTCCAGATCTGTGTACAAGTACAGTTGAATTGCACATTAGAGCTTTCTGATCTGGGTACGGTTTCAGATCATATTATTTTACTAGTAGGATTTTGGATCAACGTAGTATTTTAGATCAGAGAATGTATAGCAATACATTGCACAAGCTCAGGCCCCAGACATGTGTCAGTCCTGCTCAGACTGCACAACCTTTGTGTGCTTCAGACATTCCTAGACTGAGACCACATCCACAACCACCGCCTCAAAGATGCCCAGAAGGCATTGCGACGATGAAGGTAAGAAAGCTATCATAGTATTGAATATGTTTTTCCAACCATCATCGGTCATTATTCACATTAAGCCTGCGTTCATATGTTGAGCATTGTATTAAGGTGTTTTCTTATCCTTATGTATCGTCAACAGGAGCTCGGTCGTCAGAATAGAATTATTATGAGAGAAAGGTCCACGATCTCCAGCCGACCACAGTCTGTCAGGCTTCCTCCGATCTATGTCTCTGCCAGAGGTGAGCTAAGTTAGTCCAGCAATCTGAAACCGGTTTCCTACATTTTAAATCAAAACATATCACTTGAATATGAAGTAAACATAAGTTCCTTCATGAGAACCATATTAACATGTGATGTTTTACACAGGACTGTGTCCACACCCTCCAGCTCAGAGGAAGACGACGACTTAAGTTGAATACGGCATCAGGGCTGTGCAACGCAAGGCTGATCTTATACAAAACATTAAGTGAATTTTATATATTCTGATTGTTTCAGTTCAAATTAATATGAAATTTTTAGATATTGTCACCTTCCTAATTAGCGAATCGTAAAGAGGGCCATCATATACCTCAGAAGGAAAGTGCCATATCTGAAAGAGAGCTGAAGGCAGAAAATAATCGGGACAACTTTGTTTATTTTTCTAGTATGTATACGGTTAGAAGATGGCTGTGTCTCATGTGACCTTGTTATTTGTACACGCTGTGACTATACAAATCACAACATGTAAATAGGAAAATGTTGGCATTTATTTCGTCACTTATTGGGAGCAGTATGCTAGCTGGAGCCGTTTACCTCCAGTCTTTGTGCTAAGCTAGGCTAGCGGTAGGTAAGTCAGACAGAGTTACGGCACGCACGGAGATGAGAAGGGTATGTATGGACTTATCTAACTCTGGGGGATGCGGTGAATAAGCTAAAGCTTATTTATTTTTCTCGCATGCGCTCGCGCCTTTTACGAGTCCATCAAACAACTTAGGTGAGTAGGATCAGTCAACAAACACGGTAAGTCATGTCATCTCCTCTTATTGTTACTTGCACCTCATGCAACATGTTTAGCATATCATTCTCTGTCAGCACAGGATTTACATGTGATAAATGCAGGGAGATAGTAAAGCTGACGGGGAAGATTTCAGAACTAGAGACATGCATCCAAGCTTTAATCAAGGTTAATTGTAAGAGCGTCAGGGCTTTAGATACTGCTTTGGATGCGACTAACTTAGTGAACTCTGTACATTGTTCGGTTCTGGCTGAAGTAGAGCCCGTGCAGCAGGGCAATTGGGTGACGGTGAGACGCTGTAGTCGCGGGACAAAACACCGCTCTTCCGTTCCGATTACAACTTCAAATAGATTCTCCCCTCTCAGTGAAACACCCACTGTGAATCCTGTTGAATGTGCCCTAGTTATTGGCGATTCTATTACACGGAACATGAAAATAGAGACACCAGCCACCATAGTCACATGTTTGCGGGGAGCCAGAGCGCCTGACATCAAAGCAAATTTATGTCTTAGTGCTCTTAAGTCTTAGAACTCAAACATGACAATCTGGGGCTCAGGTCAGGATGCAGACAGACTGGCTTAACCGACCGTCTGCTAGCTGTCTCACGTCACCAAGGTCAGATAAATCCCATCACATAGAGACACTTTCACCTAGCTATCATCACATAGAGACTGTGTCTGTTCCACGAATTTGGAAATCCAAAAAACGCTTCAACCCATCTAAGGGTAAAAATTTAATTGAATTGATGTTCAACAAATAAAAAACAGCTATAATACAGATGAGCAAATGATAAAGCTTGGGTTGCTGAATATTCGATCCCTTACTTCAAAAGCACTTATTGTTAATGATATGATTACTGACTATAATCTAGATGTGCTGTGTTTGACAGAAACCTGGCTAAAACCAAACTAGAGGTATTTCGCATTTCATGGAAAGAGAGTTCGATTGCATACAGAGAGGCCTTAAAAACCCTAGGTAGGTATTTATTTGAAACAGTGTCTAAACTAACAAAAAAGAAAGCTTCAAGCCCAGACATTTCCAAGCAACACAGCAGTAATGACTTTATGAACTTCTTCACTTATAAGATTGATAATATCAGGGACAAAATTATAACTATGCAACCGTCTACTACAGTAGATACAGATATAATACTATACTATATACAGATATAATATATACTATACTATATATAGTACAGATATAATACTGCTGGCTGTAGATCCTTTTCCTATTTAGCACCAAAACTTTGGAACAGTCTTTCTAACATTGTCCGGGAAGCAGACACACTCTGTCAGTTCAAAGCTAGACTAAAAACACATCTCTTTGACCTAGCATACACATAACACATTATAGACTTCTATAATTCAATGTTAGGCTACATAGATTAGGTCAGCCGGAACCGGGAACACTTCCCATAAATCCTGATGTACTCGTTACATCATAAGAAGAATGGCGTCTACGCTAATATTAGTCTCTCTGTTTATCCCGAGGTTTACCGCAGTCCGCCAGATCCAGGCTGTATCCAGATCTGATGAAGGACCTGCGCCTGGACGCGACGACAGCACAGTCCTGAAATGTCAACTAGTATCTCCCCTGTGAAGGCCTCCTTCCCTTCCCTTTACCTCTCTACAGATAAAGCATTGTCGGGATAATTCCGGATTGCGTGGCTACGTGGAAGCGATAAAAATTCTGCATTATTAATTTTAAGGCCAGACAAGTAGTATGTTGAGGGTTGATTTGTAGGGAAGGACTACACGCCTGCGCACATATATTCAAACGCACATACCTATGGACTGAACTCATAATACGCATGTGCACTTATTTTCGGTGTTCTCACTGGTTCGCGTTTTTGAAGTTTGCGCAGAAAGAACTTAAGAGTTTTCTGTTAAAACAGTGTTGTGTTAGCGGCCCCTAAGTTAATAACTAATGATCGTTGTGACGGAAGTGAATCAATCAAACTAACTTTAGCTGGACAATAACTTTATTCTAGAGCTGCTATAAAGCCAAAATACTTTACTTTAATTTCCTATTATCATTGTAAAGCTGCTTTGGAACAATCTACATTGTTAAAAGCGCTATATAAATGAAGATGACTTGACTTGAGGTCGCCCCGGGCGATTTATGTAAGACACCACTGCCATGTTGTCCGTTTGGACCAGGACGTGGTAGCCTTTTAGATATGGGAGAAAGGCTTTCAGTGATAGAGGGACCGCTCTCATCTCCAGACAGTTTATGTGTAGGCGCTTCTCTGGGCTTGACCAAAGGCCAGAGACGGGTCTGCTCTCGTAGAGGGCTCCCCAACCTAGGTTGGAGGCGTCTGTCGTGATCACCTCGAAATCACACCCAAACTCAAGCCAGACTGGTACCAGTCGATCGCTTTCCAGGGAGTCAGGGCTTTGATGCAGCCATGATTCGCTCTGATTAGTAAGTGGCCAGATCGCCACGCGTGAACTGGGACACGGGCTTTTAGCCAGCGCTGGAGAGGACGCATGTGCAGTAATCCGAGCTGGAGTACCGCTGATGCTGAGGCCATGAGACAAAAAATCTTTTGAGGGGAGCGCGGGCGGCCGCTCTGAAGATGCCGCTAGTCGTCAAATGGAGAGCGTGCGCTCTGATGAGAGGCGCGCCTTCATCTGTATAGAGTCTATCACTATACCCAGAAAATAAATATTCTGGCTGGGAGATTGTGTGCTCTTGGAAATGTTGATCCTGAGACCCAGGCATTCAAGATGGCTGAGGAGCCAGGATCTGTGAGTTATCAACTGTGCCTCTGATTGAGCTATAACCAGCCAATCATCAAGGTAGTTTAGTGCTAGCTAGGGGTTGAATAAAAGCTGGAGACGGGCCGCTGTGAGATAGGGACCCGGTCGTCCGGCCATCTTGAGCTTTTAATGCCGTGTGAACAGCGCTCATGAGCGGGGGCGCGCGCTTACAGCGGGCACACCCGTTATCACGCCTCCAGTGTGAGTTAGAGGGAAGACTGAAGTAGGAACAGTTTTTATGTGTAGAGGTGCTTACTTTACAGTAGGCACACAATCTACGTTTATTGTCTAGTTAATACAGTGTTGGCAGTGTTTGTGTGTAGGGGTGCATGTTGTACAGCAGGCACAAGCGGTACATTTATTAAACTTCCAGCGTGAGCTGGGGAAAAGTTTGAAACTGTGGAAACAGTGTTTGAGTGTAGGGGTGCATACATCACTGTAGGCACACATGCGACATTTATTAAACTTCCAGCCTGAGCCGGGGGAAAGATTGAAACTCTGGGAACAGTGCTTGTGTGAAGGGGTGCATACATTACAGTAGGCACACGCGCTACGTTTATTAAACTTCCAGCGTGAGCTGGGGAAAAGTTTGAAATTGTGGGAACAGTGCTTGTGTGTAGAGGTGCGTACTTTGTAGTGGGCACATAACCTACATATGACACAGACAGAAAAGAGCTCTTTTTGTGCTTTATTTGCGTCGCCGTAAAACCGGCGTCTGTTTGCAGATGAGCGTGCTTTGTAACAGGCCAATTGACTGAAACATCAACATTTCCAGCCACCTGAGAAGAGGGGACTGGGGAATGTGGAACAACATATGTTTGCAGGGGAGCATATATTGCTGGGATTACATGGGAGACGGGGTCAAAGTTGAACCCGACCAACCCCGTCTTCGGACGCTGCCAAAGAGAGTGAGTCACGCGGGGTCGGGGCCGGCGTGAGCTTGTTCACTTTGGTGAAAAGATTCAGCACAGCTGAGATTCGAACTCGGGTGTCTGGCGCGAAAGTTTCAGATTCCACCACTGAGCCACAGAAGGGGTGTGAATAAGCACAGGAGAATAAAGTCTGTCAGGATTTAGACCATACCATAGTACTGAGACTGCTCTCATTAGAGTGACAAATGATTTGCTCTTATCATCCGATCGTGGTTGTATCTCTCTATTAATGTTACTCAATCTTAGTGCTGCATTTGATACTATTGGCCACAACATTCTTTTAAATAGACTCGAAAATTATCTTGGCATTAGTGGAATTGCATTAACATGGTTTAAATCATACTTATCTGACCGTTATCAGTTTGTAGCAGTAAATGAAGATATGTCTCATCGATCACAAGTTCAGTATGGCGTACCAGAAGGCTCAGTACTAGGACCGTTGCTTTTCACTCTGTACATGCTACACTTGGGAAATATCATTAGGAAGCATGGAATTAGTTTTCACTGTTATGCTGATGATACTCAGCTCTGTATTTCTTCACGCCCTGACGAAACTTACCAATTCACAAAATTAACGGAATGCATAGCTGATATAAAAAATTGGATGACTAGTATTTTCCTACTACTTAATTCAGAAAAAACAGAGATTCTAATTATTGGACAAAAAACTTCCTCACGTAATAATCTAGAATACTGTCTAACACTTGATGGCTGCTCTGTCAAGTCTTCGTCGTCAGTTAGGAACCTGGGTGTGCTCTTTGATACCAATCTTTCATTTGAAAGTCACGTGTCTAGTATCTGTAAAACCGCATTTTTCCATCTTAAAAATATATCTAAATTACGTAATATGCTCTCATTGACAAATGCGGAACAATTAGTCCATGTGTTCATGACATCAAGGCTAGATTATTGTAATGCTATTATGGGTGGTTGCCCTGCATGCTTAATAAACAAATCACAGCTAGTCCAAAACGCAGCAGCTCGAGTTCTTACCAGAACCAGGAAGTATGACCATATTAGCCCAGTTCTGTCAACACTGCATTGGCTCCCTATTAAACATCTATCTATAAATTACAGAAACGTCTGTCTGTCTGTGTGTGTGTGTCTGTCTGTCTGTCTGTGTGTGTGTCTGTTAACCGCATATCTCTCGAACCGTTTTTCAAAATCGGACAGGTGTCTCGCTACGGGCATGAGTAAGTGCAGTGCCAAGTTTGACGTTGTTTGGATGAGAAATGCTAAAGAAACGTTAAATATATCATTTTTAAAAGGTTGTGGTTTAAAAATAAACATTCTGACATTAGAGGGTTGTATCAGTCAAAGAAGCCCCAAGAAGGTTGTGGTTTAAAAATAAACATTCTGACATAAACTCTCTGTCAGCTACACTGTTTCTGAATATTATATTTTATTCACAGCCATCATTTGTAGTAACCTAGCCTGCTCCCTGAATTCAATGCGTTCACACGTTCTCTTTCACGGGCACCAAATCAACAATTACTAAAAACACACACAAAAACTGATTTTGCACTGATTTTTGCATCTGAATATTATATTTTATTCACGGCCATCATTTGTAGTAACCTATTCACAAACTGTTTGCTCAAGCATAGCATTTTTTCGGAGTTCACTGTGTAGCCTGCTCCCTGAAATCTGTAAGTCACCTACGCCGTTTATCGGTATATTATATCTATCTATAAATTACGGGAACGTCTTTCTGTCTGTGTGTGTGTTATTCGCATATCTCTCGAACCGTTATTCCTATGGATTTCAAACTGGACAGGTGTCTCGCTACGGGCACGAGTAAAGTGCAGTGCCAAGTTTGACATTGTTTGGATTAGAAATGCAAAAAATATTGGTAAATATATATCGGTAAAAGAAGCACACACTGGCTTTTGACCTTCACAGAGAGGGTCGAAGAAAGTTCCCTGTGTAGCCTGCTCCCTCAAGCGTGTAGTTCAATGTTCCACATTTATTGTTATGTTATGTCTTTATGTCAGTTTCAGTATTTGCTTTCTACCATGCACAAATAAAAATGTCACTGAACTTTTGCTGTGTAATTGTAACAATGAGCACTCAAACACACCAATTACTAAAAACACACACAAAAACTTTTGCACGGGCATTTTGCACTAGTCGTATAAATTTTAAAATATTGCTGATTACTTACAAAGCACTAAATGGTTTAGCTCTGCAGTACTTGAGCGAGCTCTTAACGCATTATAGTCCTTCACGTCTATTGCAATTTCAGAATTCACCAAAACTCTGGAACAGTCTTCCTAACATTGTCCGGGAAGCAGACACACTCTGTCAGTTCAAAGCTAGACTAAAAACACATCTCTTTGACCTAGCATACACATAACACATTATAGACTTTTATAATTCAGTGTTAGGCTGCATAGATTAGGTCAGCCGGAACCGGGAACACTTCCCATAAATTCTGATGTACTCGTTACATCATAAGAAGAATGGCGTCTACGCTAATATTAGTCTCTCTGTTTATCCCGAGGTTTACTGCAGTCCGCCGGATCCAGGCTGTATCCAGATCTGATGAAGGACCTGCGCCTGGACGCGACGACAGCACAGTCCTGAAGTGTCAACTAGTATCTCCCCTGTGAAGGCCTCCTTCCCTTCACCTCTCTACAGATAAAGCATTGTCGGGATAATTCCGGTTTGCGTGGCTACGCGGAAGCGATAAAAATTCTGTATTATAAATTTTAAGGCCAGACAAGTAGTATGTTGAGGGTTGATTTGTTGGGAAGGACTACACGCCTGCGCACATATATTCAAACGCGCATACCTATAGACTGAATTCATAATACGCATGTGCACGCCATCGGTGTTCTCACTGGTTCGCGTTTTTGAAGTTTGCGCAGAAAGAACTTAAGAGTTTTCTGTTAAAACGGTGTTGTGTTAGCGGCCCCTAAGTTAATAACTAATGATCGTTGCGACGGAAGTGAATCAATCAAACTAACTTTAGCTGGACAATAACTTTATTCTAGAGCTGCTATAAAGCCAAAACAATCTCTGTTACTTTAATTTCCTATTATCAATGTAAAGCTGCTTTGGAACAATCTACATTGTTAAAAGCGCTATATAAATGAAGATGACTTGGCTTGACTTGACTTGACTAAAGTCCCAAAAAGTCGGTGTGTTCCTTTAAAACCTCTCTCTCTCTTTCCCCCATATTTAATGCCATTTGGTCTTAAATATATTGTTGAATGGAGTTTGCCGTACTTCCGGAACGAAAGGCTAAAAGAGCAGGCAGCGGAGAAGAAAGAGATGGAGGAAAAGAAAATAGTACTACTACAGTTGTTTAAGTAAATGACAGTCAGAGTTTACCATCTTAAAGCAACAGGCAGAGATAAGGAGCTTTTGTGCTGAAGTAGAAAAATGGGTAAATACACACAAACACATTTACATATAAAGACACACTGATGTCACTGTGTCTTCTGTACAGTTCTGTCTCATAAGATTACAGACTATTCATGTGTTCTACAGGAAATGGAATCAAGTGAAGATTCACAAGAGGAGCTCCAGTACTCTCATTTGACGGCATGGATCCAAATAATATTCGACAGGGTCACAGACGGTCTCTATCAAAAGAGCTTCTCCCAGTTTAAGGACCCCATCAAGCAGATGTAAGTGGTAATAATGCACAAATACTTCTGGCAATCTTGAAATAATCTGTATTTGTTGTTGAAATGTTTTTTTTAAATGAAAATGAGCTACAGTAAAGATTTAAAGTCTGTACACAGCAATGTGTGATAAAATGCAACAGGCAAGCTGATGTTTTTTTCACAGTTCACTGTTCAGGTGTAACTGATCTAGTAAACTTTCAAATTGTGTTGTTGTTAACTTCTAAACATTGCTACATTGAAGTAGAGACATTTTATTTATTTTGTGAAACCAACTGTTAAAACTGAATCTCTGTTTGTTTTTCCTGTAAATATTGTAAATATACTTAAAACTGGGAGCTCTAGGGAGTGGGTGCCCTTTTTATTATTTTGTAACTCTTTTTCTCCTGTTTAAAGTAGAGAGGGAGTCAGGGAAGTATTTTGTTGTTTATTTCATTTTATTTTCCACAAGGTAAGTGTAGAGATTGTCCCTATAGTTAGAGACATTTTGGTCTATGTACTTTCTTTGGGCTTTACTCCCACTCCTGAAGTCTTAATACTTCCTAAATAGTGTTACTTCAATAAATTTGTTGTACCACATTTCTGTTGTTTTGGTGTAACTTTTGGAGCCATTTGTTTTGTTCATATTTTTAGTTACTTTAATGCTGCTTTCCCCTACCCTAGACTGGGTGGAACGTAACAACTGCTTTAATCAGTAACTTTTTTTGTTTGTTGTTGTTTTCCCTCCACGTTCGGGACTTTTTTCGGCTTGCGAGAGTCCAACATTTTGACAAAGCCAAGATGAACCCACAACAAGATTAAGAGCCAGATGTGCATAGAAAAACGAATAACTAAATAAAAATCATCAAATGACCCGCTTTTGACTGGATGGTGTTCTGGGGTGGGAGGGACAACAGGGATATATTTATATTTATATGTATATTTTAACATATTTGTTTCTATGTAGCCATTAATTACTTTATCAATGGTGTTTTTTAAGTTGTTATATTTCACTATAATTGATTGCCTCAATCTGGATATATTTTAATAAATCAACTGCTTTTTTGTTTTCATTTCTTCATAGTGGCAAAAACTGGAGAACTATACCTTGGTGACAGAAGATGCTGTGCTGGGAACTACGTTTGTCTTTAAAAACTTTGATATCAACAAAAATTGGGAAATGACAACAAAATGTGTGAATTCATTATGCTTTTGTTACCTTGTTTACTCCTATACTTAAACTGGTGGATTTCGGAATGGCAAGGTTGCATGGTCCATTTCCAGGAAACAAGTGATTAAATGTATACCTTTAATACACTATAAATACACTGTAAATGTTACAGAAGAACTTCTTATGTACAGATGCACTTCTCTTTGGTCAAAACATACTGCATGCTTGAATAATTATCAGAGGAGTTTTTGTAAGCAAAGGAAACATTTCTGAATGATTTTATTATTTATTTCTCATAGAGTCACCAATTGGAACATTTCTGAAAAGCCTAAATGTTAATGTATACAACGGAAACCATTAGACACTTGCGTGGAGAAAACAATGGTTCACTGTAATCAACAAATGTATTGGTGCATCAGGTTAACCCCTCAAAGGAATCTGTCATTTTATGTTAGTTTTATATTTAATGGGAATAAATATTTAACTTATTATAATTTATCCCTTCACAACATTATTCACCACAAGAACCTGGAAGATCCTGTCATAAATGTCCATATATGGACATATGTTGAGACAAATTAGTTGTTTACCATAACCCTAATGTAACTTAAATGAACTACAAATTCCAGCGCCATGTTTTCCCGTTCCATCGAAGGACGAAGGCTTATGGTAATGTAGTCTAAAACGTTTAATAATAAAAAATAAATTAATACTATCTTTAATGGCCAAAGGGTAGGCCTATCTAAATATGTTCATTGTGAAAATCTCTACGACATTTGAGAGGCATGGTAAAATTTGGTATTTTACTTTGAGAAGACGCCTTTATACCACCTTTCCGTAGCCTATATCCGAAAACTGTCCAACATTACTTGGTAAACATAGTGTAAGTAGTTGTCCTACCAATTGTAACTTTGATACTTTAATCAGACTTTGACTTACAACCATTTGAAATGTGCATTTTTTTTTTTTTTGGTATATAAACACAGATATATCCTCCTCATCATGAGTTGAGTCACATTTATATCAGAGAATTTTCTTGTCTTTTCAACAACTTGCCCTTATGTAAGTTGTTGCAAGTTTATCCAGTCTTTACAGAATAAGAATAGACCCCCAAAAAACAACAGCAATACCCATTTGGAATGGGCTTCCCCATTTATTTAATTAGATAAGGCCTATGGCCTGTGGAACGAGAATACAGTAGTGGCAGTATATAAAGACAACAATTTAAACAACCAGTACACTTCGCAACACTTTATTGTAGGCTACGTTGGTCAGTGTGGTATTAGTCCCGCCCCTCCTCCACTGTGACTGGACGGTTGGGTAAAAAGTGACAGTGATGAGCGCTGAGTTTTACCCAAAGTAGAACCAGGAGGGTAATCGAGCTCTCGAATTCCATACCACCCCCGGGGGCCGCCATTGGCTAACAAGCCATCACCTGCTGTTAGCAATCCATTGACTCCCATTCATTTTGGCGTCACTTTGACAGTGAATAACTTTACATCTGAGGCGTTTAAAGACTCAATTTGTCCATTGTTTATTTCTAAAGAAACACGACAATGTATAAAAGGCTCCATTACCTTGTATCTTACGTTATGGCCCCGTAGAAGCAGTTTTTGTAAAAATAGGCTAACGATTGCGTCATAACCACGTGACTCTCTGGAAATTACCGTATAGATAGGAGGAGAAGCTCACAGTCAATCGGGGGGACGTGGAGGCATAAAGTCTAGGGAGAAGCCCATAGAGAGTCATAAAGTTGCTCCTGCTCCTAGCTCATGGACAGCTCCTACTCACGCTCTCCGTCTCTGCAAGATTCGGAAGGGAATGATTCAGATTTCTCTTGGCACAGCTACTAGAAGACTTGCAACTGTCAGACAGGTTGCTCACATCACATCACATCCACGTCGTCAAGCTCAGTTTGAGTCTGCGCAGTACGCTCAGCCATCAGGAAGTGAGAGCTTCTAATTTGCTTCACTTTTCTCCGTTGAAACCAGGGGGGCAGTGTTTCGGAAAACACTGAAGCTTCCCCGGGCGCCGCCACTGATAAGCAGACCATCACCTGCTGTTAGCATTCCATTGACTCCCATTCCCAGCGAATAACTTTACATCTGAGGCGTTTAAAGACTCCATTTGTCCATTATTTATTTCTAAAGAAACATGAAAATGTATAAAAGGCTCCATTACCTTGTATCTTTTATGGCCCAGTATAAACAGTTTTTGTAAAAATAGGCTAACGATTGCGTCATAACCATGCGACTCTCTGTCGCACAGTAGAGAAATTACTTTATGGACAGGAGGAGAAGCTCGCGTGCAATCGGGGGGACGTGGAGGCAAAATGACAAAGTAATTAATCAGAATACTTAGCAAAAGTTGCTCCTGCTCCTAGCTCATGGACACCTCCTACTCACACTCTCCGTCTATGCAAGTTTCGGAAGGGAATGATTCAGATTTCTCTTGGCACAGCTACTAGAAGACAGACAGTTTGCTCACATCACATCTACGTCGTCAAGCTCAGTTTGAGTCTGCAGTACGCTCGGCCATCAGGAAGTTAGTGCTTCTAATTGACTTCACTTTTCTCTGTTGAATCCAATGGGGTCGCTGTGTCCAGTTTATATACTGTCTATGAGTAGAACATTCTTCAACTCTTCAACAATTTCGAGCAGACGTCACAGTTACGTCACGGCATTAGCTGGTGTCAAAACAATGGGAAAACTGGAGACGGCCAATACAAACCAGCACAGATTACATAATAAGGAGCAGAGCTACATAATAAGGAGCTTAAATTATTATTATTGTTATTAAATGTCATCTTGTTGTGTTGTTGGGTGCAAAAATCGACGGACTACAGGCTACAGTTTGAAATTTTATCGCATAGTGTTTTCTAAATGAATGTGATTATTTGTGAATCATCTATGATTGTATACATTGTTTTGATTGATTGTGAGTAGACCTTTTGAAGAACCAGGTCCAAGAACCTGCTGTATCTGGAATTTTTATTTCTAGAAAATATTCACATCATTAAAATTGCACCGTAATGTCACTCTTTACATTGTCGTCTTCTGTCTGGCCTTGGCGCTTGGCGACGTCTTGTACGTGACCATTTAGTAGGCTACAGTTATAGGCATATAAAGATGTATATGCCCTCAGTTTCTCTTTACGCTCAGTTTCTCTATCAGGTCGGTGTAGAAGTCAGGCCACTCAACCGTAGCGTTAACATTAATCCTGTCAGATCGTCCATCCATTATCTGAGGGTGTACAGGTCAGCCAATCTGGGATGTCAGTTAAAATTAACTTTTGCAAATAACAATCGCGGTCCACAGTGAGTGACCTTGCACATTAAGATAAAATCGGATTTTCTCCAGTCATTATTAAAAAACAAGCTAACAAAACTTGCAAACTAACGTTATAGTGAAGCGGCCATAGGGATCGTTCTGCCACCACCTAAGCTCCGCCCACAAAAAACGTCACAATGTTTACCAACTGAAAAGGGGTCTACGGGGCCGTTAACATGTCGCGTTTTTTTTGCGCGTCCAAATTCAATATTTCAAATGTAGGCGCGCAGCAAGAATTTCACAATGCCGCAAGCGCACAGCAGGTCATGTGACAAAAACCAACCAGTCAGCTTCGGCCTTTCCGTAACAACATCGAAAGCTCGGCCGAACAGCTGATCATGGCTGGGTTTTTATTTCTCATCTCCATAAATATATCTAGTAGTAAAGCTAATGCAAGGGCTAGAAATCAATGAATCCGTTGCTGATAAATGGGATATGGTGGCCCAGTAGTTCACAACACAACGAAATTTAAGAAGCAAACATAAGTTAACAACACAACGAAATGAATCCACAACACAACGGAAAATGTACAACAGAAGGGATCTAGGCTTATAGCCTACTGTCCCAATCACCCTTAGTTCTTGACAGGCTGGAAAACTGGGTAGGGCTTTCTGGGATAGTCCTAAAATGGTTCAGGTCATACTTAGATGGGGGAGGTTATAGTATAGGAGACCATAAGTCTGAGTGGACATCCATGAGATGCGGAGTCCCTCAAGGCTCAATTCTTGCGCCACTCCTGTTCAACCTGTATATGCTCCCAATGAGCCAAATAATGAGAAAGAACCAAATTGCTTACCACAGCTATGCAGACGACACACAGATCTACTTAGCCCTATCGCCTAACTTTTACAGCCCCATTGACTCTATGCTTCAATGCATTGATGAAGTCAACAGCTGGATGTGTCAAAACTTTCTTCAGTTAAACAAAGACAAAACTGAAGTCATTGCATTTGGAAACAAAGATGAAGTTCTCAAGGTGAACGCATACCTTCACTCTAGGGGTCAAACAACTAAACATCAAGTCAGGAATCTTGGTGTGACACTAGAGTCAGACCTTAGTTTCAGTAGTCATGTCAAAGCAATAACTAAATCAGCATACTATCATCTGAAAAATATTGCAAGAATTAGATGCTTTGTTTCCAGACAAGACTTAGAGAAACTTGTGCATGCTTTCATCACCAGGGTGGATTATTGTAATGGACTCCTCACTGGCCTTCCCCAAAAGACCATAAGACAGTTGCAGCTCATACAGAACGCTGCCACCAGGATTCTGAGCAGAACCAGAAAATATGAGCATATCACACCAGTCCTCAGGTCTTTACACTGGCTCCCAGTTAGATTTAGGATTGATTTTAAAGTATTATTACTGGTATATAAATCATTCAATGGCCTAGGACCTCAATATATTGCAGATATGCTCACTGAATATAAACCCAACAGATCACTCAGATCATTAGGATCATATCAGCTAGAAATACCAAGGGTTCACTCTAAGCATGGCGAGTCCGCTTTTAGCTATTATGCTGGAACCAGCTTCCAGAGGAGATCAGATGTGCTCCTACAGTAGTCACTTTCAAATCCAGACTCAAAACACTTCTGTTTAGCTGTGCATTTACTGATTGAGCACTGTGCCACTGTTCGTCCGACTGTTTGTACTGTACTGTATTTTTATTTTTTTTTCTAAACTGTTTTAATTATTCTTATTTCTTTTTATTATTTTAATTTCTTCTATGTAAAGCACTTTGAATTGCCATTGTGTATGAAATGTGCTATATAAATAAACTTGCCTTGCCTTGCCTTGCCTTGCCTAGTTCACCCTACAAATATTTTACTTAATTTAGGTTCTGCCAGGTAATGAGTGAAAATCTTAATGATGACCAGAAAAAAAGAATATCAATTTATCAATATTCAAAATATAAATTAACTATGAAATAACCTATGCAATAACTATACTAACACTAGCCTAAACAAATGATAAGATGTGCTGTCCAAATCACTCAAATGTTACAAAATATTTTTAGATGTTACAAACTTACCCAGTCCCCTACCTGGTTACAGGCTCAGAGAAAGGAAGGCTGCTCCCTGCTGGTGGACACTTGCAAATTCACACTCCTGCATTTAGGCCACATGTTGAGTTGACCTTGGTCCAGTCCATATAGCCTATCAGATGTCTCCTTTATCTGACAGCCATTTCAGCTTTTGAAGTTTCCACAGCCGAGCTCACAAGTTAAAGGAACAGTTCACCCCCCAAAAATCTGCCATCATTTCCTCACCCTCATGTTGTTGCAAATCTGTATTAGTTTCTTCTTCTGCTGAACACAAAATAAGATATTGTGAAGAAGGTTGTTCACCAGACAGTTACAGTACGGTATCCATTGACTTCCATATGAAAAAATATTATAATATTATATTATTATATTAATATTATAATAATTATATGAAATGCAATTCAATCGTGAGCTAAACGTTGTTAAAACGCAAATGGCACCTATTTACAAACATAGTAACGTCGTAGACAACGCGCTACAACACAATTTTCCCTTAAAACGAGCTTTATAATATAAATGGGTCTCTATGAGCAGGCGGCTGAGAGACAGTAAGGAGGGACCATCTGCAAAGTGCAATGTTATTAAGTTATTAATGCAACGCAACCTGGTTTGACATGATTGGAGGACAGTGACATCTAGTGTTCATTGATGTGTTCATTTTAAATTGTCTCAATGGATTGGGGATTTATTAATTGACCACTACCAGACACATTTATTTTACAACACCGGTCAAAAGCTTGGAATAATTAGTCTCTCATGTTCACCACAGGCAGCATTTATTTAATCAAAATAGGCCTAGATTAAAAACAGTAATATTGTGAAATATTAATATACAAAAATAGTTTTTATTTAAATATATATTTTAAAAGGTAATTTATTCCTGTGATCAAAGCTGAATTTTCAGCATCATTACTCCAGTCTTCAGTGATCCTTAATCATTCTAATATGATGAGTTGATGCTCAATAAACATTTCTTCTTATTATTATCAATTTGAAAACAGTTTTGCTGCTTAATATTATTCCTGTAGAAACCGCGACACAAGCATTCAAGAAAAGTAATATAAGTAAATAATAATAATAATAATAATAATAATAACTTTACTAAGCAAGGACGCATTAAATCAAAGTAACTGTAAAGACATTTATAGGCTAATGTTACAAAATATTTATATTTCAAATTTATATTTCCATTGAACTTTCTATTCACCAAAGAACCCCGGGGGAAAACGTATCTCGGTCTTATAAGCAGCATAAACTGTTTTCAACATTGATACTAGGCTAATAAGAAACATAACTGATTATTGAACACCAATATTAATAAAAAAAATAACAACCGAGCAGCAAGTCAGCATATTGAATGCTTTCAGATGGTTCGTGTGACAGACGGAGTAATGATGCTGAATAAATATATTGTATAGCAGGAATAAATTACATTTTAAAATGTATTCAAGTAGAAAATTCAAACATTTAAAAAGAAAGTAAGAATATTTCACAATATTATTGTTTTAACTGTATTTTTGATCAAACAAATGCAGCCTTCTTTCAAAAAAATATTAAAACATTATTCCAAACTTCTGCCCGGTAGCTTGTGTCTGTCATTGGATTTACTCTTGTTATTTTCAGTCAATTTACATTCGAAATATTAATTCTGATAGAATTCTATATTGAGAAGTTGATTATTTACAATATTTAGCCTACAATATTTTGGTAGCCTACTTATTCCCAGCGAAACGACGTTTTGCGCCTAAACGTCACGGAACTAAGCCTTATCACTTGTGCAAATCTACTAACATAACTTTCAGTCCGCCTCAAATAATCAAATTAATCGTACCAGGTTGGTTTATCTAAACACACATTTTAGTTTGTGTTAAACAAATTAAGAAACAAATCTGAACACATGAACGTTTCCAATAAGCACCTTTCATTCCATAAATCCTACAATGTTCTGCATTTCAAGACTATACTGTGGAAGTTAACAGAAGATGACATGAGTTATGTTAAAAATAATGGCATTGCAGTTATGCAATGCGTAAAAAAAGAAGCCTTTTTGAAGATTTCAAATTCCATCAAATTGAATTGAATAATCCTTACGTGATTTAATTGAATGAATTGAACAATCCTTAATCAATTATTCAATTAAATTAAATGAGGATTACTCTCAATTCAATTTGGTGGAATTTTACTAATTAAATTGCGTAAATCTTAAAAAAGGCTTACAATTGTAGTAGCTCAGTAGATGCAGTTTTTAATATATCGCCTAGATTAAAAAAAATAGAGAATCCTTCATCGTTCTGTTCTGTGTGATCAGAAAAGAGCTAAAAACGAAGCAAGCACAAATAAATTAATCTGTAAAAATACACAATAGCTACACCTAAACCTGTGGCTAAACAGAACTATAGGTGAACGTATGAATTTAAAAACCTGTCTTATGTGACAAAAAGGCTTCAGAAGAGGTTTTTTTTTAACTTCATTGAGGAATAATTCCGATTCATGAGAGATTGCACTTACTTTAGATACAAATGTTGCGACAGGAAAGGTAGGCGTCTTTTATACATTTCATTTGTTTTACAAAAAATATTGTACCTACCTTGCCATATTGGTTTAATTATTTTCGGTACACTGTCAGTTGCACAATATTTTATTAAAATAAGAGTCCAAACTTTAGGATTATGTGCATCTTATTTTACACGGGGCGTCGTTTGCTTATCAAATGAAAACAGAAAATTGCTAATATGATGAAACTGAACATAGCCTACCGCCTCCAAAACACACTGTCACAATTAACTAACAATTAAATATGAAACAAGGTAGGCTACACTTATTTTGAAACACCCCACGAAATCACCCTGTTCGCCAACAATATCATGTCTACCAACAAAGCAGGGATATCGTTGCTTTCAACCTCTGGGTTTATATCCCCAATTCACTCACTGGAAGCCATAGAATCTTTTACTGGCCACCATATAAAACCGAGGAAGATGTTGAAAGGATAGAAATGATAGTGTAGGCTGTAGAGCCGGCGGCGGTGGTTCATTTACAATGCCATTTGAGGTGTGTGTAGCCGAAGGAAGGATAATTTGGCGGAAATGCACGGCCTTGATGAAGGCCAACTGACGTAATGAAGACAGTTTCTTGTTGTCGCCAGGAAGTCAATCTCAACAACATCAAACTACCTTAAACCACGCATCAGCTGAACAGGCTAGCTACACTTCAAACCGTTAATTTAATATATTTAGAGGTGGATATGCATGTATGTCTATATCCAATCAAATAATACGACATACGGAAAAAATACTCAAAGACACATGAACGCCATTAAAAATCTGAAAGCTCTCTGAAGATAATGAGTATGAGACCACAATAGGCCTACACCTAAAACAACAGACCGCACAAATTCGACATCTACGGTAGCCTATTTCCTGAAATATGAAAACATAATCAGCTCTTAACGTGCTTAACGTTTAAGTCATATATAGTGCCAAAGTGTAGGCTTGCCTTATTCTTCCCGCGACGGCTCGAGCTCCTATTTTTCTACTTCCACATATTAATTCCATCACTCTGCTGTCCTCACATTTTTAACCATTATTATAAAACGGTCCCAGTGTGAGAGCAGCCTCTGAGGGGCGAAGTGCCTTTGTGCACCATGTGAAATGAGCTCCTGAGAAAAGAAAGATTTTTTTTAACAAGCCCGTCCTACTCTTCACATTAAAACGCATCATTGTTGCGACTGCTCTTTGTAATATGCCAACCCAGTCTCTATTGAGTCCATATACTGAGGTTTTTTTTTTATGATATTTACTTTCTGCGACCACCTGGATGATATCTGAAACAATTCGTTCCACTTCGTGCCATGTTGAACTTTTATTGAATTGTAGTCTTTTTTTCCCCAAACTCTACTGATTAATGAAGAACTGCGTTCAAACATTCGGTACATTAATATTTATAGGTCTCTTCGCCCAAGTAGAGTACACTGTAGGCTATTACTTTTAAATGCAATAAAAAGAAAAGAAGGATGAGAATTGAAAAACGAATTTACACTCATTTACACAGTTAGCTTTAATATATTTCATGTAATTTATATCTTTTTAATTTAATTGTAATCTCGTTTGCTGGCTCCTCGGTCCTCCAGCCAGTAATCTGGAGATGGAATGGAAACGAGGATGCTCAAATTAGAAACGAGAACCAATTGGTGCTTTCTCGTATCCTCGCTCATATGTCCTCCAGCCCGTGACCAGGAAACAGATCGAACTCAGTCATCTCTCAATTCTCTAATTACACCTCGAGGAGGCGAGGAACAAATAGTGGGTGCCTCTCAGTTCTTATTTTTGCATCCTCGCTTCCTTTCCTCGCGTCTCAACTCCACCCCTGTAGGATGCGAGGGAAGTCTGCAAGGAAAGAAAAGGAGGACGGAGGAATTTTCTTTAATGCTTTATTTGAACATTCAGTTTACAGTGTGAAACAACAAAATTGGAACAACAACAATTATTATTAACATAACAAAAATACAAAGAACAGTGAAAGAAAACACTTCAACAACAGCACAGCACAAAACAAAAAAAAACAGTTCGACAGTGAAATAAACAACAATAGGGGGAAAAAAAGAAAGAAAGGGCATTACTGAAATGAAAATAAATCTAAACATTAAGGTAAAACGTTTGTAGGTCTTGCAAATTGTACATGTTCTGAGTGCTTTTGGGTTAGGAGAGGATGAAATTGCTTAAAAAAATCCCAAAATAACAGTTTTGGGATTCATAGAGAAATTTTGCAAGATATTGCTTGAGATAAACCAACTAACACCTTTCCAAAGTTGCAAAGTATAAATGCATGACCAAAAGTGAAGAAGAGTTTCAGTGTCATTCTGACAGAAAGAGCAATTAGTGTCAAAGTCAGATCAGAATTTTTCTTTTAAAGACATTTTTGCCAGGGTAAATATTATTAATTAATTTAAAAGCAATTTATTTTACTTTGTTTGTGAGGAAAAAACTTTGTTGTATGGACCATATTTTTCCTATTTAAATGATAAAAAAGTCCATTCCAATATGAGATTGCAGGAGGGGCAGAAATAATGTTCTCAAGGAATAGAACTCTTACTTTATAATTTCTTCCTTTTTTTTTTTTTTTTCTCATGAAACATATCTCACCAATAGGTGTGTTGCAGGTTCAGGAGAAGATAATGAACCCAAAGTGAGAGTATTATTTTTGAAGCACGAGTATGCCAGATGGAATAACATCCATAAGTGGCAAACTCTTTGGGAGTTACCAGTATATTATATTCTGAAACAAACTCTGCATACCTAAAAAGCAGACCTTCGTTATTAAAGAGCTGTCTAACATGAAATATTCCGTTACTGAACCAATAATTATAGAACAAAGACTTATTCTTAATATAAATAAAATATTCCTATTGTTGAAAAGATTATTTATACATTGGAATACTTGATCACTTCACAGCATCAACAGCTGTGCTCAAAGTATCTGCCCTTATGTTGTTTTAGTTTGGTTATTTAAGAAATTCATAATAAATAATAATAAAGCAAGATACCCTGTTGAAATATGTGAGATGTGTGGTTTATTTAAACTGCAAAGGTAAAGTATAAATTAAAATTATTGTAACAGATGTGAAGGGGGAGGAGAATTTATATGTGCGTCAGGTTTCTCGACAAGAAAGACTTCCGCATACGATACACCTGTGCATCCTCGCTCATGACTCCTCTGGAAGCCTCCTCACTCCTCGATCCTCGCCTCCTCGGTCATCGGATGGAGGATGGAGGAGCGAGGAAACGAGGAGGGATATTGAGAAGCACCCAGTGTGTAAGCATCCTGAGGAGTCATGAGGAGGATACTCCGGTCCATCCTTCTCTCGCATCCTAAGGGAGTGGAGCTCAGATGTGAGAAAAGGAAGCGAGGAAAGGAAATGCATCCTCTAATTGCACCGCGAGGAGGCGATGAACGAGGAGTGTGGAAGCTTTCAAAGGAGCGTACAAGGCAGTAATGAGAAAGGCAGGGCGGCTATGAGCAAGGATTCAAAGGTGTATCCTACAGAATTCTTTCTTGTCGTATTCTGAATGCCATGCATCCCATAGTTCTCGATCCCCATCAACAACTAACTAAACTCCTTATCAATGAATATGATGCCAATCTCCTTCATCCAGGGCCAGAAAGAGTCCTTGCAGAGCTCAGTCGTCAACTATTGGATTTTAAGAGTCATGAAGAAACATCAACTCATCTGTGTTGAATGTCAAAAGTGGCGTGCCCAACCTAACATCCCCATGATGGCAGATCTCCCACCAGTTCGTCTTTACAAGACCCCCTTATATTCCACTGGAATGGACTGTTTTGGCCCATTTACTGTAAAAATAGGACAACGAACTGAAAAGAGATGGGGAAATAGTCTTCAAGGATGATCACCTGATGCCTCCATCTGGATCTACTTGAGAGTCTCCACACTGATGCCTTCTTGATGTCTCTGGAGATTTTATAGCTAGAAGAGGGAAGCCTTTCCAGCTCTTCTCTGATAGTTGTACCAAATTTGTTGGAGGGAACAGAGATTAAAGAGGCCTAAAAAGCTATGGCGCCTTGATTAAAGGATCAATTAGCTGAGCATAAAATCTTTTTCAGATTTATTCCTCCACATTTTGGTGGTATTTGGGAGAGAAGAGTAAAATCAGTGACACAAGCCTTGAAAGTCATTGTAAAGGAACAGACAAGTCCCTGAAACTGTCCTCCACACTGTTCTCATTGAGGTGGAGGGCATTGTGAATGTCAAGCGTATGATTGGATATTACAGACCCAGACCCAAACACACCCAGCATTCTGCTCATGGGTCACCATGGCTCTTCTCTCCCATAAGTAATGTATGACTCCAGCAATCTTTTGGGAACCAGGAGATGGAGGCCTAACCAAATACTTGTTGACCAATTCCTGGCTATAGATGTATTAATCCCTATCTGCCAAATCTCCATTAAAGACAAAAATGGCAAAAGGACAACAACAAGCTCAGGGTTGACCACTGCTCATCATGGACCCACAGTTTCCACAAGCCCTCTGGCCAGTGGGCAAGGTGACCCATACCTTCCCTGGACCTGCATGGATGTATAAGTAATACAGTTGCAGTTCAGGTTCAAGATTTATGTTAGGTTCGGACTTATGTTAGACTTGTGGTTTGGTCAATCCCTCTTCCCAAACTTGGATGATGACAACACCAATCCTTCCACTTAGGAAGGACTTTCTACCATGTTCAAATGTCCCGGGCAACATTTGGGAGCGGCTATGTATGAAAGCTCAACAACGTATATATCTTTATTAATGCTTGAACAAGCCTAGACAAGTCAAGATATGCCTGAACACATATCAGGGGACAGTCCAGTCTATATACAGGTGGAGATACTTATTTTTATTTATTTATTTATTTTGCACAATATGGACTGGTGCATGTTTGTTGTTCCTGTGAGTAATTGATTGATTAAGAACCCACATTTTCACTTAGTGCTAACCGAACCCTCTAAACGTCCCTTACGCTCCTATTAAATAATAATAGGCCTAGTTATTTTTATTTGGGGGTTAGTTTTTTTAACACATGAATAACAAACTGATAAACTGATAAGAATGTAAATGTGTGCCCAACGTAAGTCGCTTTGGATAAAAGCGTCTGCCAAATGCATAAATGTAAATGTAAACTATAGTTGGCTAACGATGCTTTCGGGAAATGCACCCCCGTTTAGATAAGCAACAAAATTGTTTTATTATTAAGTCGTTCCCTTAATTTATAGAGCGAAGCAAAATGTTCATTTCATATTAGCCTAAAATTAAACAGTTAATCAATTCAATTCAATCAATCTTTAATCGATTATTTTGAAAGACAAAACAAACCAAAAAAAATAAAAATAATAAATCAACAAAAAATTAACATGTTTTTTAGACCTCTGTTTAAACACCGACTTGACATGTTCTTACATATTTACATGTCTAAAATGTTGTGAAAGCACTACAGCTACAAATATAAATTGTGCCTTCTCTTTCTGACAGCAGAAAGAATCTCGGTTGAAGGAACAATCCTTTGCGTGTTGCGTCTGCCTTTAGACTGTCTCTAGACTGGACGAGTTTTTGACAAAGCACAGATGATCCTTTCCCTTGTGAAAAATAAGTAGGCCTACACTTTAGCATACTTTTAAAAAGAGGGCTTAAGAAAATATTATACTGTAGCCAACATTTGAAGTGGATCAACACATTTCATCAAAGTTATACATATTGAACAATACCCGTTCTTGTCTTAGGACAACTTTGAATTTTTAACCACTTCAAATGTTGACTACTGTACTTTAAAAGAATACAAGTATAAGTGCTAATTGAATGTAATGTTTTCGTACACTTAATTGGAGGTTATTTACAATTTGATTAAAATGTAGTTTAAATTGACATGCAATTAGTTGACAATAAATATAGACTATTTTAATTATTTTAAAAGTAAATTAATAATTAGCCTATATTGTATTTGAAATATGGTTAAAGAGACTGTCAAATGTACTGACAATGCTATTTATGTTAAACTAAGATATACATTAATGCCATTCATATTGATGCATTTATGTCATGTATTTAAATTTTTGATGAAGTTGCAAATCAATAACTTCAGTATGTGTTCACTTCAAATGTAGCCTATATCAAATAGGCCTAACAGGCTATAGTTATAATAAAGTACTTTATGTGATTTATGCCAACACATCAAAATAAGTATTTCTTTAAAGCATTATTACACTAGATGATTAAAACATAATGATTTTTTTAATTTATTTATTTTACTTTTATGTAAAACATTAAATTGCAAAATGTATTCTTACCTTGACTTGACCGAAAATCAACATTCTTCATTCATATTCACAACTGATTTTTTTAAACATTATATGCGAGTTTGAACATATTTGAACATATCGAACATATTTATTTTCGTTTTTAAAAAAAAAAAAAAAAATTTATGCACGTCCAATCGTGTAAGCATTTTTGCTTCTTCACGGCATATGGAAAACGCAAACAATAAAATGGTGCATAGAGATTTTTAACACTGCGTTGGTTTTTCAGCAGCTTGTTGAAGCAGAGCCAGTAATGATAATAATTACAACAGCTTTATAGAGGTTAAGTACTGTTGCACTGAAACATACAATATAACGAAACATGCTTTTTCATTGTCTCCGAGTTGACGCAAATGTTTGTTTGTATTTGCACAGCATATCTCGGAGAAACATTCACTCTATACACAACTATAAACAAAGATCGGTTCCGTTTCCTTTCAAAAGTCACATACTTTTTGTCCCTCGAAGAAAAGTTCACAGTTCACAATAGGGGGTTTCCAGAAAAATATTGCAGGTGATTTCGGCTTAACTTCTTTTCCTTCATCCGTCTGTTCTGGAACCAAATCTTGACCTGTCGGTCAGTGAGGTTTAACATTCTGGAGAGTTGAAGCCGTTTCTCTTTATTGATGTAAACATTAAAGAAGAATTCTCGCTCCAGTTCTCGGATCTGAAACTTGGTGTATGGACATCGCTTCTTCCTCACTCGTGGGGTAGCTAAGAACGATTAAACAAGAAAGAGAGAGGTCAAAAACTGCCACAGCAATGCTATTATCAAATGATCAATTATTGGATTTATTTCATTATGGATGTGCCTACCAGCAACTTTAATAATGAAAAACAACAATATTAGTAACAGCCTATGTAATCTATTTGTTACTAATTAACCCCCCCCCCCCCCCCCCTAAAAAAACAACAACAAACATGTAAAAAATTAAAACATAACTTTGGCAGTGGATTTTATGTCACGTGCCACCATTAAATAAACAATAATAGAATAAATGGAGAGAACGATCTATACAGTCGGCTATTCAAAATGATACACTATTGCGAAGTAACGGGTTTGTTTTCCCTTTAATGCATTTCTCAGAATAAAGTTATTTTCAAAAACGCATTCAACTGTCTGCTAAATTATATAATTATATTTTCGAAAGGTTTTTGCTGTGGTGGGTTTTACCTACAGCGGCTTTCCTCTTCTCAGATGCTGAAAGCAACGTTCTGCTCAATTGCTTTTTATTATTGGCTGCTAAAAGTAACATCCCTTAAAACGTTCGATACAAGTTCATGATCAAAGTTACTATTTGTCACCATTGCTTCCTCGCACAATTTGACAGACTAACACATTGTGTGAAACATGGTGTTTTTTCAAAGACCTTTCCCATTGTAAAAATTCTTCCCGCTCACAGAAAAAGCTTTGTAGCCAGGTTATAATAAAACCCCTTGAATGCTTATAAAACTCCACATAAAATCTATTACGAAACACCGCTCTAGCCAACATTTAACAGTGACGAACACCTACTAACCGGATTTGGTTTGGTTGTCGTTTTTTGTCCCCGACGAGGTTTGAAAAGAACCCGAGGTTCTGTTTTTCTCATGCTCTTTCTCTACATCTCCAGCACTTACGAGGACTGAAGACTCAGGCTTTCCAGAACAGCCTTTCTGCAAACAGTTATCTTCTAATCCGCTATTGGAACAGTCCAAAAAACGACCAAAACTTTGCGAAAAAACGTTGGTTTTTCCACTGCTAGAGTAAAAGCCAGTGCTGGAATGGTTAATACCCGGGTGATAATGGTGGTGATTGTAGACATTTTCGTTCTTCATCCACTTTTCCGTCATGGTGGCTGACGGCGGAAGGCAATCTCTGTCCTCCTCCGCATAAGAGGAATAGTTCCCCCTGTGGTGCCACTTACCCGACTGATTCAACTCATATGATAAATCCCTGACTGGCGGAACTTGCGTGAAGTTAGTGGAATACGAATATGTGATTTGCCTTGACTGGGCTTGTGGTAAAAGCGAAGAAACGGTAGAATATTCTGGGGCGTAAAGGGTTCTGGGGAGGAAGAGTTTTGTGGCGCAGTCCGCCCGCTCTCCAAACTCGGAAGTCCGTTGTTTACAAGACTGGGAACAGAAGTTACTTAGATTGAAAGAGTTTAACATTATTCCCTTCAGTTCTCCGGTAGATCAAAATGAATGCTTTGGATCCGAACAGAAGAAAAAAATTGGGAAGGCGAGATGACACGTTATATCCCACCACTAACTCGCCCTAAGACACGTGATCGAAAGTTGAAATTCTCGTATATCAATTTAGAAACGTTTCGTTGGAGTGGTTCACTCAAGGTAAAGGCGGCTGAATTTACTGTTTCAAAGACGACGAGATCATGGTGCTCTGGAAGCCTATTAGTTTTTTCACTACATAATATTTCAATCCAATTATGTACTTGTAATGCCATATTATTGTATATAATAGCCTACACATTTGCAGGACAGAGTTTTCAATAGTATTCAAAAAAATATTGTAACGAATGTGCGTGCATAAATAGAAAGAATTATGGCTTTCTGCCCTCAGTCATAACAAGAGTTAAATCTCTAAAAAAATATAATTATGTCATAATACAATGATGATGATGATGATGTTATAGCCCATATAGCAAATTGTATTATCATACATCATGAAGTTGCATAAAAACCTTCATGATGTAGGGCAGGCTATGATAATACAATTTCAAAAATATAATTATATGTAGCCTATATGTGCGTCTCTTTGTCTCTGAAAAACAACGTAATGATTAATTAGTTTGAGGTTCTTGTTAGTTTCGGGTTGGTATTTGGTTTGGTTAGGTTTTCTGTCGCCCTTATCTAACACATCTGATCCAGATAATCAGATCATTTGAGCTTCATGATAAGAGAGGCATACACAATGTGCAGTGCTGTGCAGGGCCAGGAAATGAGAAGGCCTGTGTAAAAGTCCAACCCGATCTCACGGCAATTCGTACGTATTTTACGAGGTGGCTAATTCGTACGAATATACTACCTCACTCGTACAAATTCGTACGATTTTTGCTAAATCGTACATATTTTACGAGTTTCCCAATTCGTATGAATTCGTACGAATGACCTACACCTGACTCCGCCCCTAAACCTACACATCACTGGGTTTAGGTACCTCGTAGGCTACTCACTCGTACGAATAGGTCAGTATTAACCAGAAAGCTAACTTTGCAAGCTGTCTGTTTCATTGAGGCAACTCTGTCATAATATGTTATCATAAAACAAGCACTACACATGGCAGGCGTGTGGAATCATGTTATTGTCCCTCTAGACTCACATCATTTTAATTGGATGTTAGCCAAACTTTTCATCTTGCTTGCTTGTACTGTGAACAGTTTCAAGTATTAACTAGGGTCGTGTGTATAACAAAAATAAAAAGGTCAAGAGTATGAGCAGCAGCAATCGGTAACAACTTTTAAGAGCTGGACCAATGAAACATCCAGCTATATATATATATATATATAGCACATTCGCATTTAAGCTGACGACGAAAGAAATGCCAACGGTAGAAATATGTGCAAAACAAAAATAACAACACACACACAAATGTCAAGACTGACATGCAATAGGGTGTTTCGTATCGGGATGGTTATGACAATTTTACTCTAAAATAAATTTTCCCTTTCTGGTCAATTTTATTTCAAATCAAATTATATCAAATTGTAACAAGCCTCTAATAAAGTGTATAAAGTTGTATTAATTTAGACAGACTTTACGAACTTGGCTACAAGTTAGAACTTCAGAATGGTGTTATTACAGAAGCGGAAATGTAAAGAAAATGTTAAAGTGCAAAAGTTAATATCCTAACCAGTGATGAGCAATACATTTCAGAAACAGAGATGTGAGCAACGTATGGTTGAAATGGGTGTAATTGGAGAACTTTTGAACTAAATAACAGTAATTCTTTAGGCGGGAAATTAAACGTGCGTTTTATTCCTTTCTGGAGTTCTAAGAACGCAGGACCTTATGAGCCTTTACTTCCCACAGGATTCGGTTGCAGTAAGTCATGCACCCTGTAGTTTCTCCTTTATGATGTTTAATTTCCTCCGCTACTTCCTACCGTTTTAAATTCAGAGAAAGAGTGCTGGTGTTTGAAGTTGCATTTAGAATCACTTCATATATTATATTTATGCCCTGTTCTTACTGCAAAATTGTTTCTTCCTTCCAATAGCCTATATCTAAAGCCATTTTCCTGTCACACTAAATTAAGGTATATCGTCTTCCTTCTCTACACTGACAAAACAAATCGAAAACCTAAATCTAAACTCAATAGATCGTTCTTTAGGGGTTCAGTGGTGGTGATTTTAGAGTTGAATGTTATTCATTTTAATAGATACGTACAATGGCATGCTTTTCTAAAACCGTTTTATTATTTATTAACCTTAATTTAAAATCCTCAGGATTATCAAATATAAACATTTTATTGATTAGTAAAGGAGAAAATAACAAATTAATCTTTTCTCAGGTAACCTAAAATGTGCTTTACATTAAGTCAGAAATGACATTTGATTTGAGTTACAAATTAGGTTACAACAAAAGTATATACATAAAAATAAACTTTAAAACATCTCTGTATATTTGCGTGAACATCTTAATGCCCAGTCCTCCTAAAAATCATAGACATGTTTATGTTCAGTAAAACCGTTTAATACGGACCGACAGACCTTTACAACAGCGGCACAGGGCAGATTATTCGTAATAAACCGCAGGAATCCTTTCATTCCCTCTTGCTTTTAGTTTCAGGACACAAAAGCGAGTGATAATGAGAGGAAATGAGACTAGAAACATAAAAGATTATATCTCAGAAAGTTTCTTAAATTTCATTCGACTTACAACAATAACAGTAATTAGTTCTACTATTAGTAATATTAATCTTTCCGTTCGGCACTGTTTTATATAATGTTCAGAAACAAGTCAAGAATGCTACAAGCTTAGAAATAAATTTATGATTACAATGTGTTTATCTGATGAACGCATTTTCTTTGTTACATAAAATCTAAATATTTGCTTTAATCATCAAATAATTAATGACAATGAACAATTGATTGTATGCCTGTAGATTAAACTATTTTTGCCAAAATTGTATAAAAACTGTAAAATGTGTCTTGTTTTTCAGTGTTAAATTATTATTTATTTAAATGCATTTAATCTGTACTATTAAGATTCACATACACTGTAAAAGGTGGTAACCATTATCATCAGTAGAAACCATGTTCTACCCTTGAGTTTAGTTTTGTTGGTGTTAGCTAATATATTTAGGTTGGTTAGATGATATATCATATTTTTTTACCTAAATATAAATAAATTCGCAGGTTATTTGATTAAATTGTCATGCTATTATTTTTGTCCTATTGCTATCTCAAAAGATCTGTGACAATGATGTTTCCTGATTTCTGTTACATTTAATACAGTTAAAAAACATTATTGTATGCCACTTTTTTTCCCCCTTTTTGGATCAGGAAGCTAAATGAAAATGCTTAGGAAGACATCTGAATGTTTACTCCATCTTCTTCTCTCACTCCTCCCACTGCCACATTCAAGGTCGAGTCCACGCCACAGCCAGAGGCTGTAAAAAGCCCGACTGTCTCAAAGTCGAAACCTTTATAACAAGGACATTTACTGTGAAAAGACAAATGAGTGCTATCATCATGCATACTGATGTACGCAGAAGCGTTAAGCTATCAAAGCATTCATTTTTACACAACCTCATTACAGGACATTGGTACATTAGTAATGTACATAAAAAATAAAAACCATGACGGGTTGGATATATTTTGGTGAGAAATGTTAAATTTGAGCGTGTTAAAAACAAACTTCCAAAAGGTTCATAATTCTGACTAGAAAATTTAGGCTATTTCACAAAATCAGATCGAACAATGCAAGAACAATGATTAATTTTCAGTAGGCTATAATTTAGACTGCTAAAACTATAGCTAGAGACACAGTTATGTCAGATACAGTTAAGAAACGTTAGATCATAGACAATAACAGAGAACAGACAACAGTTAGGTAATCACATTTTATTGGAAATTAATTGAACGCTTAGCCCCACACTGATACAATCATTTAATGCTTATGGTGTAGCAGACATTTGCCACCCAAACATCAGGAAGACATTGCACTGATTATAAAACGTCATTACCCACAACAGTAGTATTATAGCCTACACTGCTATCATGTACTCCGTTTAACAAATATATCATTAACACAGCCTTCCTAGAGGAAAACACAACTGACCGCACTGAGAAAGACCAGCCAATGTGTTGGAAAGACGGCAGTGAGTGAATGTTCGAGCGTTGTAAACATCACATGCAAATCACAACAGTAGTAGGCCAGTACTTGCTAAAGCCTGGCACGTCCATGCTGCACTTTGGTCTGGACTACAACAAAGAGAAAAAAAGATCATGATTTCATCTTGAACTACAAACTTAGAAGCCTCAATGCCGTCAGGTGGCTCTAGTAGGCCTAAAACCTAATAAAGCCTCTTTGTCCCTTCAGGTTCAAGCAGGTTCATGCTTATTGCAGTTGTAAATTATATAAATTTAGTCGGGAGATCGGTTTGGTCTTTTCTATTTTACGCATCAACTATTTCGTTTAAACTGTGTGCACGGTTACTTAAAGTCCAGTCAAGCTTCAATGAGAGCTACTATTTGGAAACCGCGAACTGATCCTCCATTCATAACAAAACAATCAGCAATCATTCCGATATTTTATGAATCATCTCAGATCTCAGTCAGGATCCGCCTCGCTCTAAAAGTAAGACAGAGCCTGTTCCCGCATCAAGAGCCTTTTCTTCTTCATGCGACGGTTCTGGAACCAGATTTTGACCTGTTGGTCCGTGAGATTGAGCTGGTCCGACAGTTCCCTCCTCCGCTGTCGAGTGATGAACTCATTGAGGATAAACTCACACTCTAATTCATTCAGCTGAAGCTTTGAATAGGGTTTACGCTTCTTTCGGGTGTGTGTGTGAATTGGGAACCACAGCGCACCTTAGAAAAAAAGAAAATTCTGCAATGATTTTTGTTTATGTTTGCAAGACAAACGCACAAGCTACGAAATTCACTTATTTGAAAGCGCACAATGTCCAACTCCTTGATTGCATGATTTATCTTCAAGATCCTCCACGGCAAGCAATTTTACATTTAAAAGACGTCTAGCCGTCAATACACAGCCCTGAAGTCTAGGCTAAAACAAGACAACATTTGGGCTGTCAGTGAAAATTGAATAGACGTCTAACCATAGCCCAAGAATAGACTAGTCATCAATTAGATCAATTTGAAATGAACCCAAACACCTTGTAATCACTGTTGACTTTGCTTACATGCTGTAATGTCATATCTCGCAAGTTTCTTTGGCAAAAACGGTTATTTTGTCTAGAAGTGTGTTACTCATTGCCAGACTATATCGGGTCTATTAACCGAAACGGTGAAATGATGGCTATTGCTTGCTGGGTCATCCTCTCATCTAAACACAACACTTTATAAAGACTCACCTCCGTGTATGGCTGTGTGGATGTCAGGGGATTTCAGGGGACTCGTGATGCCCGGTGGGGTCTTGGACCCCTCCATAACGAGTGAAGAACCAGAATCGGATTCAAGGGACCGACACGATGGAGGGTTTAGGGTTAAATGTTCGTCAGTCGTTAAGTAGTCATATTTGGAGTAATTTCCACCGTTGTCCATTCCGGTCAGATTCTTCAGTCCTGACACTGATGAGTTGTCCAGTTTAAAACTGGTATTGTTATTGTCACCAGCACCGCTGGTGGCGCACGCACTCTCACTATAGTGTTCTTCCTGCCGAGGAATGTCGCATGATTGAGTGTATGTGGAGTTTAAAGAAACATAAGATTGTGGGTATCCAGTACATGGTTCCGATGGGTTCCAAGACAAAGAGAAGACATTGTGTCTTCTTGAGGTTTGTATCCCTAGCGGTTCGTCCGACGCACGGAAATTGGAGAGATAACATGCATCTCTTGTATGAATGTTAACCAATTGTCCAACAAACCCGGGATTAAGGAGATTGTGTTCGCCCATTTTGGCGGGCCCGACTAAGAGTTTATAGTTTATAGCAAATCTGACATTAACGTATGGGGAAACCAGGCTGAGCCCTATTGGCTGTATAGTGGTCACATGACACTGGTTGCTAGTGAGTTGCAGAAGGAGCCACCCACTGTGTTTCGTGTCTGACAAAGTATTAACTTGGTTTATTAGTTTTTTTATTTTATTTTTTATTATACTATAATGCCTTTTATACTGTACACTTCCAAAAGAGATTTTTTTTTTTCACTCAGTAGCCTACTGATATCCTGGTAGTTTATATTACGTGCATAAAACTACAGATTTGGATGTATTGTTTTTACATATATATTATTTGTGATTTAAAATAATTTACAGATTTAGGTGTAGCCTACTTTTTATTGTTTATTATTTTGTCAGCAAAACAATCTCATCTCATTATGCAATGACAAGCATCAGGATAATTTGAAATGCTAAAATAAGTTATGTTGCGCGGTTTTATTTTGACATTTTAACATTTTAAAGCATCTAGCTTAAAACACACAAAGCAAATCCAGGTTCAAAGATATGCTCTCCTCATATTTACAGTATGGTATATTAACAGTGTTGGGTAAGTTACTCTAAAAAACGAATTTATCCCATAGCTACTAATTACATATTCAACAGTGTAATTAGATTCCTGTACTTCTTTATCTCTCTAAAAAGTATTGAACTCTCTGAATCCGTTATCAACCTCGACCAGCTGAACAAAACAAGGATACATAACTGCTCTTTTAATTCTTTCAAATAAATAATATAAAACTACATAAATTATTCTTGAACTGACCAAAGTATTTAAGAGAGTTTACATGAAAACATACATTTTATCATTACACGTTCATTTTTTATGTTAAATTCACTGTTGTTTTATATAGAATTTAATTAAATTTCAGACTAAAAAATGTCAGATTAAAAGTAATCCCTTACTTTACGTTTTCAAGGGAAAAGTACTTAGTACTGCATTACAATAATAGCAGGCTATATTTGCATTAACTACACCCCCTCACAAATAAGTTTGTAAAAAGAAATGTACATTCAAGACTTCTCTCTCAAATTACATTACTTTAAAACCAAATACAGGTTTCCATTCAGTGGTTTTTACTCAAGAGTATAGTTTAGTCAGTCATTTTTATAAAAGGCAGAGAGCGTCCAATACGTCATCGTGCCATCATCACCATTAAAGTCCATCTTAAGTGCGAAGCATAGAACATTAAATTGAGAGCAATTGAATTAGCAAATTACACGCAGGAAAGTCGCATCAACATCATTCATCCCTTCAGTGTGCATTCGTCATGAACAATTATCTACACAGTGTTTCATGGAACTGTATAATTATAGGCTATAGCTTGCTGTACATTCAGGGTTATTTTTGTAAGACAAAGTATCTAATTTGATGAATAATTGGAAGAGTAAACCAGTAAAGTAGCATAGGATGGCACACTCCATCTTCCTCCTCAAGGTGTAATAGTATTTCTCTTTCTGAAACGTAAACATTTTAAATTTCAAAACATGACAACATTTACGCCTAAAATTAAATCTAATTGGTTAGTTCACCAATTCTGTGATCATGTCGTTTCAAACCTAAACCTTTCGCTCATCTTCAGAGCGCAAATTATTTTTTTTAAATAATTTATTATAATTTTGCGCAACCAACACATGCATGTAGGTTATGCAAAAAAAAAAAAAAAAAAAAAAAAAAAACCTTCCAACGCAATCAATGAATCGAGTTTTTTTATTCTAAGACGTCTGATAAGCACGTTCAAGTCTTACAACTAATTAAATGAACGTGAGTATACCTATAAACAATTATTTAATTGCCTGCCTTAACATCTTTTAAAATACAGTTTTTCTCATTATCTTAACCAGTAGTTTATATCCTCTGTTGTACTGAAGCTTCCCACTTCTGTGTCGGTCAAGGTCACTGTCTAGTACATGTGCGACACATTTAAACAACAGTCTCGGATTCTGTGGACTTGAATCACACTAAAGTCGCATTCCTTCCATGACCTTCTCTAACACCAGACTCACCCTTATTTTAAAAAACATGTAGCCTAGCGATCATCCATTCTGGAAACTGCGGTCGATCTAACCTGATTATCTAAACCACAATTTTTACAAGGATATAAAGCTAAATGTAAAGTTAATATGCCTAGAAAAATAAATAAATAAATGCAACAGATTATTTACTTTTCTAAAATATTTAATCCAAATTATCATCGACATTAAGACCATTAAAGACATTTTAATAAAATATATCTATCGATATTTCAAATATGCATCTCCCTCACAAAAATGGCTCAAGGTTAACCCCAACCCTTATGTTGTCATTCCTCTTGTACTGTAGCACAAGCAGTTGATGATACTCTGTCAACCAATCAACGTTCTGCATTGAGTCTAGCTCCACTCTTTAGTAGGCTACCGTAGCCTACCACTGTGCTAGGTAACCCAAGGGAAGAGTACCGAAAAAGTGGCATGGGAAAGACAGTTCGGCATTTTGTTAACATTCACAACTTTTGACAGTGGAAACGTAAATAATTGCGTACCATACTGTACTGTACCATACCGTACCGCTCTTAACCTGCACACACTTACACTCTTTCTCCACTAGAGGCAGTGATAGACCATATTATAGGTGTTCTTTTTTAAATTGTGCTTTGCAAATGGTCACTCGAAATAGCTCATAGGCCTATATTAATTGCAACACTAGAATTACGGATAATTAAGGA
Organism: Vimba vimba; assembly: GCA_022828995.1. Taxonomy (NCBI): domain Eukaryota; kingdom Metazoa; phylum Chordata; class Actinopteri; order Cypriniformes; family Leuciscidae; genus Vimba; species Vimba vimba. The sequence goes on from CM040838.1 coordinate 27,363,409, forward strand.
TATTAAATAATAGCAGTATGTGTTTTAAAAACAGTCACTGAGACAATTATTCAGAAGAGAATCCCTTATTGTCATTCAACAAACAAACAAACAAACAAACAAACAAACATACATTCAGAAGTCACATTTTACTGTTGATGGATAATTGTATTAGTATGAATAACTCTCATGCAACCATGAGGATTTCTTGTAGTCTTGGTATAGGCCCTTCACAATATGCTAAAACTGAACATTCATGGAAATAATTTAATATGACCTATAATATTACTGCTTTGTCATTTTGCAGCTTTGAGACACACATAAAAATAGCTTGTAGTTTTAACTTAACCATGTCAATGACATCTTAATGCTAGACATCAGTATAGACTACAATAGTCTACTTGTTGCACTGTAAAAAATGATTGATGCAAAAAGTTGTACAAATGAGGAAATACATGTTGGCTCAACATAATGGTTGTGACAAAAAAGAAAAATATGTTTGGTCAATGATTGCATGATTTCCATGACTGTACTACAAAATGTTCATCAAGAGAAAATAAATAATTGTGTTCACAGAACTTTTAACGTTGCACAAAAAATAGTATGTTGGCCGAGCGAGAGGGAACAGCGTCAATCGTCTGAGCATGCGCAAAGAAGTTCTACCACACAGCAAAATCTCCAGTGTTGAAATCCTGGTGTTAAGGACTCTTAGAGTAAAGAGTTAATTTTCTGGTGTTGAATTTCAAGGGATTAACACTGCTAGTGTAAATTTACACCGAGAGAGTGTAATTACTTACATCCGGGACATTTACGCGCTGGGCGCAACGAAACGACCTGAAACTTTTTTCACAGACGCCATTTTCTTTGACTCGCGATACAAGGCATACGAGGAGGGAACACGCAGATATTAAGTGTTTTATCGCATTTATATATGCATTTTATTACATTATATTGTTTTATTACAATATGTATGTGCTGTGGACGGCTAAACCGTTCTCAGAAAGGCATTTTCGTTGACGCGCGATGCTGAGCAGACCAGACCAGGATGAGGTTGCTTTTAAACAGAGAAACGACGAAAGTAAGTGTTTTATCTAATTTACAATATGTATTTTATAACATATTGATTTATAGAGAAATTTAAATGCTCTGCGTGCTTAAACGAGCCGAAACCTTTCTCAAAGGATACATCTTTGACTCAATACGGAGCTGACGACGAGAAGGAATTCTTGAAACGTTAACAGGGAAAACACCGAAAGTAAGTTAAGGGTTTTTAACCTAATTTACAACATGTATTTCATGGCATTATATTGTTTTATAACGATATTTATGTGATGTGCGTGCCTAAACCTTTCTCACAGACTAACTGCCCTGCATCTTCTTTGACTCGTGACGCAGTGCAGACACAACGGAGTTTGCTTTTAAAGGTGAAAACACAGAGTAAGTGTTTTAACTCATTTACAATACGTATTTTATAATGTTATTTTGTTTTATGACAATATTTGTGATGTGCAAATATCATAATGTATTTATCCTCAAACTATCTTTTACTCTCGTTTGCCAGCACATACCTATCTTAACTGAAACCTAACGTTAACTGAAAAACAAATTTTCTTAGAATGTGTAACTTAAGTAATTCTTTAAGATTAAATGTTTATGAAAATGTATTTATCAGATTCAATTTTGGTTGATGTTTGGATTCTTTCATGTTTAAATGTATTGATTTTGCTATTTGTGTTTGCTAGTGAGGGTCAGATTTTACAGATAACATATGAGATAATGTGCATAAACATAAAAAATAATCATAGCTTTGTTGCTATTTGGTATAACTAGATTTGTGTTTCATAACACTCATTTTGAATTTGTCCAGGCAAATTACTTTACAAAAGTATTTTTTTCCACCCCCTTTCCTTTTCCTTAAATAAAATTAGTTTTCAAACCAATTGTTTTCATGATTTGACAGGTAGATGTTTTCTTGCTTTTTAATTTTAGACTCTACTAACTGGGAAATCTCTGCCCATCACCTGCCTCCAACATCACAAAGCCACAAGAAGGGAACAAGATTCTTCCGTCAGCTGACTTAGGTGCGTGTCTAAATTTATTCCTAATAAAGGGTTAGTTCACCTACAAATGGAAATTATGTCATTACTTACCCTCATCTCGTTCCAAACATGTAAGACTTTCTTTCAACTTCACAACACAAATGAGGATATTTTTAATGAAATCTGAGAGCTTCCTGTCCCTCCATTGACAGTCCACGCAAATACCATGTTCAAGCCCCAGAAAGGTGTAAAGGTACATCATTAAAGTACTCCATGCGACTCCAGTGGTTTAACATACATTTTATTAAACTACACAAGTGCTGTGTTTGCAGCAACAAAACATTTAACACTTAATTTATAAAATATTAATTTCCAACATGCGTTGTTAAGTGAGCGTGCATCGAAGATTAATAATTTGTAAATAACATTGAGTTTTTTTGTTGTTTTTTCGTGCAAACAAAGCACTCTTGTTGCTTCATAAAAAAAAATTAAGGTTAAACCACTTGAGTCACATGGATTACTTATGATTTCCTTTATACCAGTGGTTCTCAACCTCTCCTGCAGGGACCCCCTGACAGGCCATGTTTCTGTTTTAACCCTGAAATGTCACACCTGATTCAATTAATGAGTAGTTATTAGAGTAGGAATTAGTCAATTAATCAATTAGTCAACTACTCATTAAGCCTTTAATTAATTGAATCAGGTGTGCCATTTCAGGGTTAAAACAGAAACATGGCCTGTCAGGGGGTCCCTGCAGGAGAGGTTGAGAACCACTGCTTTATACCTTTCTGTGGCTTTGGAAGTGATAGTTGAATAGGCTGTCGATGAAGGGACAGAAATCTCTTAGATTTTATAAAAAAAATATCTTAAGTGTTCTGAAGATGAGCAAAACTCTTACTGGTTTGGAACAACATAAGGGTGAATAATTAATGACAGAATTTACATTTTTGGATGAATTAAGTCTTTAATTTACTTGGAAATCAGTAAATTCAAGTCTTAATCTAACCAAAATAGTTTATTGTTTGAGTTACGAAAGTTTAAGATGATTGAACTTTTTCCACCATAAACTTGCTGTATTTATAAAACACAAATAGTATTAATTGTAAATGGTCTGGTTTTGTGTTGTCTAGGGAACCAGCACTACAGGATTTTGAGAAAGTTGGATCTGCACAGCCTTTCCTGCTCTGTGAAACAACTAGGCACAACTTTACTGTTAGCAACTGGACACAACTGATCCACTCATATCCTGCAACTGTTTTGCATCTGTTGAATGTTGTTGCTGTACTGTTGCAAAGTCGAAGGTATTGACTCAACTTCACTGACACAGGACTTACATTCACTGCCATGTACTGGACTTTTAAGTATTAGATAATTTGATGAGCAGCTTTCACATAATTCTGATGACAGAAATGGCTTTGCCTTCATTTATTTTAAAAGTTAACCTATATGTAAAGGGACTTGTTTGTTAATAAAAACAAGTTTGTTAAAACAACTGTTTGCATTTTGCCTTTATTTTTAACTTTATAATGAACAGAATTCAGCTATGATCCCAGACTAAGGTTATATTTTAACTTTCTGGATTGTTTTGATGTGCATTCAATATTATCAATAGGTTAAATTTTGCTTTTTGCTTTGCTTTTATTTCTGAAAAGATTCCTTTTGTCAAAAAGCACATCTCATAAATACAAACTCAATTTGAGTCAAATTTAACAGTCCTGAAATGTATAAATTGATTCCCAATAGTATTACAAATCAATAAAGATCAATTCTACAAGAGTTGCATTTTATGTTAAACTTTACATCTTATGTAGTGTTAATATGGCAACAACTCGGTAGTGTTGAAAGAAAAAGACACATTTGGTGTTAAATTTTGACACTACACACTGGTGTTGGGTAAATTCAACACTAACCAGTGTTGACTAGTGTTAAATGTTAACTATTTAGAGAGTTGCTGCAACTCTGTCATAGTGTTAAATATTTAACACTTTGAAAAGTGTAGTTTTAACTCGATCTAGTGTGGACCAATATAGACACTTTTAAAGTGATGATTTAGTTAAAACCATAAATTTAGATTTTTTCCAACTCAACGTTTTACCTTAACCCAAAGTACACATCAAAAACTCCAGTGTTAAATTAACACTCAAGAGTGTTAAAGTTAATGAGATAATTAAGTGATTAATTTAGTGATGATTGAGCATTATTGAAGACACCTGATGTTAACAAGCAGAATCACTGAAGGAGAAAATCTCAAATTGTAAGTTACCATTATGGTGATGGGTGTTTGCTTTAGTTGGGCTCTTGACCATGTTTTACTGAGTTTCATTTTGTAAAGCAGATATTTGTTTGTCCAGTACAGCTATTGACTAAGAGTGATATGCCATGCTATTTTATTAGCATGACAGGCAAGTTAATATGGATTTAAATAAATACATAAAATGTACTTTATCAGAGCATAGTGTGTAATTTATTTGAAATAACGAAAAATAGACTTTTAGGCCAACATGAAATATTTAATTAATACAACATTTTATTTCAATTTGAGTCTGCTTGTTGGCCCAACAAGCTATGTTTAGTCAACAAAAAATATATCATTGACACAACATTCTATTTCAAGTTCAGTCTACATGCAGGGGTAGTCAGCGCAACACAAAAAAGTTGGTTTCTGCAACTTAAATTGGGCCAACTAAAAATTTTAGGTGCAACGGGTCACTAGAAATTTTTATGTTGGAGAGGCATATTTTTTTTTACAGTGTGTCTATGGTCAACCAGAACACAGTCCATATTCATGCTAGCCTATTTAAAGTGGGACATACATGCTGATAAGATCATATAGCAGAAAAATTGGAGAAATATAAACTAACTGTGTATATGAGAGTATTGTTTGTTAAAAAAGTGGGAGAATCTAAACAATCAATTATTAACCATTTTGGTCAAATTCCTTGATTTTAGCAGAATGTTTTTTTTTTTTTTTTTGGCCAAAAATATATTTTGTTTAGTACTTCAACTTTTTCATATAACGTCATTTAACTATTAGAATAAATTGTTGTTTCTCAAGCAAAATGTGATGCATTTTAACCTGCTAATTTCAAACAGAAATAGATGTGGCTAAACACTGGCTGACAGGGGTCATCTTTAAACATCTTTAAAAAGTGTTACAACCATCCCCTTACATACAATAAGAACAGTTTGTTTTTAATATTTTTTTTCAGAATGCCTAAACAATGAAAAAAGACAGATAATGTCTGCCAATGTTTAAAAAGAGAGAAACTGATGAGGTTTCAAAGAAGGTCAGGTCAGTCAAATCAGTTGCGAAGACAATGTTGTGACGATTCTGAAACCTCACACAATGAAAACTTTTTTCTGCTGTTTGTATGGAGCCTTTTGGCAACTCAAAGCCAAAGGAAGTGTGGGTAAGATGTGCCGTCTGTGGTCTCTGTCCCACCAAACCTGCACTGCAGGGTTAACAACATTTACTTGTCACTATCCTGAGTCTGACTGAGAATATTCACACACAGACACACAAACTCAATTTACGATCTCAAACTTTGTTAGAGACCTACATGTTCACAGGAGGCATTGAGTGTTAAGCATAGGCATACATTAAGCATAAATACTGTCAAGGAAGTTTGTTCTTTTACACACACACACACACACACACACACACACACACACACACACACACACACACACACACACACACACACACACACACACACACACACACACACACACACACACACACACACACACACACTCCTCAGTATTTGAGTTATGGCTAGTCACAGGGAGAGAGGAGTTGTTGTGATTTGTGATTGTTATGGATTGTTTTAAGAAACCTATTTTTGAAGCATATTGTATAATGTGGCCTCTGATTTTGTTCCTTTTGTTTAATTGTTTTACCCCAGAATGTGTTACATCATGTCCCGGTAGTGATTTTAACAAAGGCACACTATGTATTTGACATCAACTCATATGAGCTGTGATATTCTTGCAGAGATTTGCCTTTATAAAGAAATGTGGATACTTTGTGTAAAAAAAATCCAGTGAGTTACAGATATAATCTAATAGAGTTTCTCCAAAGCTTCATTAGCCAATATGGTTACAAACAATTTCTGTCGTTACCAACATTATTCAACGATTTAACCTTTACCATAGTCCCAATGAAAATTCACAAACTGCATGTGTGGTGAAGCATGTTTCTTGTTAGTATGCAAACATATATATATTTCATTAATTTTAAATATATACATTTCGACCAGAGTGAGACATAAGAGGTGATGAATTTAACACACACACACACACACACACACACACACACACACACACACACACACACACACACACACACACACACACACACACACACACACACACACACACACACACACACCAAACACACACACATAAACAACCCTACCCCTAAACCTTACCCATCACAAAAAACTTTCTGCATTTTTACATTTTCCCTAAACATCACTTAGAATGATTTATAAGCTGTTTTTCTCACGAGGAAAAATGTCCCCACAATGACAAGGATTTCGGATATTGTTATCACTGTGGGAACCCATAATGGTTTACCAGGACACACACACAGACACCGCGCACACGCGTATTAAAGACTGAAAAAATACAGCAATGGAGAGCGAATATGGATATGAAACCTGTATAGAAGCATAGACAAGTTGACATCATTTAAACGTACAATGACAACAGAGTAAAATATTTTACATATAGAGGAAGGTATGTTTGATGTTCAGATTTCAGCAATAAGTGGATAATAAATATGTTTCTCCATGGCTTTCGTTACAGACAGTCAAATGCATCCTGCCGTTTCATAACTTAATAAGGTTTGTTACATTTCAGTCAATCATAGAACAGCATAAGATGACAAACATCTGGAAATTGACGTGTGCGAAAATTTTATCCATTTAAATAATTCCTGCTTTGTCAACTTATTTTCTGCACATAATGTTCACTTACATGCAGTATGTGTTTTTGTGTGTTCCGTGGACCATTAATAAAGTTCAGGTGTTATTTCCACTCTTAATAAGACAGACACTTCACGTAGGCTAGGCCTATACAATGAAATTACGTGACAATATTGCGGAATAAAAGAGTTGAAAGGAGAGAAGTATTTTTTGCCGTTCAGTACATCACTATCAACAAAGCATTTATGTAAACACGCCTTAACATCAATTCAATACGTTTCTATAAAACAGAAGAACTTTGCATGTATGCATGCTATAAAATGGAGCAAAAACGCTAGGAAAAAAAACATTGCTGCAAAGCTGACAATAAACAATTCAAGGGTGCATGACATCATACGTTTTGATGGACTTTTGATGATTTTGCTATAGGCCAACACATATTAATAATTAACATTCCAGTTGCTTTTGAAAGTCACAACCTTCTGTGAAAGAACAAATATAGGCCTACACAAACGAGGCAAGAAATAGGCATGATTTAAAATCTGTCACACCATAGACGGCTATTAAATTATGAATAGCAGTGACCAATTTAACAGCAGAAGTCTTGTTTACATAATATCAAACGCCAAACCAACTAATCTGATGGGCGGATTGACACGTGTATTATGGGGTAAATCTCCAGTAGCTAAAAATTAACAATCATCAGACATTCCAGAATACGTAAACGTAACTCATTCTTTAAAATAAGATGAATGATGTTGTGACTCCTCTCTGGAAATGTATCTATTACTGCATTGTAAGGCCACTGAAACTGTAAAGTAGTACATGTTTCATTAGACAAGAGTGTGTTCAGACAACGCTATCTCACGACCAATTCGTACGAATTCGTACGAGTGATAAAAAGGTGGCTAATTCGTACGAATTCGTACGACCTCACTCGTACGAATTTGTACGATTTGTCTAACCCACGTGATGGGTAGGTTTAGGGGCGGGGTCAGGGGTAGGTCTTTCGTATGAATTCATACGAATTGGGCAATTCGTAAAATATGTACGATTTAGCAAAAATCGTACTAATTCGTACGAGTGAGGTCGTATGAATTCGTACGAATTAGCCACCTCGTAGAATTCGTACGAATTGCCGATGGCAGATCAGGAAGTTTTTTTGTTCTACTTGAATGATGAAATTGTTGGCGCAACCAACTCGACGATAATCAAATAACATGCATGACTTTGCTTGGCGTTGGTTTACACACGAACTTCTTCTCCTTAACCCGGCGGTTCTGGAACCAGATGGTCACCTGGCGTTCAGAGAGATCGGTAGTGGCGCAGATCCTCCTTCTCTTGTCTTTAGTGATGAACTTGCTGGCTTCATACTCTTTCTCCAGCTCCTTTAACTGAATCTTAGTGTACGGAACCCTCTTCTTACGACCGCGACGATACCCGTTCATCTCGGTCTGGTGCGGTATAACATCTGCAAAAAATAGTTTAAGATGGAAAGAAAATATTAGAAATCATTTGCCAATGTCAAGTACAATCTCTGCTAATGTCTCGTGACTCTCAAACATAGCAAGTAAAATTATTGGTGAATGAAAAACTGTGACCAAAATTCTGACCAAGAATTAAAAGATTTAAGTAGGCCTATACGAGATTTGTTGTCTGTGATTCATCTAATCTAAAATTTTATCGTCGTTGGAATAAGAAAATTGTTTGTTTTAAATTAACGTTTCAAATGGTTTGGAAATGTTTACATTTGAGCTGATACAAACACAAGGTATTTAAGAAATTCTAACTCCAACACTCACTTAAAGCCTATTGTTGAATCCCGAAAGACCATAAAGAATAATCGTTAGTCGTTAATTTTCAATTAAATGTTCTTTAAGTTAATCACATCTTTATACTGGTCCTCATAAGCAAAAGCTCCACTCTTCTCCACACAGTGGTTTTAAATAATTGCAACATTATTATTGAACATTAAACACTATTAACTATTACATTTTTTTTTTTTTTTTTTTGTCAAGGCAGAATAGACAGACGAGATATTTAAAATGGTAACTTGTCCAAATATTGTACATTTGCAAACAAATTTGTTTGACTTTAACAATAAGACGACCAAAACAAATCAATGAGGTTTCTTTTTTCTTCTTTTTTAACTGCAATTGGGTGAGCGGGAGTCCTGATTGGTTACTTGCAATATTAAGAAAAAAATCGCATACAAGAGCTATTATTTAAGTAAAATGCATATTTATAACAAGGTAATATTTCAACTCTTAAGTTTACATCAGCTACAGTTTAAATTGACACCGGCCAATCAACATCTCGGTTAAAAATTAATCTAAGAACTATACGGAAAATCACTAGTGTACATATAGAAATTATATTTAAGATTGGGTGACGATAAAGTAAATTTCCTAATATTTTTGAAGTTTTATCTCTTTTTTTTTTCCTCTCTACTCCTAATTCCCCCCTCTTAAACTAATAGGGCAAATAGGGCAAGTATAATTAGTGTATAACACAGCATTTCAAACATGAATACCAATGCCAAGCTTTATCATATTTGCTGATATTTCATTTTACCCGAAAACTGGGAATTCCATAGGTAGTTAAAATGTGTTTGTTCCTTAGAACAATATAGTTGCTCGTCCCAGCCGTTCGACAGTGCCCAGTGCTGATAACTGTCCATAGGGAATAAAGTTTCATGCCGGGACTCTGGGCGCGCGCTGATTCCTGGTATAACCGGAACGTCCAAATACCCTGGCACAGACTTATAAGAGCTGGCAAAGCTTGGGTAAACAGCGAATTCTTTGGATCTACTGGAAAGCTCTTCAGATGGTTGCACACCGCTTGGTTCCACGTATTTTTCCCCAGGATGGAAGGAACATGGATTCTGTTGCAAGTTTACGTTGTGAGAGTACTGAAGTCGACATCCATAATATGGACTCCCGAATGGGTATCCACAGCTCAGGGATGAGCCCGATGAGGCCTGTGGCGCAGGGATATCCGAGTACACTGTCCGGTGGTTCCCAGAGAGGCGTCCCAGTGCAGGGTGCGGGATAAAATCACTGCAGTGAGAGGCAGGACAGCTCCCACTCAGTCCCTCCATGCTTTTGTTTGTTCATCCAAAGTTTTTTTTTTATTATTACACGTTAAACAATGTGTCCGCCCAGCGTCCACACAGAATCAGCGAAATCATCATGGGTTGCTTTTTAAAACTAGACTGACACCTCACTTCCAAGCTCATTTTCTCCGTGCACGCATGCGCATTGTTAAATCCTGATTACTGACATGCTGTCAAGACGAAGCGGATTTCTTAGAGGGGAAGACGCATTTCTCTCTTAATATCACTGACGACAAAACAGTCATCAACAATGAAAAACCTTTTGGATGGCTTGTAAATAGACCTAGGCTATATATCAAGCAAAACGGTTTATTTTTCCACAATTTCAAGAACAAATAGCCTACATATTCGAGAATCGTTTATTGGAAAGGTTAATAAATTATGAAATTAAGATAAATCAATTAATTAAGCCTACAATTTGTGCAGACACTGAATGGGAACTATGGGAATTCGATGAAGTGTCTCAGTGTTCAATGGGGATAAAAGTAATACAATGACAAAGAATATACATGGAAGTAAGAATAGTTCTCTTGAGTCTATAGAGAACTCCATAACCCACCCTATCTCTGTACTTACATGTCGCTTTGAGTGTAACATCTAAATAAATTGGTTTCACTTAATTCCAAAATACTGGTAGGACAACTGGTTAATTTAAGGGTTAGATCAAGTAAATCGCATGCACATTCACAATATTTATTCACAATATTTATTGAATATTTGCATATTCAAAATCAAAAATATGCAAACACTGTAACCCCTGATAATTAACCAGAAAAAAAGTAATCGTCCTAATAAATAAAAAAGGCGGTAATCGCTAGGCCTAACATAATTTAAAGTTTACAAACACCAAGATTAATTTCGTAGGACTTCACATTTTAGTTGTGCATGTTAATTGCACTGAACTTTAAATATTGAGTATAGTTAACGCATATAATTCGATTAAGAGTACAGTTTACTGTGGTAGCGCAAGTAGCCTAAATAATGGCTAATCGTCCAAATGCCACCAGCTGCAAGAAAATCCAAGGTCAAGGTGGAAACAGACAAAGAGTGTCGTAATACGTCTAGACAGAAGGAACGAACTTCACACTTACACTATCGAGTTCACTTGCACATTACAGTTAGACTTTATATAGACACTTATTGTCATCAATGGTTCCTTCCTATTCTTTATCTTTACACTATAATCATCACTAAATCTACCAGAGGGACCTTCGATTGAAACTTATAATAACATATTTAAAATATATTTAGACTCTAAAGTAGGCTTTCCTCAACAGGACTCTGAATTCCTTCAGAATTTGCCATGTTAAAAAGTGTCCAAATGGTTACACTTTACATTGAATTTACATTGAAAGTTATAGCATTATATAAATAACAACATTTATTAACCTATAGGTCAATGTTAATTTATGAATTCTTGTTTGCTCATAATGCATCAACTAATTCAAAGTTAGCCTATGTATAATTAATTTTAAAATATGTAGAATATTCTCAAATTAACTTAAAATGCTAAAAGATATTGTTCATTTATACATTATGCATCAACATTTTAAATACAGATACAGATTTGCTTTATACACTAGGCTACCTTCGGCGTGACATGTTAAAATAATTTTGCGGAACTTTAACCATTTTTAACAAGAATTTAACAAGAAATAGGCTATCACAAAAAATATGAAGAAATGCATCAAGTACCCTTTTAATATCATTGACAATAAAGTCAATGATAAATGACAACCCAATCTCACGACAAGGTCAAAGTCGCAATTACGAATTCGCATATTTGTAATCGTAATAAAATATTATTACGAAAATATAATTAAATTAAATTAAACTAAGCATAAACCAGCATCCCTAATTTCACCTCTAAACACAACCATCATTTGGGGGCATAAATTATATACGGGAATCATACGAATTCGCTGCAGAAACGTATTGTTATGAGGCTTTTCCACCGCGAATTATCTTTGCGAATTCTCGCTTAAATTGAAATATTTAGTTATTTTAGACGTGAGATCGTTCAAATATATTCCAATACTAGTAATAAATAAATAACGCAAAAACTTGAAACGGCTAAACTTTATATGTGATTGATGCTTGCTATAGTAAACAAGAAAACGGAAACTTACAAATATGCCTTCAGAAAATTCTATAGAGAAAGGTAGCCTACTTAATCGTAGTTGTTCATTTGTGGATGAGACGCATACCTCCTTATAAGGTTATTATAGTAAATATGCCTATTTATAATCATTTTTGACCATCTTACCACCGATCAGTCCTATAAGCCTGTTCAGAAAATTTTGATGCAAATGACAGACAAATAAGGACGCATATCTTTTATATAATATCTAAAGTCTCTTAGTCAACTGCAAGCATTCTTGCTCAGTCTCTTTAAAATCCTACGATGAGGCCAACTGGAAAAGTCGATGTTAGTTGATTATTTCCACTATCATTTATGAGTTTCTATCGTCTATCCTAAAATCTCTACATCGAAAATGTAATTTACAAACTGCTATATCTTTATAATTTACGTTATGGAAGCCATGTGAAATATATAGACTGATCATGTGCACTATAATTATAGCCTAAGTTGTAGATGTTTAACTATATAATCACGATCTAACCATTCTAAATTATAGCATAAACTAAATAGCTAAAACAGCCCTTCAGTCTTTGCTCAAACCACCACAAGGAAGCCTGTCTGCAGAAGTCCAAGTTCAAGTTAAGGGATCTCTGTCCAGACTCCAGACCACACAATGGTCGTCAAGCTGGGATAAAGCTCTTTTTAACTCACGGTAGGATCTTCAGAGGAAGGCACCTTAAGATGGCTGACGTTATAACAAGTCGTATATGTTTCAGGACAGAACTTTGCTGGGGTGGTCTGCAATGACATATATTTACAAATTGCATTCATGACTCAAAGGATTCATTTAATAATAATATTAATAAAAAAATCCGTTGCCAATAACTGGTCAGAGATAAGCAGAATACTATTTTGCAGCAACACTTGCACTGAAAAACTACGCACTAGGTTAAAATGTAGGCTATTTTAAAAGGCAAGAGGATCAACTAAATACAGATTTTTAAGCATGCAGTATTTGAGGACATTCCACTGAGCTACACATTAAATTAAAAATGGAAATATAAATTCTGTACAAATTTATATGGACATCTCACAGACTAAACATGACACTTCGCCCAGTTGTGTAAATCAGCTAAACGAAAAAGGTTTCATCTCCGAAGTCATTAAAATACCACGATACTCGTCTGATACACGTCTGAACACCTTCTATTCGATAAATTTAGAAAATTAAACATGATATGCAATCCTTAAGACTATACAGTTGTTGCTCAAATACATAGCAATGCCCCAGCAAATCCCTGGCAGTTTCAAATAACATATTTGTTTAAAGATTTTGTAATGAAGCCTTATGAACATTCAACGCGCCATTTTTCTTTTTCCAGCTAGTGACACGTTGTTTCACTACATCTCATAATATTTCCATAGTTTTTAATATTAGGTTAATGGAACATAAACATAACACAGAATCTGTGAAAATAACTACATTTAGATATAAACTTGATTTGGTCAACTTATAAGCCGTTTAATCTAGATGAGGAGATCGGATATAGGTACTGCTTTTAAGGCAGAGTTTCATTGTGTGGCCCTCTGAAGGTGTGGGTTAACAACCAGCAGCAATTCAAGGATCTTCACTGGAAGCCAGAATTTTCTTATTATGATGTTATCAGATAGATATATAGGCATTTATGTAGAACGCTTGACTTCCGCGAAGAAACTGCATTGTTTGTAAAGCTGCCATTGTTCAGCATTCAAAATGCACTTATTTTATTATGACAGTTAGAATCCATTTAAGAATCATTTGAGTAGGCTACCTAAGTAAGAAATGTATTTTGCGTCAAATAGCCTATGGCTTATATTGAATGGGATTTTGGTTAAATGGCTGAAATAAGTTCTGCGGTGAACACAAGCTCAAGCCACTTTCACGTTTTATTCTACAATATAAAATACATAAGTATTACCCCACTCGTGATTTTTTAAGATGTTACGTGTCTTGAAGAAGACGGTTGCTTACAAGTGTCTTAAATGGGACTACAGAGGCTGTCGAGGAGATTATGACGAAAAGGTAAACTCAGACCGCTTTTACAGCCTCAATATGCTTATAATTGTGCTTTTTCTGTGAAAATATTTTTAGATAAAAACTGAAAGAGTCAGTAACTTATGGTGACGTTGAACTCGTGGGGCCGTGGTGTAGTTCGTTTATAGCCTACCTTTAGCTTTTTACTTCTGGTGGCTGCATTTGGGTCATTCTACAGAAACGTCCACTTTTGGTATGGCAAGATGTCTTAAAATGTATTTCTTTTTCTAACATTTAAACTTAGACCACATTATGATTTTTTTTGTCACTGGTGTTACATTACTTCTTTAGCAATATTAAAGGTTTTTATGAAATATTATTTCTCAATTTTTCTCAGTACATGTAGTCAGAGTTACAGAAAATGAATGATAATCAAACAAATAAGGAGATTATGTTTTATTTATTTTAATCAGGTTTGTTAAAAGTGTGGCTGAATGATGGTAGTTCATTTGCGCAACCATGTATTTGCTATAGCAATGAACATTTTTGAAAAACAGTTATAAACAAGTAATGATACAATCCTTTAAAGCTTAACTCTTGAGTGTAGCAGAATTCAATGAATTTAAAATTATTATCATGTCACATGTGACATTTTATTTAATGTGAAAGAAAAAAAAACAGTAACACCAGTGACACAACAAATCAGTGGCATACATAACATAAGAACTGAAAGCAGTTAGTAAAATATCATAAACAACATTTTAAAACACATTTTAACTTCATTAGAAAACAACTAAAATGTACAACAAAGTACATTGTCTAACTTATTCACTCCGTTGCGGTGCATGCATTTGACTTGCACATTGTTTTCCTCCACCTGCAGGATGATGCCAGGGTAGGGATCATCAACATATCGCACAACACACCACTGCCCAGTGTGATGCTGTTCGATGACACTGAAATCTTTGCCTGTTTGATTGATTGCATCCATAGCTAAATGTTTAAGCGGTTTTTGTATTGGGCGGCAGGGCCATCACTAAAAAAGTGAAGGTTTTGGACATCAGTGTGGTCCTTTTTCAGGAAATGAAGAATAGGATCCAAATGAGCCCATATAGCTGGTGGGTCATGCCTTCTGCCAGATAAATGTGACCTTCGCCTGCTGATGTGACCCCCCAAAGTGAACTGACTGGATTTCATTGGAGTATTTACAAGAATAGTTCTCGCTGAAATCGATGTGGATAAGGCAGTCTTTGGCAGTGAGGCTCTCTCTGAGATTCCTGTACTCGCTGTACTGCCAGTGAATATTAAAAATTTGTCTCCTGAATTTAAAGAGCCGGTCCTGGAATTGTGCCACAAGCTCATCCTCCTGTATTGGTGTATCTTTTTGACAGTGATTGTACTCACTCTTGTCTCTCCACCTTGCAGTGAGATGTTCACCTTCTCCTGGCACCATTGGATTAGTCACCACCCTATTTGAAGACCTGTTTAAGGGATAGGCTGACAATTTGCAGTCCAAACAATCACCATACGCACATGTCTTGGAGATGCTGCAGACAGTGTTGTTGGACATTTCTTCTAAGTTTCTGGAGTCTGAAATGCCAAGCTTGTATAATTTGTCAGCCATGAACTGCAAGTTTTCATGCGTCTTACATTGACACGTCTCTCTGTCTCTCTCATTTGGTGGAACCACCCAAAATGGTCTCTGACGGCAGAAGAAAACATAAGAAATTTGTTGGTGCTCAGATACACATTTCTTGTGGAGATTGAGCAAAGAATCAGACAGTAGCCTCCTCTGTCTCTCAATCTTCTTGAGATTTAGTGTGTTCTTCCTTCCTGTAGTCAGTCTGCTGACGTCATCCCTGAGAAAAAATTGTCTGACAGAATTTACAGTCTCCTTCTGTATGCCAGTTTCTTGAACTTGCTTTGTTTTTCTGATGATTCGAGAATCACAACCGATGAGCTTCTTGCAGTATGTCTTGCATTTATATTTTTTTATCAGCTTCTCTGATACCAGCTGTGCAAGACTTTGTTTTGACTTTGTGTCTTTAAAACTTTTGTATTTGTATTTCAGTGCTCCCAAAACAGCAAAGTGATATTTCAGGGCTTTTCTGACACGGGTGTTGACTTGCTGACCTTGAAGAACTTTTTGTGTTTTAACTTCTGGGCTGTCAAGATTTGCACGCTGCAGTCGTATGTTACGCTTCTTTCACTTCAGTGCTCCTGCTCTGACTCTTTGTCTGCATCTTTGCTGACGGACCCTCCATGCCTTTCGTTCATATCTCTACACCCTTTCACTCAAATCACTTAGTCTCTTTCTTTTTTATGTGTCAATGTCACTGGCATAGCTCTGTTTCCTTTTCTGCAATTACTCTGCTCTACGTTCATGATCAGCATCCTTACGCTTTCTGTATAGTCTCTGTTTCTCAGCTGCACTCAGTTTAGCCATACCCTCAATTTAGAAATACCTGACCAAAGGACGATTAACAATGATAAAGAAAAGTAAGGATCACAAAATCTTAGTGCTATTTTATGCAAATGAACAAAATGAATAGCTTTGAACAAAGTTTATCTATAAAAGGGAGTCACTGGTCTTAACTGATCTTCACTGGTGTTACTCATAAGGAAGGTGACACCAGTGACAGTAACCTCTCGGTTACGTATGTAACCCTCATTCCCTGAGTAGGGAACGGAGACGTTATGTTGTGACGACGAATGGGGTTTCGCTTAGAAAGCCTCTCACCTTCGAGTATACAAAACGAGCCAATGGCAAGAAAATGCCATGGGTCTGCAGAATTTGCATAGTGTAACTCAGCCCCACCTCGTGGGTATATAAGGAAGTACGCTGGCAACATGCAGTTATGTTTTCTCGCTGAGGAGCCGAGACTGAACTCAGGCGTTCCAGCGGTACAGCGGAAGTGGCAGGGAGACGTAACGTCTCCGTTCCCTTCTCAGGGAACAAGGGTTACATATGTTACCGAGACGTTCCCTTTTACGTCGAGTTTACCTACGAGTTACGTCGTGATGACGAATAGGGTTCCCAGTCTATTCA
Source organism: Vimba vimba (assembly GCA_022828995.1). Taxonomy (NCBI): domain Eukaryota; kingdom Metazoa; phylum Chordata; class Actinopteri; order Cypriniformes; family Leuciscidae; genus Vimba; species Vimba vimba. Next base: position 27,380,616 of record CM040838.1, read on the forward strand.
CGCCACCTCGGTTGTTTTCCAGTGCCCTGCGTAAGTCTGAGCTCTCTGTCGTGAGACTGGATGCCTACTTACCACAGGAATACCATGGTACACTGGGAAGCATATCTCAGAGGAAAAATGCAAATAGTGCCTGCCCGAAGGGGACTTACAGAATAAACATATAAACCGTGAGCGGGCTGCATAAGGAGAAACACTGGGGTGTTCAACCCGCAGGGTGGAATGTTTCAACCCCAGGGGGGCAAGGTGGCTTGCCAAGGGAAGGACACATGCACAGAGAGGCTTACAGTGGAAATACGCATGTGGGGGTCGCCCAAGGGGGGAACTATGCACATGAAGGCACCTAGCCAACGCAAAGCTGCTGGTGGCATAACTCTGGCGTTGACGTCAATGGAGCTGGAGGAACTCAGGGCTTCTCGGGGAAGCTCACCTGAGGAGAATATCGAACGTATCCAGTCCGAGGGGTGGAATGGTGAGCAAGCGAAGACACCTGAGCAGATCCTAGTACTGTTAGTTAAAGCAAGTACACGAGAGGACACTGGCTCCACTCGGAGATTGTAGAATTTCGCAAATGTGTTGGGTGTCACCCAGCCTGCAGCTCTGCAGATGTCTGTTAGTGAGGCGCCATGCGCTAGAGCCCAAGAGGAAGCCACACTCCGGGTGGAGTGTGCCATCACATTAGGGGGCATGGTCGACCTTGCTGCTGGTATGCTAAAGCAATGGCGTCCACTATCCAGTGAGACAACCTTTGCTTGGAGAGAGCCTTTCCCTTCAGCTTCCTACCATAACAGACAAAGAGCTGGTCTGAGGTCCTGAAACACTGCGTTCTGTCTACGTAAGCACGGAGACAGAGCAGTGCCAAGGCTGGGTCTGCATCCTCCAAGGGCAGCGCTTGCAGGTTCACCACCTGGTCTCGAGTGGTGAACCTTGGGCATGTATCCAGGCCGGGATCTCAGGATCATGTGAGAGTAGGCCAGCCCAAATTCCAGGCACGCTTCGTCAACCGAAAATGCCTGCAGGTCCCCTTCGTCGCCAAACTGTTCCCAAATCAGCTGAACCGACAGGGGATGGAGTGTCCATTCTCCAGGAAGAGGCTGGAACCGTGAGAGCTCATCTGCCTCACAGTTCAGGTCTCCCGGGATATAATTGGGTCGAAGCGACCTCAGATGCTTGTGACTCCATAGGAGGAGGTGGCAGGCGAGTTGCGACATACGGCGGGAGCGTAGACCACCTTGTTGGTTGATGTATGCTACTGTCGTGGTATTGTCTGAGCGGACTAGGACGTGTTGGTTCTTGAGCAATGCACGGAAGCAGTGCAGAGCCAGACGTACCGCCAGCAACTCGAGGCAATTGATATGTCAAAGGCGCTGGGGTCCTGTCCAGGAGCCCGCGGCAGCATGTCCATTGCACATGGCACCCCCAGCTCGTGGTGGAGGCATCTGTTGAGACAACAACATGCCTGGAAACTCGTTCTAAGGGTACTCCGGCCCGTGGAAAACTGAGGTTGGTCCACAGGGTGAAGGTCTGACGGCAGGTCGGAGTAACTGGTACTCGGAGCGTGCCTTGTTGCCATGCCCACATCGGGACTTGATCGCGAAACCAGAACTGAAGAGGTCTCATATGAAGCAATCCGAGCGGCATTGCTGCGGATGCCATATGCCCCAGGAGCCTCTAAAATAACTTCAGTGGAACCGCACTCTTGCCCTCGAATTGTCTCAGGCAAGTCAGCAGTGACTGCGCGCGCTCGCCCGTAAGCTTCACGCACATGGTGACAGAGTCGATTTCCATACTGAGAAAAGAGATCCTCTGCATGGGGGAGAGTTTGCTCTTTTCCCAGTTGACCCGAAGGCACAGACGGGCTAGGTGCCAGAGCACTAAGTCCCTGTGTTCGTAAACCTGGTCTCGAGAGTGAGCTAGGATCAGCCAGTCCTCGAGATAGTTCAGGATGCGAACCCTGTGTTGCCATAGCGGCACAAGGGCTGCCTCGACAACTTTCGTGAAGACGCGAGGAGACAGGGCTAGCCCGAATGGGAGAATTGTGTATTGATATGCCCGCCCCTCGATAGCAAACCGCAGAAACGGTCTGTGTCGAGGAAGAATGGAGACATGAAAGTAGGCGTCCTTCAGGTCGATCGCTGCAAACCAATCCTGTAGACACATTTGATCTAATCCTGTCCAACACATTCGAAAATGCGTTTGGCCGTGAGCATCTTGAACGGAAGCCTGTGGAGGGATCGGTTCAAGACGCGCAGGTCCAGGATTGGCCGTAATCCACCGGTTTTCTTGGGTACAATTAAGTAGGGGCTGTAGAAGCCGGACTTCATTTCGGCTGGAGGGACAGTCTCGATTGCACCCTTCACCAGTAGGGTGGCGACCTCCGTACACATGACAGGGGCATTGCCACCGACCATGGTGTAGCGGACTCCCCGGAAGCGGGGAGGAGACCGTGCGAACTGAATCGCATAGCCAAGCCTGATGGTTCTCGCGACCCAGCAGAACAGGTTGGGAAGCTCTAGCCAAGCTCCCAAGAACTGTACCAGCGGGGTCAAGCGAACCACAGATGTACCCTCGATGGGGCAGCGAGGCGGAATGACCGCCCCGGACATGGGAGGCATAGCATCCTGGTGTGGGGGCACAGTCATTTGTCGCGTCCTGACAGGGAAGGACCAGCGTTCCACAAGGGCCTGCTCTGCCAGGGGTCTGGCGACAGAGGGGGACAAGAGTGGTGTGGCAGTGCGTCGCACACTGCCATCCACGGCCTCTTGGGGCTCGGAGGAAGGGGCATCAGTTCTTAGAAAACAAAGATTCTCCCCCGGTCCTCCACCGGGGAAAGGAGTGTCAGCTCCTGAGAAGAACTGAGCCCTAACTCCAAGCTGCCCGTCTCAAAAGTGCTACTTAGCCTGGCGTTTGGCCAGCTAAGGCCAGCTAAGGGGCAGAGGCAAAGCAGTCGAATCCTCATTTCCAGGGGAATCAAGCCCGCCTTGTGTTGCTGTGAGTGACATGACATCATCCGCCGGAGCCCGAATGAAAACACTGGGTCCCCGATGGATCATTGAGTCTCGATCTAAACATCGCGATGGTCATGTTTCCACAATGAAAACATGACTCATCCACTCGTGACCGTTGCAGATGCAGATGCAGATGCAGATCCAGATCCAGGCAGATGGATCACGCGCCCACATCCAGAAAACACACGGGCGAAAGAGAGGAAAAAGCTTTTAGAGAGAGGAAAAAGCTCAGCAGAGTGCTGAAGCGCCCAGGGAGAAGCCCTGATCACTGCACAGATCAGCAGCAGGCAATGTGATCTCGCTGGAACGCGCTGGTGAATAAGTTGCACCAACTGGAGAGCCGCTCATCTCGTAGAGTGAAGATAATTCAGAATGGCTTGTGGGAGTGAAGAAAACTCTTGGATCCGAAGCGAAAACATAACTGCATGTTGTCAGCGTACTTCCTTATATACCCACGAGGTGGGAATTTCTGATAACTGAAAAGAGACAGTGGACTTACCATGGGTTTCTCTTCATAGATCTCCAGGAAATTGGAAGAAGGAAGTCAAGTGATGTCATCATTGTGATTTTTATTTCAAAATAGGAGATTTTTTGTTTAAACAGTAACACCAGTGACACAACTCCAGGGGACCACTACTTTCATGATATATTTTATAATATTTATTTAGCATTTTGTTTTTTAATGTAATTTACATTATATATTTCATAGTTATGTCCACATTAATGTATTTTAAATGGAAGAAAACCCTGTTTTTGACCTCAAAATAAAGCATTTTCCCTCTGTACATGACTGTGGGGATGAGCACTTCTGTGGTGTTTGGAATTCTAATTAATTTATTAAAAAACAAATATTGTCACAATGATGGCTCAAGAAGGTGTAATTGTTCAAATAACATATTGTTTCATTTTAAAATATATATAAAAAATTGTAACCCTAAAGTGTTTTTCAAGTGTAATGTTTCTGTATAAAGGCTAGGGGCAGAAAAATGGACGTTTCAATAGAATGACCCATTTAGGCTTCAAAATGCATAAAAGTTTTGTTCATCTGTGAAAAATATCTTGATGGACAAAACGTGCAAATATCATTAACTTTTGTTGATCATAGAGCTTGTTTTTTTTTTTTTTTTTGAAAAAATGTTTGTTTTTTTCACATTTACCAGACCCAGAGGAAGAGGGTACTCCTATGGACCTGTGAAAAACAACACTTCAAAAAATGTTACAAAAGAATCAGCAACACAAATCATAATTTGACTTTCCATACAGAGTATAATGCAATTGGTATAAAGAGGATAAAGAGGGCTTGCTGGCCTGCTGTAATATTTCTAATGTATCCCTCCTGTATGCCATAGCCTCCATGGTTTTGCTTCTCATAGCTATTCACAAGTTCATGCTTACAAATATTCAGAAAGAGTAAAAGAGCGTGCGTGTTTGGCGTGCTGTCCGAAGGGAGGGCTATCCCCTGGCTGGGATAGGAACAAGTCGAGAGTGAAGAGTCGGGGTGGCGGAGGGACGAAGAAAAGCTTTTGAGGAACATAAGTGAGCCAGCTATGTATATATAGACCTCCTCTCATGCTTTGTACATCGCTCAGCACATGAGGATCTCAGAGTGAGGTGAGCAATTGCACAGTAACAGGGATTCCTCCAGGGATCCATTCCAGTGCCTCGGGTGGCCAAAACCTTTCTTCCTCTGCAGTCAGAGGACGAGATGAACAGGAACCACCACCATCAGTCTTTTTTTCCTCCCTTTTATGTGCTGTAGCCCTCGGCTTTGTGACACTTGCAAAGTCCCTCACTCATTCCTTACCTCTACAGGGCTTTGCTTGTATCCAAAGCCAGCTGCATTTATTTTTTTGTGTCATTGAGCGTAATATATTACAAGTAACTTACAAGTTATGTAATCAGATTACTTTTTTCAAGTAACTTGTAAAGTAACACATTACTTTTAAATTTACAACAGAATATCTGAGTTACTTTTTCAAAAAAGTAATGCATGTTACTTTGTTTATCCATTTACTGACAGCTCTCCTGTCCTCGTGTTGAGAGAAATAGGGAGTAAGTGCAGAGGCGTTGTGTGCGCTGTGTGAGCGATGGTTATTGCAGTTTTAGAATCAATGTGAGCATGAAAACAACTGAATCAGTTTTACTCAAAATTAATATAAAAAGTGAAATGCAAACTCTGAATATTACACAATTCTGCAATAATTAAGTATATTAAAATACAAAAATATACTTTATTTAATCTTTGCTGCTGACATTCGTGATCAACTTCAACCATATAATAAGCAAAAATGACTTTCGATAAGCATCATTTGGTTTCTTTCTTTTTTTTATTGCTGAAGTAAGAGTGTTGCACTTTCTTGTTCTGCATCCTATTCTTCTGAAAGGTTTGTTTTAGCTGCATCCTTTACTGTACGGGTGTGAATTTGCATTTCTTTCAGCCTGAGGCTAATTCATTTCACTTTTGGTGTGAAAGGGCCTTTACATTTGCCAAAAATCAAACTTTTTTTGTTGTTATTAAAAACAAACAGACAAGCCCAGGTGAGAAAAAGAAATGCAAAAGTAATGTAACGCATTACTTTCCATAAAAAGTAACTAAGTAACGCAATTAGTTACTTTTTTAGGGAGTAACGCAATGTTGTAATGAATTACTAAGTATCTTTCCCCAACACTGGTCATATCTGCCCAGTGCCTTGGAGTGTGGGCCTTGCACCATCAGCCAATGAATTGCTGTAATTCTAATCAGGCTTCAGACAATTGTCACACTTGGAGGATAATGTAACCAAGGAGGGTGGCCAAATATAGCTTTAGTTCAGACAGGTAACATATTAAAGCTCACAATTATCTGACTCTCAGCTGATAACGATATTTAAAAAACAAGTGGTTCTTTTGAAGTTCTCCATTCATCTCAGCTCTCCCACCTCTTCTGTTGCTTTTAGGAATTCCAGGCTGGCAAACAGATTTGTTTTTGTACTTCATACTTGTTTCTGTTTTTTTAAGTTGTTATACAATGATGTATCTCATGAAAATAAATATTTGACAGAGGTGGTCCTGACAAGACTTATCCAGTGCTTATGTGTGCGACAGAAATCATTTGCAAGCATTTGTGTTGGATGCCGAGAACCATGGCATCATAAACACGCCAGTGGCATTAGAGAGCAGCTCACTGTGTGTTCGTATGCAGGTGCGCTTTTTTACACAGTAGTTCAAAAAGACTTTTATGACCTTGCACTGAAATAGAGGGAGACAGTCTGTGAGAAGAAGAGAAGACATATCCAGGCCACCTAAGTCTAGCCAAGAATGAGAAAGCACATCTCCTAAAAATATAAGTTACTTTGAATGTTTCTTTAGCTCTTGCCATTCGAGTAGAAGTATGTATTCAAGCACGAGAAGCAGTTTATTGAATAAAATAAATTTTATTGAATACTTTGTAAATTTAAGTGCGTTTTCTTGGTGGATACAAAGGCAGTTTTCCATGTGGATGTCTAACAACACAATCCTCTTAGCGTTCTTGGAAATGTAGGGCAATAAAAACAGTGTTTTTGAAAAATGACTTTAAATACGAACAGTCTAATAACGTCTCAAGACAGAAAATCTCTGTCTACAGAGAAAAGCTTGGTGTGTTTAAAGAGAGAACTCATTGTTTACAGCTTGGCGACCATTCAAATTTTATGTTATCAATGACAACCAGATTTACTGCTGTAATGAGTCAGAAGTCTGCAATCCACATATTCTGTCTCTGAAACCTCTCATCCCCCTTTTATGTGAGACAAACCAACTCCACCATGTGCTCAGCAGCGCCACCTTGCAGGCAAAAAAGAACTACAACAATAAAATTGTCTTTGTTTTCCTCACCCAACCCCCACTTTACCATAGCTGTTCATTCATAAAACCCCCACATTTTACTCTGGTTGATGGAAAGATTGTGGCAGAGGCTCAAAATACTATAGATAAACCCATATCTTAACATGACTCTGTGGTCATGAGCTTTGCTTGCTTAAAGAAACTGGACAAAAAGGCATGCACATCCGATTCTGAATTAAATCTGTGGCAGCCTAATTAAATCACAGTGAAGAACTTTTTTCTCTTAGATGCATGTAGAATAAGTATTAAGCTCAGTTGCCTATATAACATGCCTGGGAAACTGCTTTAAGCCTTTAACCATGGAAAAGACATTTATTATAGTGTGTCTGTTGATCTGTGTGCCCTCAGGTTTATTGCTGTGCTGCACGAGTGGATATGCTACTTCTACATGAGCAGACTGGCGTACACAATACACTTGTCTGTATTAGGGAGAATGCATGACTTCTGCATGATGACTAAACAATCTAAAAAGATTCTAATCAGTCACACTCTATTCCCATGACCGTCTGAAATTAAAATAATAATGTATAATTATGGCCCTAAGTCCAAAAATGGTTGAGCTTGAATGTGACTAGGATAGCAGGAAAATTAAATACAAATAGCAAGCATTTTGTTGTCATAATGCAGATGCAAAAACAGAGTTTGGAGGCTTGTGAAAGCCTGAATGCAGTAGGTGGCAGCAAAGATCCCAAAATCTCAATGTAAATAGACATTTAATTCTAATTCTGAATGAACAGAATTACATTTACAAATAGAATAAAACAAGAAAGAAATATGTCTACATTTTATATAATGTTTTTATATATATATTTTTTTAACATATGTTTGGTTACATGAAATACCACAACCATAATAATAGGTATGACTAGAATCTATCATGACAAAAGACTTTTATAACTTAGTGTAGGGCTTTTATAGTAGGGAAAAACAGATAATTGTTATAAAATATAATACATTTACATTTTATTAGAAAAACTATTCTCAGTTCGGAGTTGAGTTTTGCTGCTCTGACAAAATGGATTTGGTTTTGTGGTTGGATAATAGTTGGAAACTATGGATAGTGATTGGAAAAATCTCTAATTCTAAACTTTGAAGAACAATGAAAAACTATTTGCTAAAATAACAGTACACTCTAAAATATGCTGGGTTGTGAAAACGACTAAAACGCTGTAATATTCATTCCAGGCCACTAGGTGGCGATGCCATTTTGTAAAGAAACATTATGCAACTGTTGACTAAACATGTAATATGCATGTGCATAACTGCATTGTAGTTTACATGGAGGATAATGGTATTGTTTTCAAAAACTGGCACTGTGAAACACGTTTTCAAAAGTTTGCATTTTCAGGCTCCCAAAATGCTGTTTTCGTGTAAATGAACGACCAAAACGTATCCAAAGGTTTCAGTTCTGAGTTGAAAACAGTGTTGTGTAAATATGACACGGTTTTCAACTAAAATTGGAAAACATTTATTGTATTTTGGCCGTTAATTTACACGACAACAGAGTTTTGTGTGTGTAGTGTTTCTTTACAAAGTCACATCGCCACCTACTGGGCTGCCAGAAGAATACAGAGTTTTTAGTTGTTTTCATGAATCTGTGTGAAGGAGATAATTTTGACAATTTTGTTGTGAAAAATGCAAAAGAAAATCCTTTCCGCTTTTAGTACATTGTTGTTGTGTAAACGTACCCTGAGACACTAGTGTTTGAATCTCCATAAAGAGGAAAACTGTACAAGATAATTACTCTTTCTCTTCTTTCTATTTCTCAATTTCTCTTTCACACTCCCTCTCTTTCTCTATCTCTCTTTTTGCACTTGTCCAGCATTAAAATTCTAGTGCCATACTACTGCAGTACTTTGCAAATGGAAGGATGGGTGCAATTTACAGAAAATGCTGCTTTTTTATTGTCTATTTCTCCTTAATCAGAGCAGCGAAAAAGGCAGTTGATGGCTGATAGCACCACTGACCGCACAGCATTTTTATGGCAAGATTTACAGCCGATCTGCTCCAGGGCCACTTTATGGCTCATGCTCACCAAAAAAATGCTTATTTCCATAGAAGGATTAAACACAAGGGTAAAGCAAAGAGGTGTGTGTAAGTGAGAAGGTCTACATTTCACATATTTACTCCAGTAGCACACGTCTCAGTACGAATGTAATCGCTCGACATGTGATCTATCCTGCATCATCTGTAGTTTTTGCATTCCAAATTGGTTTTAGATTACAGATTACAGAGGTAGAAAAATGGGACTACCGTTACTCAGAAGGGAATCCAGATAAGCTTGACCAGTGCTCGTATGAAGGTCTCATCCTTTACTCTTATCTCTGCTGATCTGACTTGGTTGTCTGACCCAGAAAAGACTTGGCTGACTGTTCCAACTGGCCAAAGGGAACAACCATGACAGTGTTGCTGACCTGAACATCAGTTCCCTCTGATCTCCATTTCTGATGAATTTGGAGGCTGGGTAAGCAGTGTCTGGTGAAATGTTTCCAGAAGTAGTCTGCCAAGAGTTGGCTGTGTCTTCATCTTCTACTGCTCAGAAGTTCAGATTATTTGGGGGAGTGAAGTATCTCGCCGCCCCATCATCAAGATATGAGGTCAGCAATAAGGAGATATAGCCAATGGGCTAAAAGCTGAGGACCTCTCTATTTCTATCAGCACCGTTTGCCTTTAGAGATTGTATTTCACTCTCCTAACATTCACCAAAGTGTGATGTGCTGGGTGGGATGAACATAAATTTATTAAATAAAAAAAAAAAAAAACATAAATCTGCTGGGTGACAAATTTAACTTGTAGCTCTGGATGCAGTGCAGCAAATGAGTCTCTTAAAGTCCCCCTGTAGTCAATCATTTTATCCCTTAAAACTCATATTTGATCACCAAAATGATTTTGTTGAAAAAAAATTCTTCATAAAATAAAATATCTTGAATGTAACTAGACAGACACCCTTGCCTCATTTAGTCTACGCGGTTCTATGAATATGCAAATGAGCCCCGCCTCCACTCACTCACTCAGTGACGATCAGACGATCCACTGGTTGACGATCACACGTTGATCTGATTGGTTACAAGGTAGTTTGTGACGTCAGAAACACCAGCGATTTCAAAGCGTGTTTTTGAGACTGTCTTTGTTTCACTGCAGTTTAAAGGAGAAAATACTCAGCAATGCTGTCGACTTATGAATTTACACATGTTTTTTTTTAAAGCACATTAAAAAAAACTACAGACATATAAACAATATTACAACCTTGATTTTCACCACAGGGGGAATTTAACTTTTTTTCCCACATTTGAAATGTATTCCCTGGTCTGACAGAATTTCAAAGCGTTATTTTTGGCTTGAGATAAAGCTGTTGGCCATCAGGAACGAGTCAGTGTCCATGTTTCAATATGTATAAATGTATTCAATATGCTGCATATGTCAATATGCACTGCTCTAGATCATACACTTGAAAATGACCCCCATTTTTTATCATTCCGACCTCCCGCCTCTATGGTCCAAAGCAGTCTACACCAGTTAATATAAGACCGGCTAGTGGGTTCACAAGCGGGCAGAAGGGAGATCTGCCGTTCTGTGGGGATGATGTTGCCCTCTACATTTTTTGTTGCTGTTGCAGATTGTTTTTTTAGCACCCAATATCTTTTGAGCTTCATACTTCATACTCTCTGGGCCTGGGTGATGCAGTCCATCATCATAGTCTTTATTGATCTGTTTGGTGATTAGGTGATGTGGGTCAAAGACAATGGGGTGAATGGCATCTTTTTCTGAAGGACCTGTACTCACTGTAAAGTTATTTTTCTTTTATTTGCTTAGGGGTAAAACGAAGGTGTGAAGTACCTTTAAGAGGTCTTCTGTTAGTGCACATCCTGACACCATCCTGACAGCGTTTAGATGAAAATGTAAATGCTTACTGTGCACTTTCCTCTAAAAAACAAAATAAACACACAACAAAAATGACAGCAGTGAGAAAACAGCAGTTAAGAAAGCATCTGATCTCAGCAATATGTAAATACACAACAATATGTTTGCGATTTGGCACTCAAAGAATGCATGAAGCTATAATATATTCAGATATTCATACAACAAAATATTCTTGGGGCCATGAAAGTTTTGTGAACATTTTCAAAAATACTGGCAGTGGCGGGAAACTTAAAAAATAAAAATAAATAAACACACACACACACACACACACACACACGCACACACACACATGCACACACACAAGCAGGGAAAGAGTTAAACATGAAAATAACAGTGAAAGTGTCTCTTTCAATTATAATTACAACTTCAATTTCTAATGCAGCTCTCCAGTGTGTCTTTAATAAGGATTGGTGTGGCCTAAAAAAAAAAAAAAAAAAAAAGATAGACTGAGGGTGAAATTCTTGACAAGTATACAGAAAATCTCCTTTAAAAAAAACAGGGGATTTGGTCAATCAATCATTATTCCCGTTTCCTCACTATTCCTCATTCCCTCTTGGCCCACCAAGCACACAGCTGTCATTAATTTTGTGGAATGACTAAACCCAGAACATTCTTCATTTAGCTGTAAGCGCAGAGACAGTTATATGATGAGAATCGCTGCACTAGGCAGATGGTGAAGCTTGGCTTTGCATACTAAGTACCTTCAACCCTCCTTCTAACCCACCACCACCTCAGTCCCTCAATCATTCACTCTTCACTATTTATACTTTCTCTACAGGTTCATTCTTGTCATATAGGGAACATTTCTACTGCTCTTACTACAACATTTCCCCCAGTTAATTTCTCAGTGCTTTTTATGGCATTTGTCAACAACATTGTCACTGCTTCCTCATTCTCCCGACTGCTCCTGTTCCTCTCGCTCTCCTACCACATAATTTATGGATGATTTATGTCTTCTATGCATAATCTCAAAATTTCCCATCATCCGTTTCTGTAGTCCTTATTATCACTGTTCCACATTAGCCCACTCCTACAGTCCAAACAAGATCTAAAATCGAATTTTTTTCCACATAGTAGGGAATTTTTAACACACACACACACACACACACACACACACACACACACACACACACACACACACACACACACACACACACACACACACACACACACACACACACACACACACACACACAACACAACACACACACACACACACGTGACATGCAATCAAAATGCACAGGTTAGTTTTCAGACAAATGTGGCAATGAGATCATGTGATCTCACTGAGTGATTGGTACTGTTTTGGACTTCACTTCCCAGAGTGCAACAGAGGGGGCAGTTCATCAACATGTGCATTTGTTATTGTTTGTTGCTCTCACACTGTCAGTTTAAGTCTCATCAAGATCATAAGCACTCATACAGGGACGTGAACGGTCTCAGGTGATCTGATTCTGCAATAAACCTATCTTTGTATTAAGGTAAGAGTAAAAATTTACCCTGATATTTTAGCCATGGTGTTCCAATGACATTTTAAAATGCAGATTTAGACCATGAAAAACTTCCTTGTAGTGTTTATTGTTGTTCGTTTGTATGCTTATTTTCTGCTGTTCATTATTAGAGTTCCTGTATTTGAATGAAGGTCATGGGTTCAGTTCCTAGGCAGCACACATAGTGATAAAAACTTGATGCTCACTTTGTTAACAACTGTCTACCAAATGCATAAATGTTAATTAATGTGTGAAATGTTGCATTTTACTTATTGAAAAGCTCTCAATAAGTAAAAATTCAGCTGTCAATAGCAGACTTTATATTTAACAACTGTAATGGATTTTTACAGAAGGGCCCCGGTGGTTGTGTTAACAATAACCTATACAATGATTAAATTAAAATATTAGAAATGTTGAAGATCATGAAATGAGAATGATTAGTCTGATCTGATTTGACAGCTACTTCTGCTGTGTAAACATTCACACAGAACTCTGTTACCCCATCTCTCATGCAGTTTCACAACACATGGACATCTAATACAGTCGTCTGCAGTGTCAAGCATTCCTGTAGTTTGTAGTTTAATGGAAAGACACTAAATATAGCCAACTACACAAACATGATTGTGCTGACTCATATTTCCAGACACTTGAGTTATTTGGAAGGACTGAAAATGTTCAGTAACCGTACATCTGATCCATGCAAACAGCAGTGTTATGGTCATGGATGCTGAACATACATAACCAAAAGAGTTTTCAAAGTAGGTTTTTGTTTTTGATTGCTTTCTTTGTCAGTGCAGACATCTGAGCTGATTTATAACTATGGGGGAAAACAGAACTGTGAACTTCAGAGATGTTGCAGAGAACTATTTCTCCGATACGAGGGTGGACTGTCGCTACACTATAAGTAGCCAACACGATTGGAGCAGTCATGACTGGATAGGTCTATTTAAGGTAAAACACAGTGTTTATTCACTACAGAACACAATAGCTGTAAGGCCGCATCCTTAGAAGTTCGAACCGGCGTTGTTACATGGGACGGTCAAGCCTGTGACTGTTGAGTAAGTTGAAACCTAATACTTCCGTTTAAAAGGATGCAGCCTCTGAATTTGGATGCAGCTAATGTGTGGATAGGATGAACCTGCAAAGCAAATACTTTTTTTGTTGTAACTCATCTTGTTTCACAGGTGGGATGGCTGACATTGAAAGATTACCACACGTTTGCCTGGGCTCTAGCACCAGAAGGGTACCAAACCGGAACGGATGCCAACTGTAGTGTGGCCTTTTACTGTATGTTTATATTTGATATATGATATACTATTTTATTTATGTTTGTTTATAGCCTAGTTGATACATTTGCTGGGCATGCATGCTGTCACATGTCCTACACCAGTGAAATAACAACTGCAGTTCTTGGTAGAACAAGAACACTCAAGTTATCTGATACTTAATAACTATTGCAACACGATTGCAAGTGCCTGACATATTTAAGGCTGTAGCAAATTAAGGAAATATGAGTAGTTATAACTATTATAAATATTATAGATCAGCTGTAAGAATTAACTTAATGTAGCAGAATTAACTCCACAATCAACTAATGAAAACTCAGAGTTAATAGTTTTTTAATTCTAAGAAATGCTAATTCCCAGGGTTAATTTCCGGAGTACTACTCAGAGCATGTTGCCAAAATCTGCATGATTTATATATGAGCATGAACCACAAACAACTTTACGTGTGACAAAACAAGTCTTTAGTAAACAGACTAAATACTTAACATACATGCATACAGTTTAGCAATGGAAAGAGAGCTGAGGTAGAATACAGGAAAGCAAGAAGTTATAGCATTGTTTGAAATTGTTCAGCAGATCAACAGCCTTGAGAAAACCATCGGCTTCTTAGTTTTAATGCACACTTCATTAAAAGAAGTAGGGGATACTTAATGATTTGATAATTGCATGTCTCGGCCATTTGAATAAAACTGTCCTGATGCAATTTGTTGAGGCTCCAGTTTATCTTTGCTGAAGTTGTCTTGATGAGAGAAAACCAGTTGGAGTCAGATGATCTTTGGTGGATGGAAAGACAAGGCCACAGCCTGGCACAAACTTAGGGCTTCTTAGAACACTCTTAGCCCATCTTCAATTTCTCATAATCAGCAAAGGGAAAAAAGGGGGCCTGATCTTGTGATCAGAGATCTTTTAAAGTGAAGATGTCACGAGTGAGAAGCGAATGAGCCAGTGAAGAGTTGTTTCTTAGGAGGGAAACTTTACGATCCTTTGTCTTCTAGTATGGTGATTGGTGATTGATAATTTGATTGGTTGTTGATTGAGAAACTATTAAAGATTCTTATAATACTAATATGCTGCATATGTTTTGACATATAATGTACATGATCATTCAAGAAATTAAAATAGAAAATCATAGATACCAAACATGATATACATGTGATCTTGATTAAGTAAAGCATTCATTCAAAGAGTTTATATTAATAGATAAAAGAACATACATGATTACATAGGGAGATTGCGCATATCTCAAGTGATTATTTATAGAGGTTATAGGATTATGATTTCTTTGAGTTGTAAACCTTCGCTTGGGTGAGGGGTATTTTGGATTATTTGTTCAATTTAACTGAACTGTCTCAGTCACTACAAGGCTGTACCAGGCCATTTATGTGTATATGTTTTTTCTTTATTCCACTTTTCCTGCCATCTTTCAGCATCTTATCTACCAAAACCCGGTGGGGAGGCGTATCAGTTTGTGTATGTGGACGAACATGGTGAGGTATCTGCAGTCAGTTCTCCATTTTCTTTCTGTGCTCCAAGACTTCTGGATGAACTTGTTATGCTAGAGCAGGAGAAAAACGGCGAGGAAGAGGAGGATGGAGATGACCTGCTGCTGGTGGTGCCGAAGGCTCAGATCCTACAGGTGAGGCTTCATTCAACAATACTGTAACAATGCTTTTCAAACACCACAATTCATATTTGGACACCTAAGAAGACACACGCAAAACATGTCTGTCATTGCATCTTATGACAAAATATCACAAAAGTTTCACAAAGCAAAATTTCAAATGGTGCAACATAGGTTAAAAACGTGAGTTAGCTCTAATATCATTTACTGATATATGCTATGTTATTTAGCAATGACATTCAAGCTTTTTATGCCATTTTTAATGCCACTGTTTCTGCCATAATATTTTACTTACTCTCTTCCTATTAAAAAAAAAAAATTCCACAGAGTCTCTTGGAAGGATGTCAGCGTGATATTCATGAGTTGCATAAGAGGTTTGAGAATGCAGATGTTGAGGTGGAGAAAGAGAGGGAGAAATGGATGATGGACAGAGATGAGTTTGAAAGCGTACGAAATAAGATGAGGATACAGATTGATGAGCTAAAGGACAACCTGAGGCAAAGCACTGAAAGAATTGAGGAACTGGAGCAAAAACAAAAGGTACAATCAAAGTTTTAGGGTTCATTGGTTTATGTTGGTTATTGCAATGTAAAAGCAATTCATTTGTTACAGTATTTAATAATCTCTCTAAACATTATTTAATAAAAATGCAACTGTTCATTGTTAGTGCATGTTAGCTTAGATTTGTTAAATGATATTAACATTTTTGTATTAACATTTTAAGAATGTATTCATAAAAGTTTAAGTTAAAGGGTTAGTTCACCAAAAAATGAAAATTCTGTCATTAATTACTCACCATCATGTCGTTCCAAACCCTTGGAAGAGACTTTCGTTCATCTTCGGAACACAAATGAGGATCTTTTTGATGAAATCTGATCTTTTTCATGAAATCCTTCAGCCCCTCCATTGAAATCATATGCAACTACCACTTTCAAGCCCCAGAAAGTTAGTTAAGACCTCATTAAATTATCGCAAGTGCTTTTTTGCACAAAAAACACTAAATTTACCACTTTATTTACAAAATATTAATCTCCAATATGCGTTCATATAGCACCACGACACATGCGTGTTGTGTTGATGCAAGAGCAGACGTTGTTGTGTGAACATGCATTGGAGATTAATATTTTGTAAATAAAGTGGTAGTTGCGTAGCTGTCAATGGAGAGACAGAAAGCTCTCAGATTTCATTAAAAAGATCTTCATTTGTGTTCCGAAGATGAACGAAAGTCTTATGGGTTATGGAACAACATGAGGGTGAGTAATTAATGACAAAATTTTCATTTTTGGGTGAACTAACCCTATAACATCATCTAAGATTAATAAATGCTTTAGAAGAAATTTTCAGCTAATATAGTGGAGCCTTATTGTAAAGTATTACCCAATCAATTTTTGGGGCATGTTTCTAGACCACCACAAATTTGTAATCAGAAAAGCAAAAACAAAAACACCATTTACCATCAGGATGTGCAGAACACCCATGAAAACATGTCTGCTGAACTTAATGGACTACTAGCAGAGAGAGCTGAAAACCATCAGCGGATCAGAGAACTCGAACAGGAGGCTGCCACTCTGACTCCACAAAAACAGGACATAGAGGCCGAGCTGGACAGGTGATTTACGACTTATATTACACTTTGTTTATGGACTGTTCATTTCAATAACATAACTAACTGATTGAGTCAATAGCGGTTAAGGAAAAGAAAATACATTAAGATAGAAACATGCCATTTTCCTCTGCAGAATGAAGGAAAGAGTTAAAAAGATGACCACGCAAAGGCGAGATGAAGAAAAGGAGAAGAAAGATTTGCAGGTGAATTATATTATATATAAATCTGGTCAAGTCATCTTAATTTATTTAACGCTTTATGCAATGCAGATTGTTTCAAATTAGATTCACAGTAATAAAGAGGAAAACAACAGAATAAATGATGCAAACAGAATCTAATTCTAGTTAATTTAATTCTGTTGTAAAACAGCTCTAAAAAGGACAGTGGTGTCATTATTCAGCTCAAGTCAGTTAAGTTTTGATTCAGTTCGGTTTATGAAACAAATTATGAAAGTGGATTCAGGTGTGAAGCAGCTCTACAGAAAACAGAAGTGTCATCATTCAGCTCAGTGCAGTCAAATCAATAATGTTACTGAAAATTATTCAGTTCAGTGTTGATTTAGTTCAGTTCAGTTCAATAACTGTAAGTTAAGAAATGAGTATGAAATTCAACATGGAATGTTATAACTTTTTACATTCCTCATTATAATATTTTCTGCATTCTGTGATCACATCACATTTTTTTTAAAGGTAGCGGTTCAAAAACAAAACTTGGATGAATATGATTCTCCTGCTGCTCATTAAACATTCACTACTAAGCTTAAGAGATATAACCAGTTTAAAAAGGATCTCAAGCTGATTAGCTGAAGACATTACTGCAGCTTTACCCATCCAGCACAGCGCTACAACAATATAATGAAATGATCTTCACAACAGATAATGCTTTACAGTGAACTCTGAGAGATACATGTGACAGTTTATCTGTTCAATAAAACACCTAACTCATCTGTAGAGCAATTAAACACCATAATCTCAGCATCGCTTTTACAACATCTCAAATCCCTCAGTTCTCTCCATGTCCTAAAACCAAGCCGATGTTGATTCTTGTTTTATTACGAGCTCTGTCTCATTTTATTTTCTCCAGCAGACTCTCCTCTGTTCAGCGTTTGGTTAAAACGGGTGATTCCCCGAAAGTTGGAGATTTAGAGGCTCCATGTCAACCTTTCTCACTCATTGTGACAACTAACCTCTGAAAATCCCACACCAGACACACACACACACACACCTTTGGAAGAAAGGATTGATGCATTGGCTTTTCGTTAAAATGCTAAAAAAAAAAAAAAAAGTTAGATAGTGTATCTTTTTTTTAAAACAGTGCTACTTTTTACGTGGACTTCAGAATTGATATCTCGGACTGATGCTGTAAAACGGCATGATTTGTATGAGAATGAGTATTTCCTCTGCAGATTGAGAATCAGCAGATACACACAGAGCTGCAGATCCTACAGGAGCGTTTGGAGGCCAGTGAGCACAGCACTGATGCCCTCCGCAGGGATCTGAGTGAACTGGGATCCATGCAGAGCCACAGCCATGCAGAGCTGCACCAGGTCCGACTGCAGTCGGCACAGATCAATGTACAACTGTCCCAGGCCACCCTGGCTCTGCGTGAGGGACAAGCCGTCTGGGCCCAGGAGAGAGAGGCTCTGAGACACAGTGCTGAGGTTACTACAGTATTACCACTTTTATATCTCACAACCAAGAGTCAGGCAGAGTCATGTGTAGGTCATTCGTACGAATTAATTCGAATTGGGCAACTTGTAAAATATGTACAATTTAGCAAATATCGTACGAATTCGTACGAGTGAGGTCATATGAATTTGTATGAATTAGCCACCTTGTAAAATGTGTATGAATTGCTGTGAGATCGGGATGGTCCAGCCATAACACTTACTAGTAAGTGTGTGACTCAAAATCTTTGTGCTCTTGTTAAAGCTGGATAAGGATCGTGTCCAGAAACTGAGCCGTGAGCTTCAGAAGAAGGAAGAGTGGCTCCAGGAGGAGAGAACGGAGAGAGAGAAACTGGAAGTGGAGCTTGGAAATGAGAAGGATTGTAACCGGGTAAATATTCCATGACACATGCATGGCCCTATAATTAAACTTTCACCTCGTTCAGAGCCTTCTGTAAACCCAGCACATATGTGGGTCAGGTTACTGGTCTTGGAGCAACACCAGTATGAGTCATGTGTTGCTTTAAAAAAAAAAAAACTGTAAATAAGTTGACCAAAATAGATATGAAACACCACTATAAATTGCACATGTATATGTTTACAGAAGTGTTTTCCCCCGATTATTCATGTGAATGGATGCCAGGACACACTAGTTAACTTGGTTGATAAGAAACTTAATAAAACACTTGATCTTGAAATATTGAATGTGGAAACATATTTTAATTTCGGCATTAAACAAAATTTGCTATCGTCTTCGCTATTGTGACATATATCTGAGAGAAATGCTTCTGGAACAAAAACAAATGTGGGCGGGGCTTGATTTTGTCTGTGGGGAACTGATAGGCTGGTTGTTGTTTGCTATTGGTGGATCTCATGTGAGTGACAGGTTTCTCCACCCTCGTCATCAGAGAAGAGAAGAGATGTCATTGAGTTTGACGCGTTCCTGGTCAACATATTTTGTTGATCCTAGAACAACATTCCTGTCCAAATATTTTGTCCTAACAATATCCCTACCCCTAAACCTAACCCTACCCATAACTTCTCCTTAAAATCAGAGGGAAATGATCTGTGAATAACACTGATGTAGAAGCACCTAACCCTGGTTGTAACCCTAAACTTGACATAATCTGTAAACTTGTCCCTTAAATCTGATTGGTTGACTGGAATGTTGTTCCAGGATCAACAAAGATGTTGATCCAGGAACATGTTGTATTTCAATTCAGGTTCTGCTCGGAACCAAGAGGGAGGGGAAGTTATTTTGATTACAGATTATGAGCCACGTGAACTTAAAAATGTGCACAGATAAATCATCATAAATCTTTTAAAATAAATATGAAAAAAAATAGAATTGTCAATTTTAATTTCATGGTGTCTTTAAGTTAATTTACAAGCTAAAATAGTTAAAGGATTCATTAATGACATATTACATACATTTTTCTTTTGACATATAAGAGGTAAAAAAATACTGCAAGTTTCATACTTACAAAATTTGTTGAAACCAAGCTGCCACATTGATTTAAAAAAAAAAAAAAAGATTCCTCCACATTGATGTCACACTTTGGTAGACATTTACATCTGACTGTTTCAGAAACAGCACATCAAAACTAAATTAATGTATCATTCCTATAGAGAGAGAGAGAGATTACATTAGACAACCATAGCAGTGTGTAACACTAAATCAAAGTTCAGATCTCAATACATACAAGAAGTCAGGCAGACACTAAATATATAAACTCAGACATGAATTAAGCACATGTACTGTAAGTGAATCAAGAGTAGACACACTCAAACGCAATATAAAATTAAAAGAACTTCCTCCAAAGTTCTCAATTTCTTTCTCTCAGAAAAGGAAAACTCACTTCAGGAGTCTGCTTATAATTTATACTTATAAATAAAACTCATATGAAAGACATTATAATTGTGATGGAGTGATGTTATAAAAGTGATGGAGTTTGCTAGCAAACACTTTGAGATTAAATCCCTCCTCTAATACTGAATGAAGTTTTCTCTATCATGTGTGTAAATCATAGGAACTGAGAGCCAGTCTGAGAGCCCTGCAGAAGGAGCAAGAGCAGAATCAGCTGGAGAAACAGGTCAAAGCTTTCTGAATCTGTGTCTGACTGATCTGAACTGATGTCATGCTTGCTAACTGCTAGTGTTTTATTCACAAACAGGAGCTCTTGGATCATATCCGTGTGCTGGAGCTGAGACTGGACACTGAGACAGATGCCAAGTGGACGGAGGCAGCGGCTTCACCAACACGTCAGTTCACATGATCCATCATTTCTTCTCTTTATGCAGACATACATAAAATGATGTAGTGCTTGTGATATTACAGTAAATCATCATCTTGTTTCTTGCAGCTTCTCCATCAACTGAAGAAAAGCCACAACAAGAGTCTTTACCCGAGCTGTCTTTAAGTGTGCTAGACGGTGAAGAGCAAAGCCAAAAGGATAATGAGAACGATATGATGGCAAGTACCACAAAAATGCTTGATTAATATTCAACTAAATTGAAAAACAACGTTTAATGGAACACACTGACTTTTGGGGACTTTAGCTTATTCACCGTATCCCCCAGAGTTAGATAAGTCCATACATATCTTTTTCATCTCCGTGTTCAACTTTGTCTGACGCACCCACCGCTAGCCTAGCTTAGCACAAAGACTGGAGGTAAACGGCTCCAGCTAGCATACTGCTCCCAATAAGTGACAAAATAACGGCAACATTTTCCTATTTACATGTTGTGATTTGTATAGTCACAGCATGTACAAATAACAAGGTCACATGAGACACAGCCATCTTCTAACCGTATACATACTGGGAACTGTATTCTCAGAAGGCGAAGCACTGCTACTTCTGCGGAGTGATTTACTCCAACTCTGAGCAAACTCTCTGCTCCTCACCACGGGGCTTCTCAGGCGCTGCGAGTAAATCACTCCGTTACGGCACGCACAGAGATGAAAAAGATATGTAGGACTTATCTAACTCTGGGGGATACGGTGAATAAGCTAAAGTCCCAAAAAGTCGGCGTGTTCCTTTAACAAAAGCATTTGAAGCATGACATCCAAAAACACAGTATTGCCCTCAAAAGGGATCTTAACCACAAAATAAGAATGATGTTCCCTTTGCAACATGAACTATAGGCTCAAATTAATATGGAAGTCCAACAAGTTAATAACACCCAGAGAGTGTATTTTTAGAATAATCTAGTGCTTAAAATTTGTGCAATATTTAAATTGAAAAGAGCACTTTTATGCTCTTTTACCTTCATATAAATGCTACTTGGTTTGATATCTTCATAAATAATTACGTTTTCATCATATATTGTGAAAGTTTATACATAAAACATGTGATTCACTTTTTTTTTTTGTACCAAACCCCTTATAAAAAGCAAGAGGATCTAGAAGCGGAGCTTTATTCCAGTGTTATTGCTGACAAACCTTTACTGCTTTCTGAACACAAAGACAGTCTTCAGGTAATATGCAAAATATGCACAACCAGCAAACACAATCACCTGCCATGTGCCCCAACAAAACAAGAAATGAACACACAGCTAATGAGAACTCATAAGCCATGTGTTCACATAAAACATGACAACATGAAAGCACGCAGCCAGTGATAAACACAAGCTGCATGCAACACAGCACAAGACAAAACATGGCATGAGAGCACATGAAACAAGGCACACAGACAAGACAAAACAGGAGTGTCAGGGCTCTGTCACAAAACCAAGAAATAGACTAGAAGTGACAGAACCCTGACAGGTACGGCTTGTAGCATTGTGTACCTTTTGTCACACCAATTTCTCTGACCTGTAGCTCAATTTGGAAGCGCGTACTAGTATTCAGTACTACTCGTATACTAGCACCAGTGTGGGCTCGGCAGAAGTGTGCATCGAGGGCCTAAAAGACCTAAAATTACAAATTGGACACCCTACGTCTCATGGACTTAACGGACATGCACACACGGCAGCCATTATACTTCCACAAGGATGCATATGAAGTGTGCCATTTGGGACAGGGACATATATACCTAAACTAACCAAACTGGGATAAAAGAAAACTCACAAGGTTCCTGAAATGCTCCAAGCGAGCTGGGTGTGAAAACAAACTCAGACAACATGTTCTCTGTCTTCCCTACAGTGGTCTTACTGACGCCCCCTTGAGGCGAACCAGAGGTGGACAGAAGAAACCTGTGTTTACATCAGCACATGAAGATCATCAGTGTGTAATATCAAAAGAGTTTTCTGAGCTGGCTTATTATGTAATTTAATAGATGCTAAGAGTGCGGTCTGTGGTAGTTCCAGTAGTGTGAAAGTGTCTGTCAGAGAAAGAGTCTGCATTAAGAGGAAGGTGATGTAAATGATGTATGATGTCTAGATATGCCATATATAGAGCGCTCAGCATGAAAATCAGTATGACAAAGAAATGCCATTACAGAGTGCTATAATACAAAGTTTATATTTAAAATAATGGGAATGAACTGTTATATATTTGATGTAGCAGAATTTAGTCTTTTTGGATTTTGAGGAAGCAAGTGGAGTGTTTCTGATCAGATGTGTAGATAGAGGGGGGAAGATGCGACTGATTCCTATCTTTACACGGGAGACAGTTTAGCTTTTGATTTCACTTTAGTTTTCTCTGTTAAGAATGTGATCTCTTTGTTTAGATAGGTGTGCTGGTGGTGGGTTGGTTGTTTTGTATTACCTGACAATTACATAAGTGCATTTAAATGATCAGTTCTCCATTTTAGATTTTAATTTATTTATTAAATAAACACTTTATCTTAAGAGTTTGTCACTGTTTGTTCTCTTTCCAGTTGTGATGCTGTTATGCTATCCATCCTTAATCTAATCTCTATATGTCCTCAGACTGGTTGGACCTGAAATTCCAAGAAAAACAACAACGGTGTACATATATATATATATATATATATATATATATATATATATATATATATATATATATATATATATATATATATACTGTATATAGTATGCTATTGTATGCTGTTGTTTTTGTCATTTTCAACTTGCATGTGTATATTGTGTATTTATTTATGCCTCTATTTCGACATTAGGGATTTGTCGTTAAATTTGTAGTCTATCAGAATTTTTTTTTTTTTTTTTTTGATAAAGGCAAGATAATGAATCAGTCTTAAATAATGGATCAGGCTTAAAAATGCATTGGTTCATGCTTAATGACTTAAATTAAAATTCAATTGAAAACAAGTCAGGAGTGTTTCTATGTAGCACTGACACAATGCGATGATAAACCACATAGAAATATTACAAATTCAACCACCTCCAACTTATGACTAATTATGAATAAATTTGGTAGTCAGTCTCTTGTAGAAACCCTATTTATTTGATTTTACATAGTATCTGTCTTTATCTATATCTCTTTCTCCATTATGTTTTGTTTTCCCCTTCTATTATCTGCCATCTCGTTCTCCTCCACTCCTGTCCTGAACTCTTTCTCTCTCATTGTGAAATCATCTGTGGTAAACTGTGGTTTTACTGTCTCCTCTGAACCTTTAAACACAAGGTGGAGTGATGGTCCTCCGCTCCTTTACCTTTATCCATCAGACACACAGAAGGCATAGAGATCCTCAGGATGTCTATTATATCTTTGAACCTCGAGCATCTGTCCTTTCCTAGATCAGCAGATGTATGCCAAACTTATTCCTTCCATCATTTTTAAGTTTCTAGGTATCTGCTGGCTAACCTTTCCAGCACTGAAGCAAGACGACTAAAATTACTAATGTAAAATACTGTCAACAGGTTTGAGACTTAATCTTGCACACAGATATATTTAAAGTTCAAGCACAAAATGCTAGCAAGGCAATAAACAAGGTTCAATAAAAGCACCTTTTGTCCTCAGCAGGTCCTTACTGTTTTGCATTATATTACAGTAGCGCTATATCTAGCATATCAATTATACATGAAGACAGAAACACATAAAACTAAGGAATAAAATACACAGCAGAACCCCTCTAACATGTTCAGTTACCATGGAAACAGCCCTTGCGGTGGTCAGATAAATGAGGTTGTTAAAAGCTATTGCTTGTAAAACTGTATAATATATGGACCTAGCACATTATTGATCTCTGTTCAAAGAACCTTAATTATGGCAGTGATTTAATTAGTCTTATCCTGTTTCTCTGTATTTTTGTCCTCTATTCATTATAATGATCTTCCTAACCAAAATCATCTTTCCTGTGGTGCCAATGAGTCTGAAACAAGACACATATCTCACGTGTAAGTCTGATTAATTTCAACAGAAGCATTCAAGGACTCTATGCCGACTGTCTATTCTTGCTAAAATCTCTTCCAGCATAGTAGCAAACTCTTTCTGTCATATCTTTTATTAAATAATAATAATAATAATAAGGTGGGAAAAGAATTACAATAGTATAAATGAAGTTCCAAATACCCAACCAAAGGGAACGCTAATTACCATAATGGTGACTAAAACATTTTAGGAAAATCAACATCAATTTATGAAGTCAGCTTATGTGATGTTCTCTCAAATTTTTCAGTTGTATTGACAATTGAACATTCAAGATGACTTTGGGAAATGAGTGAATGCAAACAGAGAAAAAGAACTGCAGATGTGGAGGAAATGAGTGAAACGTCCATTGAGACTTTTCCGCCTCAAAAAAACGCACTCAAACCAATCAATTAATTACTTGGGTTTTTTGAGTAAACAAATCCTAGTTGTACAGATTACTAGATTTTTACAATTAAGTTAAGACATTAAAGGGATAGTTCGCCCAAAAATTATATTTAAAACTTTATAAACTAAAATAACTGGCTTCCGGTGGCGGTCGGTGTTCGTTCACAGAGATAGAAAGCGCCGTGATGTAGAACGAACGTTGAGTTTTGTTTTGCTCTGCTCTCTGGCTGCGCTGTCACGTTCGTTCTACGTCACGACGCTTCCTACGCTACGTCTTACGTCATATGCCAGCATCCATCTCTGTGAACGCGTGTCGACCGCTACCGGAAGCCAGTTATTTTAGTTTATAAAGTTTTAAATATGTATATTTTTACGACAAAACCGCACGTATTACCCTCAGAAGGCCTTCGTTTATCCCCCTGGAGCCGGATGGATTATTTTTGTGAAGGATGCATGTACATTTTCGAACGTGAATCAGCTGGACCCCATTGCCTCACATTATAACCACTGAAAGATCTAAGACATTTTCTAAAATAACTGAAAATGTGTTCGTCTGAA
Organism: Vimba vimba; assembly: GCA_022828995.1. Lineage (NCBI taxonomy): Eukaryota > Metazoa > Chordata > Actinopteri > Cypriniformes > Leuciscidae > Vimba > Vimba vimba. Next base: position 27,406,309 of record CM040838.1, read on the forward strand.
AAAAGATTGACATATGCATCTCGAACGGCTTGAGGGTGAGTAAATCATGGCTTAAATATCATTTTTGGGCGAACTATCCCTTTAAGTAAAGTTAACTAAAGATTCACTGTTGGATTTTACAGTGATCACTGGCTTCTGGTAACGGCCGTACGCGAGTCTAATTCTGGTGAAACGCAGTGATTGTATTTAGAGACCTGCAGAGCTAGGTTTTATTTAAAAATTTATTCAAATTTTGTATATTTCAAGTAAGATAAATCCTACATGAAATTAAGAGGCAACTCTTTGTGGAGAGTGTTGGATTGATTGATTTTAATTATTTTCAGTATTAAATATTATCAGAATAATTTCGATTTGGCAGAAAATAGTTAAAAATAGCAGTATTTTAGTTGTTGTACATAGGAAATAGTGACAGATACTATTTACACCTCAGTGTATATAAAAAAGTATGCAATAACAACAACAGCATATTTCGTGTACATGATTATATTAATTAAAATTAAACTGTAAATGGATGCTGCTTGTCCCTGTCTTTAAAGTCCTTCTAACCCTGCCCGTTAAACATGTTATGCCCACTATTAAATACCTGGTAGGCACTTCATTTCCACTTTTTGAATATTCTCTAATATTTATTTTTTAAATAAACACTTCTCCAAGCTGATATGCTATTGGAAAATGGAGAAGAATGATGGCTCCTGTTATCAGACAGGTTTCTATTGTATCTTTGATTGTGTGGTAAGTTTGTTAAAAGGAATCAGTCATTAATGGCACAGCATAAGACGAGGACATCTCGAAGCAAAATCTGGATCTATGAAACACACACTCACGGCGAAGGAAAAGATTAAATAAGGGAGCGTAAAAATTTCCTCTCTTAGTTCAGCAGGAAATCATGACAATACAGAGTATGATGAGAAATTTCTTTATAAAATCATAACATTTGGAAAACATACAGAAAATGCATTTAAAGAAGAAGTCCAGACATGATGTGGACGTCATTTACAGTCATCAATACCACTTGTGTCTTTGTATTAAGGATTTTCATTTGGATGTACAGAAAGATTCTTGAAACAGTTTCCATGAGATTTGTGCAAGACGATTGAAACGTTTTTGCAAGGCACATAACTGAGAGAAATATAAAGAACAATGAAACACACAGTTATGGGGAGAATAAAAACAAATGTTAAATGCTATTATATTTAAAAAGAAACAGGGATTGTTTTTACAAGAAATAACCCATCTAGGCTGCTTTTGTAACACCATATTAAGATCACAAAGAACAAAATAAAATAAAAACAAATCATTTTGTAAAATTACAAATGTGCATTAAAACATAAACGTGTTTATTCTCCTTAGCATTTTGAAGCCTTAAACGACCCACCATGTTTCCTATGATTCAAAACCCAAAAGAGAGACAAAGTCACAAATACAAATTCAGCAACAAATAATGCAAACGAACAAACATGTAATATACACATATTCCAAACCACCACAAAAATCATTCTTCATCAAGGAAAAATTTGAACTCTACTGCAATAAATGACAAAATATAAGCACAAAAGGTAAACATTATTTAAGAAAGAAAAATAAAAGAAAGAACAAAAGTCTCAGATGTTTAATGTACAAAAAAAAAAATTTAAAATAAAAAACATTTGCTCTGATAATTCACAAGAACAGTAATATCCTCCGGCCTTTTTGAATTACACTTCGCCATGGACTGCTACATTTATACATTTGTCAAAATTAAACGGACACGGAATGGTTAATGCATTTCCAGGGACTTTTATCATATTTTCAGAGATATGGCTGTGTTCCCTTGGTATTTACAACACATTTGGACACGTGTACATGCTTGAACTTAAACGTTTGGTTTTGGTGTGGAAATGGAAGTATGGACACTAGAAGAGATCATTTCAGCCAATGTTTACCACGGTTTACTGCTGCAGGTCATATTTACCCTGTCACGTATCCGGATCAGTGCATTGCATGAAGCTGCTAGACTCGATGATCACTGCAGGTTTATCCAGCACACTATGTGGTAATCATGCATTCGTTTTGGTCATTTGAAATGATCTCATTTTTGCTGTCTAACCACATTTGAATAGTGGCTGATCATGACATTGGTGGTACACACAGAAATACTCTTCCACACTCTATAGAGACACACAAGGAATTATGGGAGCGGTCAAAAAAACAGTTCATAACATGCATCACTGATTACAGATAAAACAAAAATGTAACAAGACAAGGATAAATAAGTAATAAATAAAAGTACATGTAAAGCCTATAATGTGTATGTTTATATTCGAAATATTTTAAAAGACAACATTGTAAAAAATTAAAACTGAGATGTCCTGTTGATGCATCAAATGAAACAGTTTGCAGTGACACAACGGTAGAAAGATACAAGTAGAAAGAAGATATCTTTACAGTTCAGCAAATAGCATACATGCACACATCTTTACACATTAAACCGTATGGCTCTATCCCCAATATCTCACAGAATGCGCAGCGATCAGAAGCTTATGACTGCTTTGGCAACACTGTTCTGTCATGTACGGAGGTATAATGTTGTCATCAGCGGCGCACACAAACCTCAGCAGGGATGGAAGGATGAAGAAGGACACTGGAAAAAAAAACTCATTTTGTTTGCCTTTTCTATTATTGTCTATTCTGTTCTCTCATTCCTCATCAATAACACCCTACTCTGTAATCTCTCTCACCAACAAATAAATACGGTTGCATGTTTTTCAGACATGGTACCATGGTATTCTGTAAAGACCCTTGGATTGCTATTTAAATGACACCACAGTAGTTGGTGTTTTTTGTCTTATCTCATTTCATTTTTATATAAATGTTATTTTACTATATTCTGGTATTAATATTTAGGACTGTAATATCCTTATACAGTCAGTAATACCATGATACTGAACGATTACCATAGTCTTACAGAAGTCTGTTTGCATGATGCTCCAACACACTTTAAAGAATGCCATGGTTTTACCATAGTAGATTTTAGTATGTTATAGTTGGTTTTTGTTTTTGTTACAAGATTAGATTTTATTCTTTGGTATGGGTATTCTATGAGAAATTACATTTTTATAATGATGTCGACTGACTGACGTAATCTAAAATTTTCATTTATTTTTATATATTAATTTGACAAACAGCTTTTAACTCTTTCCCCGCCAGCGTTTCTTTTTAAAGTTGCCAGCCAGTGCCAGCATTTTTGATCATTTTCACTAAAGTTTAATGGCTCCCAGGATATTTTGTTGTATGAATATCTGAACATGCAACATATCGAAAGAAAGAGCAGACCCTCTGCGTTTAAACAAAAAAAGGTACCTGCTTTATTCTAGCTTCATGCATTCTTTTTTTATCAATACTTGAATGTGGGTAAGTTTAATAAAAAAGCAATAATCAGTGTTGGGTGTAACTCATTACAAGTAACTTGAGTTATGTAATCAGATTACTTTTTTAAGTAACTAGTAAAGTAACGCATTACTTTCAAAATTTACAACAAAATATCTGAGTTACTTTTTCAAATAAGTAACGCAAGTTACTTTGTTTTCCCATTTATTGACTAACAGCTCTCCTGTCCTCATGTTGAGACAAATTGAAGTGCAGAGGCGTTGTGTGTGTAAACATGATGGTTACTGTAGTTCTAGACTAAATGTGACCGTGCATTTACTCATCTCACTTGCACAAAAAAAGATTCAGTATTCCTCAAAATGAATAAAATCAGTGAAATGCAGAATCAGAATACTACATGCAAACCTCCAAAAACTAAATATGTTAAATAAAACAAATTTTTATGCATTTAATCTCACTTTATTGACCGATGTACTTGCTTCTGACCTTCGATGATTCCGCTAAACCATAAGCAAAAATGACTAAAGATTTTTTATTTATTTATTGGTAAAGTCAGTGTTAAACTCTCTTCTCCTGCATCCTATTCTTCTGTTCTCCAGAACCGAAGCAGCTGAAAGGTTTGTTTGATGGACGGCCTCTACTGAACACGCGTGAATCTGCATTTCATTCAGCCTGAGGATTATTATTTCACTTTTGGTGTGAAAGGGTCTTTACATGTGGCCAAAAATGTAACTTTTTATGTTATAAAAAAAACAAGCCCAGTCGAGGTGAAAAAAAAGTAACGTAATGCATTACTTTTCTAAAAAAGTAACTAAGTAACGCAATTAGTTACTTTTTAATGGAGTAACGGAATATTGTAAAGCATTACTTTTCAAAGTAACTTTCCCCAACACTGGCAATAATAATACAAAAATAACAAAATAAAAAGCTTTACAGTCCTATAGCTCGTCCTGGGTTGACATTTCATTCATTAGGGTTTCATTAGTTTTGATTTAGGCTATATGCTGTTTAATGTTGATGATTACGATATTTTACATAATGCATATGAACGCATATGCTAGCGCTTGTTGCTGCTTCTTCTTCACCTGTGTTTTGATCAGGAGATTCTGTACTCTTTCAGAAGATGTGTAATAGCGCCCATTACCGTATAACAGTGAAAACACGGAATGCAATGGCGGGGAAAGAGTTAAAGAACTGAGCAAAACACTTTCTTGAAGCCCTGCTGGATCTGTGTAGGGTAGATTCGCCTAACTAGCATTTTCGCACATTACCTACAAAGGAACATTTTTGACAGTTATGGGATTGAAAGTGCACACCGCTTGTACACGCCACATGTGCTCGGCTCATATTTGACACATTACTATAGAGTTCTTACATTGTACAACATATCAGTGTAGCTTTTATTGCTTTTAATACCTAATCACGTAAGTCTTCTAGATCCCAGAGTAAAATGTTACATTTCAGCTTTTAATGGCAATTTTTGCGTAATGATACAGTATAACTAAAGATCTAAATGTACGTGAATAGCTAGTGCACGCATGCTCTGATCTAGAGACTGTAGAGCACATTTGGTCCTTGATTTGCCCTGAGTGAAAAGTTTGATTTGTAATAATGTAATGAATCATGTGATGTAATGTTATAAATCTAAAGATTTTACTTTCAATTCAAAAAATCAACCTAAAAACAATTATTTTATAATCTTCTAATGCCCCAAACCCTAAAATTGGTATAAATGGTAAATTCAGATGTAGAGTATGGCTGTAGGATATTGTTGGAGCGTTTAGTAAAAAGCAAGTACTCAAAAACACATAAAAACACACTGAAAGAAGAATAGAGTTGTTGAAAAGTATACATATACAAAATGTAATATATCTGAGACAATGCAACATCAAGAGTACAAAGTTCTGCAGTAAATGTGTGTCTAGAAAAAAAGTTTTTTAGACCACTGAATTGGTCATGTGGTTGTTTGTTGTTTTTTCTATTTTCTCATTGATCAGCTCTGATTATGCATCCATATACAGTCGTGAAAATTGCTTCCCTTATAGAGAACAAGGCTTTGGGATGCATTCTCAAATATTTGGCATCTCCAAATGTAGTACAAAATATGCATTTACCAAGTAACATCCAGATATGGCATAATGGCCTTTCTTTCTCTAGTTTCGCACTCATTTTAATTTCTCTCTCTATTCAGTTAGAGAAACACTGTCTAAAGTAATATTGGCATATTTTTCTCAGTTTTCATGATGTAATTTGTTACTGCTTTTGGATGGTTGAGGGCAACTTGATGTGCAAAGTTGTGCATGCTTATTTGTGTCATAGAAAGTCATTATGGGAAACGATGTTGTTTGTTTGACTGAATGATGGAAAATCTGTTCGCATCAACTGAAATCTAAAGTTGTCTGCTGTTGTGTGTATGTCTCAGACCCGCATACATACTGTCGTCCAGCGGTCACTGTGCTCGTCCTGACACACTCTTTCTAGCTCCGCTCATGTCCACTTGCAGGATCCCCCATTCCTCATCCTCACTGTCCCCTGCCCTGTCCCGTCCCTCCTCCACAACCTCATCCTCCTCGTCTTCTTCGTCCTCCAGGGCAGATTCCTCGTCCCGTTCGCGTTTGATGGCCTGGATGGCAGGAGGTGGCAGGGGGGCGGCAGCTTCATTGTCTTTAGAGTCAGACTTCTCCTCAAAGGCCTCAGGGTTCTCCAGCATCTCTCGGATCAGAGGAGGCATCGGGCCTGGGATCTCCATCTTCAGAGTGATGGCTCGCTCCGCTCCTGAACAGAGACACACAGGCATGATCGACCTCATGCTTCGAGGTTTTAATCTCTTCATTTAGGTTCATATTTTACTTATTCATCATGAGCTTGTGGTAGAGTTTGCAGCAAGTATTTAGGTAGTACGACTAGTCGACCCTTTTCACATTTCCAGGATCCTCAGAAGCAGAAGTCGTCATAGTTGGGTAAACTTCTATACTTCTGAGAGAGCTTTCTGTCCCTCCATTGACAGCCAACGCAACTACCACTTTCAAGCCCCAGAAAGGTAGTAAAGACATTATTAAAGTAATCCATGTGACTCCAGTAATTTAACCTCAATTTTATAAAAGTGAAGCAAGTGTTTTGTTTGTGCAAAACATAAAAATAAAGAATGTATCAAACAATTTGTCTTTACTACCTTTCTGGGGCTTGAAAACAGTTGCGTAGCTGTCAATGAAGGGACAGAAAGCTCTCAGATTTAATTAATAAGATCTTCATTTGTGTTCCGAAGATGAATGAATGCATTACGGGTTTGGAATGACATATGTGAGTAATTTATGACAGAATTTTCATTTTTGGGTGAACTAACCCTTTAAAAAGTATAAAAAAACGCAGGTGCTGTCAAGCACAATTTAAACATATCACAATGTTAAAGGAATAGTTCACTTAAAAATTAAACTTCTGTCATTATTTAAAATTTGTATGAATTTCTTTCTTCTGCTGAACACAAAAGAAGATATTTTGAAGAATGTCGGTAACCAGACAGTTGTTGGACCCCATTGACTTCCATTGTAGGAAAAAAAATACTATGGATGTCAATGGGGTCCATCAACTGTTTGGTTAATGAAATGTTGAATTTCAATTTTTAAGTGAACTATTCCTTTAAGTTCCATGACTTTATCACATTGAGTTAACCACATAAACTATATTGTAAACCATACAGACATGAACAATGCCTACCTTTAGTGCTGATGCCTCGGAGGTCAGTGACCTTCATCAACATCCGTGGGAACATGTGAGGTTTGTTGGGACGTCGACGGCGAGCGTAGATCTTTAGCGCCTCTAGCAGAGGTTCCTGTAGCTGATCCACACGATGAGGCTCTTCCAGATCCATGCGGTCTATTCATTCAACCAGTAAGAGAAGAGCAGGACATGCCAATCAGAGTTTGACAACAACACAAGGAATAAACCAACTAGGGAGTCAAAATGTTTATAAAAGAAACAGGGCAACTGGAGCAGCTACTACTGAAGGTGTATAAAATTAATATAGCACTCAAGAGATAAAATAAGCACTCACTCGCTCACTCACTCACTCACTCACTCAGACACTCACTGACTCACTCACTCACTCAGACACTCACTCATTCACTCACTCATTCACTCACTCACTCACTCACTCACTCACTCACTCACCCACTCACTCACTCACTCACTCACTCACTCACTAAATCACTCACCCACTCACTCACTCACTCACTCACTCACTTCACTCACTCAGACACTCACTCATTCACTCACTCACTCACTCACTCACCCACTCACTCACTCACTCACTCACTCAATCACTGACTGACTCACTCACTCACTCACTCTCTGACTCACTCACTCACTCACTCTCTGACTCACTCACTCACTCACTCACTCACTCACTGACTGACTCACTCACTCACTCGCTCGCTCACTCACTCACTCACTCACTCACTCACTCACTCAAGCACTCACTGACTGACTCACTCACTCACTCTCTGACTCACTCACTCTCTGACTCACTCACTCACTCACTCACTCACTCACTCACTCAGACACTCACTCACTCACTCACTCACTCACTCACTCAGACACTCACTCATTCACTCACTCACTCACTCACCAACTCACTCACTCACTCACTCACTAACTAAATCACTCACTCAGTCACTCACTCACTCACTCACTTCACTCACTCAAGCACTCACTGACTGACTCACTCACTCACTCACTCTCTGACTCACTCACTCACTCACTCACTCACTCACTGACTGACTCACTCACTCACTCACTGACTGACTCACTCACTCGCTCGCTCACTCAATCACTCACTCACTCACTCGCTCACTCACTCACTCACTCACTCACTCACTCAAGCACTCACTCACTGACTCACCCACTCACTCACTCTCTCACTGACTCACTCACTCACTCGCTCGCTCACTCACTCACTCACTCACTCACTCACTCACTCACTCACTCAAGCACTCACTGACTGACTCACTCACTCTCTGACTCACTCACTCTCTGACTCACTCACTCACTCACTCACTCAGACACTCACTCACTCACTCACTCACTCACTCAGACACTCACTCATTCACTCACTCACTCACCAACTCACTCACTCACTCACTAACTAAATCACTCACTCAGTCACTCACTCACTCACTCACTTCACTCACTCAAGCACTCACTGACTGACTCACTCACTCACTCACTCTCTGACTCACTCACTCACTCACTCACTCACTCACTGACTGACTCACTCACTCACTCACTGACTGACTCACTCACTCACTCGCTCGCTCACTCAATCACTCACTCACTCACTCGCTCACTCACTCACTCACTCACTCAAGCACTCACTCACTGACTCACCCACTCACTCACTCTCTCACTGACTCACTCACTCACTCACTCTCTGACTCACTCACTCACTCACTGACTGACTCACTCACTCACTCACTCACTCACTCACTGACTGATTTACTCGCTCGCTCACTCACTCACTCACTCACTCACTCACTATTTTAACAATTCAGAGCCAGCGAACGACGAATAAGAAAAAACGCTTACGGACTCAGTGTGCAAGGACCTTTACAATTATGCATTGTTAACCCAATTGAAAGTTTCCAGATGCAATTAAATTTCTATGCATAAAGTAGAGGAACTAAAGTGACTCCTAAAGGCAAGACTGCAGCACCTCCACAGATGAGGCAGATTGCACTCAGGAGCCCGGTCTCAGTGTCATCCATCTCCAGAGGCAGGAGCTGCCCAGCGAAAGCAAACACCAGGTCTGTGAGTGGCCCAAAACCAGCATTGTGCATCTGTGTTCTGTTGAGGGTCAGCCCATCCGAGAAGGTCATAGTGTCCTGCTCTGGAGTGTAGCGAGTACAAATACGCAACATCTGCGGGAAACAAAGCATCAAGACAAAGTGAATCAAATAAAGTTGAAGTTGACAATAAGGAAATACATACTGTATATATGAAGAGGCAAAATGTGTCATTGTTTTTCAGAATCCTGCACCATATGCACTGAATTAAGAGGTTGCATCTAAACGAAATGAGTCTGTTTCCACTGCCCCTAAAAAATCGAATTGACCTTTAAGATGAGACAACTTTGTTGGTTGTTAATTATATAGTTTTTGTTGTATTTACCAGTATATCAAGGCAGGCAGATTTCAGTAAGGTGATCTGGTCTGCAATGGTGAGTGAAGTAAAACCTGGCAGACGTTTGGCAAACTCCACAATCTTTATAATGCACTTTGTGGAGAGTTCACTGAACTTATCCCACAGTCCAAGATCCAGCTGAACCCTGTGATCCGCACTGGAGTTCTGAAACAGAGTAAAACAGGAAAACTGAGCACACTTCTCCATGCATTCCCATACAATTGAACCAATATCTCTTAAACAGTAATCGTTGGTAAATCACTGATTCATAAAAACATGAGTGTGTGGAAGTACAGCAGCAGTGAATGCATAGGAGATATATAGAAGATGAACAGGGCATTTTTAATGCATTCAGTGTTACTATTCACATTTCAGTTTTGACTAGCCAGTTGAGAATTTTGACTATTAATAATTCACAATGCAGAAATCGATAATGAAATTCTGACTAATAATTCACATGGAAGAAATCTACAATGCAATTTTAACTAATTAAAATCCCAGGTTCCTATTTATTTTATTCATTTTATTTTAGATTTTACTTCGATCTAGTAATAATGTATTTCAAGACCTGTTCAGTTGCAATTATGTCTAGTCGTAATATAGCATACTGATATTATGAAATTATTTATTACAGGTCAAATAGATATATTTGAGAATGTTGTATTACCCATCTGGTGCTGAGTTTATACTTTCATCTGACACTGAGTGTAACTCAAAGCACTCAAGAAACATTTATAGCAGTAACCATATACATATGTTTCATATTTCATATGATAGATGGATAGACAGACAGATGTATGTTTTATATGTTATCAGTTAAGGTTTAAGTATCTGGTTTTAACTAGTCACAATGCAATTCTTACTAGCAAAAATATAATTATGTTTTTCCAAATGGATGCATATGCTTAATGTTCAGTGTTTAAAGCACTTTTCATGGGAATCATAATGCTTGTTAAATCTTGTCACAGTTTGTCAATATAACGTGAGAAAAAGTTCTCACTTCCCATAAGAACTCACTTCTTACAACTTCTGTATGTATACTCTACTTGTATTTGAATGTGAGATTATGTGTATTGTTTAGTTTTATAGTAGCAATAGTACTAGTATTCGCTTCATACTTTTTATTTGCATTCATTTTGTTGCACTAAATAAACAATTACACACAGTTATGTGAGTATGTGGGACATATTTGACATTGAAATATATTTGTCCAAGTCTATCTGTGACCTCATAATAATTAAGTGAGAAACTAAAATGTTTCTCTGAACTTCTAATAATTCATTTGTCACACAGAATTGACCTGAACTGCAAAAGATGATTAAATAGAGTGACTAAAAGTTATTGTGGTTAGTCACACCATAAAATACAGCCATTATTCATTTATAAAAATGTTAACCAAAATCTTGATGTTAACAAAAAAGTGGAGTCTCTGTCTCTCAATAAAAAACACTCTTTATTTTTGCTGTGGTTCAGTGGATGTGTATGTGTAATGTTCTGAATTATTGCACACGCAGACCCGCAGTGTTTGTTAATCTGCCAGACAGGAGGAGGTGTGTGAGGATGAAGTGACTCAGGACTCACAGTTGTGTATTTTCCCAGCTGACAGAGTGAAGGGAAGGTTTCCCTGTGCGCTTTGCTGACTTTATTAACCAGTTCTTCCAGTTCTCCACTCAGCTCATAGCTCTCTGGAAGAACCACCTCCTCTTTTACGTCCTTCTTTTTCTTATTCCTGTCATTCCGCACTGCTAAAAGAAGAACAACAACAAAAAATAATATGAGTGTTCAAACACAAATTTAACATACTGTATATAAAAAAAAAAACACATTTTGAGCAGTGAGTGATCTTGGAGTTGAGTGCAGTGTTCTTCATGCCAAGACATACAGTCATAGACTTGTGAACTGACTGTACTCTGTCTTCATCAGTGTTGTGAACTGAGAAGTGTATAGTGATGTAAACTGCTCTGAGGTTTACCTTCCTTCGACATGCCGACCTCGAAGCACTTCTGCAGTCGACAGTACTGACAGCGGTTACGCGTCACCTTGTTGATCTGGCAGTTTTTGTCTCTGTGGCAGGTGTACACCATGTTCTTCTGGATACTGCGACGGAAAAAACCCTGAGAGAGAGAGAGACAAAGAAACATAAGTATTTGCGTTACGATTTACATGGAGCTGAGGTCATGACAATAACTCAAAATCTTCTGTCTAATAGTGACCAGATTTGATGAACTTCACCAGAGCCTTCAGCAGAGGGCACTATAGATGTGTGAATGAAATCAACATTCTTCAACTTGACAGTAACACTAGATGGCAGCACTCAAACCGTGACCTTTGCCCACTGTTCTGCATCATGTGCTGTTATAATGTAAACACAGTGTAATAGAACTGTCTTATTTGTCTTCATGGTATGCTGTATTTGACCCAAATCTTTTTGCCAATATGGGATTCTAACATAATTAACCATTCTCAGGTTTTGATTTGTGAATGTGTCATTTATTTTGAAGTGCATTATAATATTGGTCATGTTTTTTAAACCTGTTTTGTCCGGTTTGAAAAATTAAAATAAACCATTTTGTTTAAATACTATTTTAGCTTAACACCAGAGTGCTGATGTGCAGAACATTGGTAAAAGACATTTATTTTTATTTTTTTAGGTACATAACAGAAAACATGATGCATATTTAAAAAGGTCTTTCTGAGTTATCTTTATTTTTTATAGTAAACGAAATTAAACTTTGACTAACAAAATGTTGTTAGTTTTAACATAAGTTTCATATATAGCTAATTTAGCTTTTGTTAATGGTTAAATTAAGTTGCAAAAAGCCAAAGAATATTTATATTGACCAACATTAACATTTTGGCTTCTGTCTAAAGAAAATGTATTGATTAAGTATGATATGGTCTTTATAATAAATAATCTTTTTACTTTTTTATGGATGTCTTTGTGAAAAGAAATAGCATTTTTGATTAATGTTTACATTCAAATTTAAGGTTTGAAACAAATCATAAATATTTTCATATTTTTTTTTTACATTTTTGGTCCAAAGAATAATTTGTTTCACTTGGGTTCTAAATAGAATCCTAGGGTTCTTTACTCAAAATTAAAGAACCCTTTATGCCAAAAGGTTCTATATAAGGTGAAAAAAAATAAAAAAATTGCATAATACTTTCATGTTTAATGGTTTGTTTATTTTTTTCTAGTGATAAAGTATGTTTACGAGCTGTCCAGAAGTCAGACTGGTCTCTTCTAAGAGTGTGTACCTTGCAGCCCTCACAAGAGCTCACTCCATAATGATAGCCAGAAGATTTGTCCTGGCACACAAAGCAGGGTTTATAGATGCGAGGAGGAGGAGGTGGAGAAGGAGAACTGGGAACCATCTCCTCTGAGCTTGTGCTCTGAGTCTCCACCGCTGCAGACATCAGGAAGAAAAGGACAAGATATTTAGAGATGATTACTAAGACAAGAATCTCTATTGGTTTTTCAAATCCTCAAGCCCTACAGGTAAGTTTTTAACTGGCAAACATCACTTCCCCACTCTTCAAAACAAACATGCACTTACTCTTTAAAAAACAAAGCCACTTTCACCTTCACATATTTTTGATTGGTGAGTTTATGGTGCATTCTAGATTATATAACATTATTGGGTGCATCGTCAAAAATAATGACTTGAATTCAGGTGGGTTGCTATTTTAAAGAATATTAAAGGGACCTATTATAAACTTTTTTTTACAAGTTCAACTTTTCTTTAGTGTGTAATGTTGCTGTTTAAGCATGAAAAAAGCTCTGCAAAGTTACAAAGCACAAAGTCCCTCCAGCAGGAGTTCTTCTCTATATCAGTGTCAGTATTTCTGAACTCTGAATTCTGAAACGCCTCCATTGTAGTCTTGAGTTTCTTCCGGGAACGAACACGTCACAATATTCCTCATTTAAATAATGAATACGTAGAATAAAGGGGTGGGGCCTGGTTGAGTTAGTTAGTAGTTGTGGCGAGCAGGACGAGGTCGAGGGCCGTGGGAGGACGGCGCGAGACCGGTGGCGTAATTATGATGAGCCACACCTGTGAGACGCACCGGTCTCGCATCTCTCACGGAGGAGCGGAGGCATAAAGGAGGAGCGACGACAGTGAAGAGCTGCGAGACCGGTGCGTCTCACAGGTGTGGCTCATCATAATTACGCCACCGGTCTCGCACCGTCCTCCCACGGCCCTCGACCTCGTCCTGCTCGCCACAGTAGTGTGTTAAACTTGTGGTTATGGTAAGGGGCGGGACATTTCCCAAACACACTTGAAGCAGTTGACCAATCACAACACACTTCACCAGCCGACCAATCACAGCACAGTGTGCTTTTCAGAAGGAGGGGCTTCATAGAGACAGGAACTATGGGGTGTGTTTCCCGAAACAACGACACAACTCGCTGCTTAACTACCATAGTACAATGCATCGTTGAAGAAACCAACTAGTCAACTAGCTGTTTTCCGAAACAGTGTTGTCACAAATTAGTCGTTCAAACACTGGTTAATGATGTCACACAAGTGGTGGAGTAGACTTTTGCTATAAATTACAGACAGTTTTGCTTTATTTCCATATTCAATCATAGGCTCGTTCTTACGTAGTAGTGTACATTCACACATGCGCACTCTTCAAAAATGGTGCTTTAAATCTCTTGACAAACTAAAGAATGTAATTTAAATGTGTTTATATTCAAAATTGATAGATTGTACTGAATGTCAGCTTGCATATTTTGCTCAAGAGCATGATCTATGTAAGTCCACATGTCATGCAAACAAGAAACTGCTTCTAACCACAGGTCGAGATCTGTCGTTCCAAACATACAACTTTGCGATGCTGTTTGCGAATGTTTGTTGGAAATATGGTTTCGGGAAACACAGACTCGTTGATCTATGCTGAGAACGACGGAACTTGCGACCATAGTTGGCTAACGATGCTTTCGGGAAACACAGCCAAGACTAGGAAGAGAATATGTGCAACAATGTTAAATATTAGGAAAATATTTTTGAACATTCAAGCAATTCTCGACGCAACGCGAGTTCCCTCGAAAGGGAACGTCTCGGGTTACGCCTGAGAAAGGAACGAGACGCTGGGTCCCTCGGCCACACTTCCTGCGCTCCTGAGAACGACTTGCTTCGACCAATCAGAAGCTGATGCTGTTGTGATTTAAAATTTTAAAAAAGTTGTTCACGCTGAAGGCGTTCCCCAATGTGTCGATTCTCAACGCAGCGCGAGTTCCCTCGAAAGGGAACCTGTTTTAGTAGAGCCCAAAAACAACATCAAGACTTTGAAAAAGGGCAATAATATGTCCTCTTTAATTTATCAAGAATGTAAGAGAATAAGGATGAAGTTGTCAAATGCATTAGGAAGCCTCTGTCCAGGGGTCAGAGCTCAAAGACAAATATTATGAGAGCACATTGAGTGCTGAAAGAGAAGAGAGATGAGAAAAATGAACTAACACGACAGATGAATGAATAGCTTTTCCTGTTATATCGAACTCGTATCGAACCATGACTCCTGTGTACACCCCTAATATGTTATAGTTAATAAAAACACAATTGATCATTGTTTGTTCGTGTTATTCACAGAGCATAAAGAAATGCTGTAGAATTATTGTTCATTGCTAGTTAATGTTAACTAATGTAGCACTAATGTTAACCCTTTTGTAAAGTGTTACTGGATGAATGAATAGCATGCTTTGACTGACACCTCAGCATGTGTTCAACTCGCTGTCACGCGCCCAAATGGCACCAGTCAGTTTCAGAAACATCCTGGAAAGCAGCCATACAGGCGCAAACATATAATATAACACGCTTTGCCCAATTTAAACACCACCGTGTGAATCCAGTGTTGTATATTTTGTGCAAGTCCACGCTGTCACTCAGTTCAACTTTCACCTCTAGATACCCTTTCCCCCCTCATGCTCTTGTTTCCTGGACCCTAAATTCCTCAGGCCTGGATGACTGGCTTTTTACTAGAGGTCCAGTCTCGAGATCCCCCGTAAAGCCCGTCTGTGGTCTGACCGAAGCCCGAGGCTTGCCTGACCGGCTCTTTATTGGCAGAGTCACCTTGGCCAGCCATTCACACCAGCACCAGCTGTCCCTCACTCTCCACTTGTAAAAAATGAGAGAAAAACAGCTAAAACAGGGCAGATTTTATTGGCCATTCCTCCTACTGAATGGAGTGAATCCCCCAAATGTGCCTCTCATTCTCTCGTTCTTCTCCTCCCTCTGTCCCTCCACGGGCACCGTTTAACAAGAGCAAAATGAGAGAAGGTATAGATGAGAAATCTCATAAAAACCAGGGGGTTGGGGGAGACGGATGAAGAATGTGTGAGAGAGGGTGAGTTTCACTTTGACCTTGGCTTTGGCTTCTCAAGACATGAACATGAACCGAGAGTCACACAAATACTGCCAGTGATCTAATCGCGACCTCGGAGACAAAATATGCTACATTGATGATCTGACATTTGGCAAACTATGAAAGGATATTTCCTTTCCAAACAGCACGGAAATCTGTGCTAGAGACGTTCCAAAATCACAACCCAGTTTTGTTGTGAACAGAAGATATTCGAACTTCAAAATATATGGACTTTATTCCGGGTAGACGCCATATTTAATTTGACTGGAATGAAAACAAAGCTGTGAGAGGAAGAACAATGCATTCAATGGACCGAATTCATGAAACAAAAGCACATTTGTGTGTAAATTGTTCATAGAACTATTAAACAGATGCATACATTAATAAATATATACTTACACTACCATTTAAAAAAAATATATATATATATATTTATTCAGCAAGGATGCATTAAATTGATCAAAAGTGACAGTAAAGACTTCTATATTGTTTAAAAAAAAAAAAATCTAATAAATGCTGTCCGTTTGAACTTTCTATTCATTAGAGAATCCTGAAAAAGCGCATCATGGTTTCCACGGAAATATGAAGTAGCACAGCTGTTTTCAACATTAATAATAATCATACATTTTTCTTGAGCAGCAAATCATTTTAGAATGATTTCTGAAGGATCATGTGACACTGAAGAGTGGAGTAATGATGCTGAAAATGCACAGGAATAAATTACATTTTACAACATATACACATAGAAAACAGTTATTTTAATTAGTAATAATATTAAAAAATATGATAGTTTTTACTGTATGTATGATCAAATAAACGCAGCCTTGTTGAGACGTCATTCAAAATCCCAAACTTTTACAAATGTGTATGCAAGAATACACATTTCATTCTGTTCTCGTTTCATAAATAAGGCACAAAATGTAGTTGCTGAAACACTGAGAATTCCAGCGAGCAAAAACCAAACAGACAAAAAACAGTAAACATTAGTTGTTCAAATTAGACATGATCTAAGACCTTGAGATTTGACCTGCTTATTGACTTATTATTAAGTATAATAGTCTGTTGTGTAACTTGTAGAACATATTTTCTTACAATACAAGTGTGTGTTCACACAGGACAGTCTTGTGTTCGCAAACAGACGCAATGGAACAGAACGCAGGGTCACAAGACACGGTTTTAAAAGTTTAACTAATTTTAGCTTGACACACCATCTTAAAAAAAGCAATACTCATAAAGCTGGAAAAGACATCAGTTTGATGCGTGTGTATATTATTGTGCATTATGCAGTAGGTAATAGGATCAAGTACTGATACTGTGTGTTGTTGTGTTTAGTTTTTTCTTTGGATTTTGTGTGGTTCTGTCATGCAAGACTTCTAGGTCTCTGGAATGCTGATAGACGTAGTTCTTGCACATAATGTTCTGTGAAACACAAGGTCGGGGTGATGGGCGAGTGAGTGGGTGAGAACGCAACCTGATCACTGTGTTTATGTAGTAACTTGGTCTGAATTGGCTTTATGTGTTTATATGGCAGCAATGCTCGAGTGACACAGAGCGGTTCTGAAAACATCAGCCTCTTTTGTGCTGGAGGAGTGGAAACCTGGCGCCACCAGAGGAATGACTGACAGACGTAAAGGGGAAAAAAGAAGGAATCCAATTCTGTTCCCATTCCATTTTCTCTCTTTGTTATATTTGACATGACTCGTGGAGAATACATGAAGTAGTCTATGGTCGATTTTGAAGTAAAGCAGGTGGAGTTTTCAGAAGAAACAGTTAAATAAAATGTTTTTTATTGTCTGAATTGGCACTTGACAGCATAATCAGATTTCAGAACAAACTAAATATGTACTGAAAAAAAATGACTTGCCATTGATTTTTGAACTGGAATGAATTTTATAGACTTCCATTAAAATGCCCCTATTATGCTATTTTAAAGAATCCTGATTTTTTTTTTTTTTTTTTTTTTTTTGGCGTCTCCTACAACAGGTTTACATGCATCCAAGCTCAAAAAACACTTTAATTTTCTCATAATATCCACTGTCTGAAACGGTTCGATCAAGGATTCAGTCTCTCTAAACCCCGCCTCTCTGAGAGCTGCTCTGCTCTTATTGGTCAGATGGCCCAGTCTGTTGTGATTGGTCGACCGTGTCAGAAACCAAACGCTCATTATCATATCTGAATTTCAGCTCTGGATCTTCCTCAGCTCTTGATACTCAGTGATACGAACAGTAACGATGGCGTCAGTTTTACCGTATCAATCTCATCAAAGTAGATTTGCTTTGTCAGCAGAAAACAGCGTCTTCTCCACATGAACAACACGAACCAAACTCTTCCAGTCTCAGATAAACTACAGTGATTGAGGGTCAAAGTAGACGTTGTTCACGGCAGCCAATGAAGAACATAGACTGGCATTATGCAAATCTGTTACAAACCTACGCAGATTCAGCAGGAAGTGAGACTGGAATTACTGACGACTCGTTTCAGTTCAGAATCACTTCTTTCTTTCAGGAGACAAAAACCCAATTTATCTGCACTTTGATCTTTGAAACTTTGCAGATCTTTTACAGTCACAAACAGCTCTATTACACACTCCATGAAAGGTAATTTTCGAAAATGCATAATGGGGCGCTTTAAAGCACTGAATTACACACAAAGAAAATGATTGATTTGTTATGATTGTATTGTAAGTGGTCTCAGTCCACATTTCTGCAGATTACTGTGTGTCTGCACTGTTTAGACAACAAACTCAATGAAAGGTGATGCAGGTTTTATCAGTAAAGGAGTTGAGGGCTTCAGCATGACAATCCAAGTTCTCTCTGTTGGCTCGGATTGCATGGAAACACTGATAATATCCATGTCATTCAGCAAACTCAGCAACACTATCAGGCGATACCGTCTCTGTGAGCTCCTGTTTAGACCTGCTATTAAAGGGGTGGTTGATTATGATTTCACTTTTCTAACTTTAGTTAGTGTGTAATGTTGCTGTTTGAGCATAAACAACATCTGCAAAGTTACAACGCTCAAAGTTCAAAGCAAAGGGAGATATTTTCTTTTACAGAAATCGCTTTTTAAGGACTACAACAAACAGCTGGTAGAGACTACAATGAGCTTCTTCAGGGTTAGTGACATCACAAACCCTAAAATTTACATAAACCCCGCCCCCCAAACGCGATTTATAGATTATAATGACAGAATATGCTAATCAATGACTTGAAGATAGTTAACTCAACATCAGCTTCATAAATTCATCAACTAACCATTCAGAAATGTCCTGTTGCTTCTACATGTTGTCACTTCTTCTAGAGTCTCTCCATCATTGTCTGACTCCGGTTTGAACATAAAAGGTAAAAGTTTTTGAAATTTTCACACACACACACACACACACACACACACACACACACACACACACACACACACACACACACACACACACACACACACACACACACACACACAAACTCTTGAAACTCCGCCCTCTGTGCCGGGAGCATCAGCTCATTTGCATTTAAAAGGACACACACAAAAACAGAGCGTTTTTGCTCACCCTCACAAAGTGCCACATGCTATTAACATGCTATAAAAAATATCTGTGGTGTATTTTGAGCTGAAACTTCACATACACACTCTGGGGACAACAGAGACTTATTTTACATCTTGTGAAAAGGAGCATTATAGGGCCCCTTTAAGATGCGTTTTGGTCGATCGGATCACAAGTGGACGACACTAAATACAGGTGTAAACGGGGTCTAAAACATTTTGAGCTTGTTCACTTTCAACCACTTCCAGAGGTAGTCGAAAACGCATTCGACCAGATTACTTTCATATTGTAGATGCTCAGGTAGTCAAATGTGTTCGAACAGCAGAAAAAGACTGTCTTCTCTCCGCCTATTGACTAAATGCGTGAACATTATGGCACTAGCCAGACGGGATTTAAACTTTGTTGAACTTCTTTTCAGAAGTGGCTGAAAGTGGACAAAAGAGACGAATTAAAACACCAGGTGTAAACGGGAATTTGTTTCCCTCGTCTACTTGTGATCAATCATCTTTATACCAGAGTAAACTGGTTCAGACATCATCAGAAAGAAGCAAATCATCACTCAATAGTAAAGCATCACGTAATGCAACATCTGCTCAAGACTATTACGTTTCTGATGTTTTATTATTATTTAATGAATTAGTAATAGATTCATATATGGCTACATAAACTATATTTGTACAAAGGTTGCTTCAGTGTCCATCCAAACATACAAATATATATGTGTGCACATTACATAAAAAGTATAAATGGCCTAGTTTTTCCAGCAGGTGATGAACAGAATAAATCTAGCGTGCATCACTTGTGTTTTATGTTCCTGATGAACTTCACTAAGTCTTGAATTTGTCATCTTTTCTTTGTACTTTATTTCTCAGTTCATCTTTTCCTCTCTTATGTATATAATTAAATAAAAGTGCTCCTCATGTCATAATGAATGCACTGGCACAAAAAAGGATGTTGTTTTTAAAGCAAAATGCATAATCGCTCATACATTTGTCATGCATATTTTGGATCCAAACACACATAATGGTTTGCAGACTGAGGGCAGAGATGAATGGCTCTTTCATTTCTTCTGCGTGGTTGTACTGTATGTGTGGATGGATTGAACTGCATGATTGAGTCACTAAAAACTACAAAAGGCGTTCATGAAACTCTTGATGTTCTGAATTCCAATATGAAGCGAAAGCAAATAGTGCATAAACAGATTTTAAGTGAACTGATTTTATACAGGAATGAAGAGGAAAACATGCAGGATCAGTTGTGTGGATGTATCTGAATACAGCAAACATTAAACAGAACTTCTTTTCTCTCTTTTTTACCAAGAAAAAAAAAATACATTGTTAAGACAACAGTATTTGTTCTGACTCTTTTTTTAGTCAAATGCTGACACAGTGGATTTTACAGGCTTTCTGCATGTTGTTAGATTTTGTAACATCTCACCAACATTCGACTTGAAGCGTTGCTGAGAAATTTAACAGGTTGGGTCAATTCAGGTTTGCTTCCAAAACCTAACGCTTGGACGCTTCTGAACATTAGATATGGGATTGAGGCATTAAAACCTCATTTGATTTCCTCTCTTTGAAGATCTGCAAGACTACTGCAAGACACTTTACAAAATGTAAATGACTACTGCATTGCACTGCAAAATTACTTTCATGCATGTTTGAAATATTAATACTGTCATTAATTTATTATTACTCATAATCACTATGTGTGTGTGTGTGTGTGTGTCCTTAGATATCCTTTTGCAATAAAACCTGGCATAAGATTGTTTTAGGGGTAGGGTTGAGATCAGGGTTATCTATAGCGCTTGTCCTCTGTAGGGTCTCGGGGTGTTGGAGTCCCTCCCAGGATTATTATTTGCATGTCTTTGCATTTTCCCGGTGAACTCACACACACACACACACACACACACACACACACACACACACACACACACACACACATGCACACAGGCTTTTCCCTGCCCTGGCATGTCACCATTTTGAAAATAACACCCTTAAATATTTCAGAACACATAATGCTCATGCCAGTGGACTGAGCCGATTCTTGTTTTCACATTCGCAGGAGATACACATAACAAAGGCCACAGTGTTTGGAGAGACTAAAAGCTCATTTAATCCTGTAACAAGCTGTGCTCGAGTCAAACCAGCACCTGTGTGAAACTACATACTAAACATGCACTAATGCACACGACCCGTTCTGCTGTCGACATATGACCAGACCGAGCACCAATACAGCTAGATATTAATGCACTGAAAATAAAAGGATATGATCAATAAGTCATGACAACATACGTTTTTCTATTACTTTACCTCATCAAAATAATTTAACCTTTTTTTCTTTTCTTTTTTTGTTATACAATATTTAACTATAGGCAATATTTTTAAATGAGCTGAAATGACTTGTACGGCCAATTTGATTATACTAATTTTTTTAAGTTGAATTAGGGGATATTTTTAGTATACTGTGATAAAAATGTATGATCAGTACGTCATGGCAACTTGTGTTTTTACATTACTGTAACATCGAAATAATTTAAGCAATTTCAACTTTTTATAAGTTATACAAGATTAAAAGATCAGCTTAATATAATGTAAGTTTAAATGACATGTACATGTCCATGTACTTAATAATTTAAGTTGAAATATATGAAAACATTTTTTACAAATGAGAAAGAGGAAATACGTAAATAAATAAATAAATAAATAAATAAATAAAGCGGTCTGTCAGACCTAATCTGGCACACACATATATAAATCTATTATTTAACCCATATATAAAGCCATCACTGATCATTATTGATAAATATGTTGACATGTTTGAATGATTTAGTGGTAAGTCCTGACTGAAGAAGATCGAAACATCTGAATTTATCACTCTGTGGCTATTATTAAATAAAAACATTTTTTTGTGAGACATTTGCATATGCAGATCTCTTTTCTATGGACTTCATTGTTTGGTTGACAATCCATCTCAAGAGGTCTAAAGTTTTTTTTTTTTTTTTTTTTTGAGTGATTATCTTAAGGTATTTGTAACACCATTTTTTTATTCGTACTTTGCTTTGTTTAACCACAGCGGTCATCTTTGTGTGATGGCACACAACAAACTTTGGGCTATACAGATTTTTACAGAAACCTCAATATCGTAGCTCAGCATTAATATTAAAAAATAAAATGTAAAAATAGTGGTTTAATAATACCAATACATAAACGGTAATTCTTAAATTTAATTTAATTTGGCCTAATTTAAAAATGGCCAAGCAACTAACTTTACCATTTTTGGAGCACTTGAAATGCAATGACCCAGAAAGAAGAAGGTGTAAACAGACATTGTAGCATTAAAAGACATTTTGTTCTAAATTAGCATCCTAAAACTAGGTTATATATGTAGTAAAGTCAGACATGCAATTTTGGTCTCTTTGACAAAATGTGCTGATTGAGTATAGATTGACTATATCAGAGAATGCAAACCATGGTTTCAGTTTCTCATTTAAAAGTATCAGTTTAAGAACAGCTTTGCTCAAAGCTTAACCAGCATCTCCTGCACACATGGACCAACACATGTCCTGATGGGATGAAGGCAGACTGGTAAAACAGGAGCTGTCTTTCTTAGAAGCAAGTTGTTAAACTTGGATTGCCCCTTTCATTCAACTGCATGCATACAAAGCTTTCTTCTTTATAGTACCTCATAAACTGACCCTTTTTATTTTGCCTTTTCAGGATGAAGCTGAACCAACATTTGGCCACCCCCTCCCCAGCCACCTTCACATTTATTACACCCCACACAACCGAAAGACTAAGACAACTGGTCACTGACCAGAACCCAACATCGACCAGAGAATCATCCTATCCAGACAAGACCTGACCTTCAGACATGAACTTCAGCCTGACAAAACGTCACAATTTGTTTTAAAAAAAGATACTGAACTATTATGGTCAAAGAGCATGATGAAGAATCTCCATGCATCCATGTTAGTTCAGCAGTGTTAGCAAACCATACTTTGTTGAAGTAAATCACTTTGCATTTAGTAACACAGCTTGGTCTTGAAGGGTTTGCTGATGTGAAGGTCTACAAAACATCGAGCCATAAGCAACAATCAAAAGAGGAAACTAAACATGCATCTAATGAAGCATGCAGACGAGAACTAGAGTTATTAACAACCTTTCTACAACAACAGATCTTAAGTGTTGGAGATGAACCGATATGAATATTTTGGCCGATACCGATAACCGATAATTTGTTATATTTGAAAGCCGATAACCGATATATTGGGTGATAAACCTTAATCCAAATTTTTATATCATTTTTGAGAGCCTGATTACAAAAACAAGTCTCACCATTAAAAGCCATGTCCCAAGCACACAATTATAATGATTGTATGATAATTCATACATTTCATTATGATTGTATGTAGCCTATATGACAGACTTGTTTGTGCATGTTGCATTAGACTGTATTTTCCTTTTTTGAAGTGATTCCAATCATATTTCAAGCAATACAAAACCATCATGGCAAACAGCTCGCATCTGAAGTGTCTCAGCTGAAGGAAATAATCCATTATTTATCGGCTTTAATATATCGGCCAGATTTTCTTTTTGGGCCGATAACGATAACATTAAAAATGAATATATATCGGCCGATATTGATATGGTGGATCGCTACTAAGGGTAATGAACTAGCAAAAGCGAACAAGTTCAAGTTTAGATGGAGAGGTAGGACTCAGCTGTTGCTCCTCTGAGGGTGAGAAGACACTTCAGACTATTGTAAACGGTTCATTGTGAGGTGGGCCTTGTTGTGGGGTGCGATGTTCTTTCAAGCCGTCAGTCTGGCTATAAAATGGCATTACGGCATAGAGGCAAATTCCAGCAGGACCGTGTGAAATCCACTCACGCGCACATACAATAAGACACAGACGCAGACACATGGGCTGTGATTCATATACAGTAAATACGACTCTTGTTTCTGTATTTTTCTTTCTAGTTCCCTGAGTGTGCTTTAAACTCGATGACAGACATTGCAAGGAGTCAATGAGTTATTTCTTCATTGAAATATGCAATGAATTCCAAATGATTGGACAAAGATCATATTTTTCATGTAGGTGTACTAAGATAATCACAACTCTTACTCACGGTCATATTTCAGTTCAGCTATTTACTTTCAATTAAATAACTTGGATCTCATTACGTGGCATTTAAATAACCTTATAAATGTGGAGCATTTCCATACTGAATGAACTTGCCAAAGGATTTTCCTGTGATCATAGAGAGGCAAATGTTCAGCAGAAAAACCCCTAATCCTCCCATTCTCTCCTGTTTTCTGTCCCATCGGGCTCCCTAATCCTTTAATTGAGTTCATTGTATTCATAATTAAATAATTAAAGACATCCATTAAAGTTAAAATGATGCTGAGAGACTCTGAGCACACACACACACACACACACACACACACACACACACACACACACATGAGAGATTACTTGACTTGAAGCCTGTATATATATATATATATATATATAATGCATTATAAAAGTGTTTTAATGAATTAATTATACTTTGTAATGCACCTTATAAGGCAATGCATGATTTCATGAATAACTGTAACCACAGTTATAATACATTATAATACTTACTGATTCTCTGTTACACCTTTAGAAAGTATAATGCACTAAAATACGACAAACAAATTTCAGATGTAACAAGAATCTGCAAATATACTGCATTTTAACTTGCAATTATTTCTTAAAAGATATAATACATTACAATGTACATTATTTCCGTGCATTATTTAAAACTAGAGTGTGTGCATAATTCATATTTGTATATATTTTATTTTATCACCATATACCATAAATATATATTTTCTTTAATAATCAGGATAATGATATTATATTTTACATGTCATAGTTTTACCACCATTTTATGCGTACAATTAAAGGTTATACAGTGTTTAAAAGCCCTGGGCCTGTATTTATATGTTCATTTTTGACTGTTTCAACCAAATATGAGCATGAAACTACAATTTGCAGTCATCGCAACGAATTTGCAACACTCCACAATTAATAACGTCAATTTTGCAGGACAAACGACTGTTTATAATTGTTGTCATTATCATCACTAATTACTAAGCATCTATCACAATGACAATATTCATAAATATTAATATTATGCAAAAGGATCAGCATTTTGTCATCATCAACAGTAAATTTGTTCTGACGACTAGGCAAAAGGTCTGGCCTTTAGAAAGTTAACAAAAGTACCATTTAAGCCAGTTAGCGCATGACAAGATGCTGAGCACACACACCACACTCACTCAGACTCCGAGAATAACTAATGCTCACGCTGGAGAGGACACAGAGATATGAACACGTGCAGCTGGGGAGAGTAGAGACTCCTCACACTTACACTGCAGGCTCGTGTTGTTGCTCCATGAGAAGGACTCGAGTGCAGGGAAGAAGGAGCTGGCTTTCCTGAGCATGCATGAACTCTGAGCGCTCACGTCGAACAGGGGTCTGGCCCCGACCCCGAGAGCCTCCACACAGTCAAACATCACGTCCAGTCTTCAACACCAACTCACACGCTGAGTCTCGAGCTGTCGGTGAACTGCAGATCCAGCAGACGATGACCCACTCAAACACAGTCCTCCAGTCAGTCTGACACGGCTGCCAAAGCTATCAATCACAATAGAAAGTCTCAAGGACTTGAGACTTCTGTTTCAGGTGCAGCTGTCACTCTAGCCGACTGGTTTTCTCTCAGTAACTGGAACTGTTGTGTTCTGTTCCCTCCGTCGAGTCAAGCGGCTCCAGCGCTGGTCTATAGTGATCATCACCTCTTTGCTGTCTGAGTTCATGAGCTTTATCAAACTGTCAGGACTCTTGAGTGTCAGCTAACATACTGAGTCTCCACAACCTTCACTCGCCTCGGCTTTAGCTCAGCCCACAACGAGGGAGAGGGAGAGGAATGACAGAGCGAGGGAGCGAGGGAGTGAAGGAGGGAGGGAAAGAGGGAGGGAGGCGGGTGCTTTTGTGGTTGGCTGAAGGACGAAAACTTTCCCTTCCATTTTCTGCTAGAGCAATCTGTCAGCCTGCATCATATTTTATACCTTTGCAAATGAAAACAAACAACATGACCTCCTCTCACTCCCTCTATCTATCAATCTTCTTGCACTCTTCCTTTGAAATATATCGCCTTCTTTTTCTCTAGACGCACTCGTTCATGCGAAAGTGTTGATACTCACAGGGCTGTGCAACTGAATTGAAGAATGCCTTTTAAATTACACTTCCTGAATACGAGTTGACATGCAGGAATGTGATTCTAATTAGAATACAATAAGTTAAAGTCCCCCTGTGGTGAAAATCAAGCTTTTAATGTTGTTTATGTGTCTATGTGGTGTTTTTAATATGCTTAAAGACAAACCATGTGTAAATTCATAAGTCGACAGCATTGCTGAGTATTTTCTCCTTAAAACTGCAGTGAACCAAAGACAGTCTCAAAAACACGCTTTGAAATCGCTGGTGTTTCTGACGTCACAAACTACCTTGTAACCAATCAGATCAACGTGTGATCGTCAACCAGTGGATCTCTGAGCTGAGTGAGTGAGTGGAGGCGGGGCTCATTTGCATATTCATAGAACCGTGTATACTAAATGAGGCAAGGGTGTCGAGTTACATTTTGGTGATCAAAGATGAGTTTTAAGGGATAAACTTATTGGCTACAAGGGGACTTTAAATTAAATTTAACCCTAATTTTTAAGTTTATGAAAAAAAGTTTTCAAAAAATTAAAGTTGTATGGTTTCTTGATGTTACGGAAATTGATAAACAACTTTGAATTACTGTAATATTGATACAAGGAGCCACTTCTTCAATTCTGATTTTTATCCGAAAAGTTCATAAATTATATATACAGAACATTTTAAACAAAAGACACAAAACAAAGAAAAAACATTTAAGATTCTCTTACATTTATATGTTATATAAGTATATATGTGACATACTGCTGAAATTCATGTTAATTCAGTTCAACTTTTCACTCAGATTGTTCACTCAAGTATAATTTATAATGAAACAATTTGTATTTAACTAAGAAAACACAAAAAGCATTTTCACTAGTGGTCTTGGACCCTTGGGCCAATGATTTTAAATGATTTTAACTTACGGAACAGAAATTAGTAATATGTCTTAATGTTATCCTAATCTTATATTGTAGTTGTTTTTTTCCAATTCAAAAATTTGATCTCTAAACAAATAAACACAACGATTTTATTAATAATGGGTCTCAATATAGGCATAAATACAATAGATTACATAGATAAATGATGTTACATTGCATGATGTGCTGTGATAGCCTTTTGCACTTTAGTGCTGCTTAACAGTCAGCTATAACAATTAAAATACTTAATTAAAAAAAATAAACATAAACATGAGGAATATTTCCATCTGCAGTATTTCAGATCGCATTCCTCCCTCTTCTACTGTTCACTTCCTGTCCTTTCTCAATAAAATTGCATAAAATAAAAGACCATAGATTAATTGAAAGTTTCCATCCAGGTCTACAGAGAAGAATTGTGTTTTGGTTTGACTGTGAAGGGTTATGGATGCACAGTGCGACTATTTGAAGACTTTCGCCACATTAAAGAGACTCATAGCCAGTCAAAAGCTCTTCAAGCCTGTCTTTCAGTGATGTTTTCATCATCATCATCATCATCATCATCATCATCGCCCCAAACCCTCACCTCACCTCACCTCTCCTCCACGGGTTTACTACATCATCTTTATTTTTCTCTCATTTCATCAAGTGCACCACAACTTAATGCTGTCCAGATCTGCGGTAACTCTTCCAATCCGTCGCTACTGAAATATGCCGAAATCTACGTCAACTGTCCTTGTTGACTCTGTATTGCATTTCTTTATTCTTCTAAACTTGACTTGACCCAGCCAAAGTCTGCATCAAATGTTCTTACTTTGACATGTTTTTCATGTTGGGCATTATTTAGAAAGCAGTGCTAAAGGATGAAAAAAAACGTTTCACATATTTACAGACTGTGTCAGTGAGGAAACTGTGAGTTAATGATGACAGAGATGTTTTTGTGTTGTTTTTATGTAATGTCCAGACATTGCAGCTTGTCATTTTCCTAAGTAAAACAACATGTAATCATTTTATGTTAAGACTAATTGTTAGTCTTTTGAAATAAACGATTTCCCCTGTTTGTTGCATTTCTGCAGAATAGCACTTTGAATCAAATGTAATCGCTGACTCATGAGTCTCATTATAATCACATTTCCTCCAGAGGAGTGTGAGAGAAGAAGAGTGGCATGAAATTCACACAAACCCACAGCCTATATGATCCACCTTCCCTGCTTTTCCCTTTTCCTCCCCTCATTCACGAGGACTGAACTCTTAAAGCCAGCCCCAGTGGGGTGCTAACTTTCCCCCAAAACTTCTGCCCTCCCTCCCTCCCTCTCTCTCTCTCTCTCTCTCTCTCTCTCTCTCTCTCTCTCTCTCTCTCTCTCTCTCTCTCTCTCTCTCTCTCTCTCTCTCTCTCTCTCTCTCGTTCACTCACTCTCTCTGGCGCCTTGTTCTCTATGCCTGCCTCACTCAACTCTTTGGGCCCTATCATACATCCGGTGCAATGCAGCGCCAGGTGTGACAAAAGTGAGTTTTGCTGGTTTCAGCCCGATGCAGTTTTCATTTTCACGTCCTGCGCCAAGTTGTTTAAATAGCAAATGCATGTGCGCCCATTTGTACACCCATGGGCTACTGGTGTGAAAAGGAGTGTGTTCAGGCGCATTGTTGGAGCGTTGCTATTTTGAGGAATCAGAAATAGACTGAGCCATTGACCGACTGAAATCTGGTCTAAAGTCAATGGTGCAATATTTTTTTTGTTATTTAAAGAGCGTGTTAGTAATGTGCGCCTATAGGCGGGTCTACAACGCGCGTACACTCTGCTTATTACACACACATTCTGCTTATTACACACACACTTACACACACACTCAGCTTATTACACACACAGGGACGCACAGCAGCACACAAATATGCCAAATATTAAAAATAAGAGGATTACAATGTAAAAGATTATTATTGTGTACATAAAGATATGGTGGAATCCGGCTTGTCCCGTAGATGGTCTGCTTGCGCTTTAACCTCACACACATACACACACACACACACACACACACACACACACACACACACCACTTTAACCTTGTGCACGAGCAGATCCGTTTCCTCGCTAGAGAAGCATTCAGTTTTTCTGCTTGCAAATTCCGTCATGTAAATAGCGAATCCGCCATGGCGCGAGCGCAACTGGCTTTTAAAGGGAATGGGAGAAGAGACTCTGATTGGTTTATTTTACGTTACGCCCAAAACACACCCATTACTCATTAAGAGAATATGGACAACCCTTTAAGACCATGCACCGGGAGCGCCGACCATTTTTCCCATCGTTAAACTAGCAAAAGTGGATTCGGATTTGCACTAAGTGCTCTTACGCCGTGTGCTTTAGACCATGCGCTTAGATCCTTAAAATAGGGCCCTTTGTCTGTTTTTTTCATTGTGCCACTTGTTTATTCCCCTAATTTTCCTAATACCCAATTGGTTAAACTTTATTTCGATGGTCCAATTTAGGCATTCTACTAACTTTGCACATGCATGTCAACTAAGGGTACATTTACACGACAACAATGTACTAAAAACGGAAACGTTTTTCCTTTGCATTTTGAAAAGACACACACAAAAAAAATCCCCACTGAGATGGAATCCCGAAAACTACTAAAAACGCTGTATTATGCATGCCAGGCCGGTAGTCAGCAATGCCAATTTGTACAGAAACATTCTTCTACAGAGCGATGAATACAAACAATCAAGATGGTGAAAGCATGTTGTGTTCACGTTGTGAAAGTGTTAATAAACACTTGTTGTTTTGGTTGTCAAGTACTCGTACATGACTATAGACACACATGTGCATGATGTTGCCGTTTTCACAAATTTGCATATACATAGTTTACAAGGAGGCGATAATGGTATGGTTTTCAAAAACGTGCACTTGAAACTCGTTTTCAAAAGTTTGCATTTTCAGGCTCCCAAAATGGAACTGTCGTGTAAATGAACGGCATAAATGAAATGCATAAAAGGTTTTCAGTTTATAGTTGAAAACAATGTCGTGTAAACGGCCCCTCACTCTCATTAAAGTATTAGTAGACTTTTAGGTTAGGGTTTGGGTTAGAATAAGTTGACATGTAATTGCAAAGTTACTTATAATCAGTAGAATGTGTGTTGGGATCATCAAAATAAAAGTATTATCAGATATTAAACAGACAGTCTATTAATACGCTAATGACTGCAATTGACGTAGTTGCAAAGTTACTTATAGTTAGTAGAATGGACCATTGAAAAAGTGTCACCATTAAATCCTTTTTTATATATTAATTGTTTTATTCATGACTTTTACATATAAGAGAATGTGTTCGTGGAGTTTTTTGCAGGGTTACTCTTCGCTGTTGTTTCACAGGTTTTTTTTATTGTTAGTTCATCTTAAAGTATAACTAATGAATAAAATTTCTTCCAACACATTTGAGGGGGAAAAAGTGTCTCTTAGGTTACTAACTAGAGTTATTTTATTATTTGGGAAATGCAGCACAAATACACTATGTTCTACCTAAGAGAATTACAAAAAAAATGTTTTATATCGAAACACTACATTGTAGAAAAATTTAATGTTCAAAACTTTTTTTTTCCCACATTCTTGTTTTGTCAATATCTGTTCATGTTTATA
The DNA here is from genome assembly GCA_022828995.1 of Vimba vimba. Taxonomy (NCBI): domain Eukaryota; kingdom Metazoa; phylum Chordata; class Actinopteri; order Cypriniformes; family Leuciscidae; genus Vimba; species Vimba vimba. The sequence goes on from CM040838.1 coordinate 27,437,520, forward strand.
TAGTCTATAGACGTCTTACGTACATTTGGCAATGCAGAGACAACAACAACAACAAAAAAGTTTCAGCCAATATACAATGTACACAATACACAATTCACAACATGTGCTTTTCCTGTTATTTTTGTACCAAAAAATTTTTTTTTTAAATGCATTTTCACTAAAATGGAACAAAAACACCCATGCTTTTCTTTCTCCTGCCTTCCCATTCTGTAGACATCTGTTAATCCGCACATACGTTACCCCCTATTTCACCCCATACCTTTGCTCTCTCTGCCTCAACATTTTCACCTGTCTTTCAACACGTCCCCCTCCTTCTCTTGCTTTTCTCATTCTCTTGTCTCTCTCTCTCTCTCTCTCTCTCTCTCTCTCTCTCTCTCTCTCTCTCACACACACACACACACACACACACACACACACACACACACACTCCTCAGTGACACACAGCAGGGAGCAGCACTGCACAGTCTCAGCCAGTTCTGTTCTCTCCACACCTTGAGGCAATTACACCCCCTTCAAACACACACACACACACACACACACACACACACACACACACACACACACACACACACACACACTCGCGGGCCAAGGCTTGAGGACTGCAGAAAGGAAAGGGGAATGCAGACAGGAAAAGGTGCCCCATTCTGTCTCTTTCTCTCTGTCTCTTTCTCAGACCTTCCTGCTTTTCATCGATCTGCCAATCATTCCTGTCCATCTGTGCCTCTGCTCCCTTTCTATCTTTTTATTTTTTGTATATTGTCTCTGTCTTTGTCCATTGGCGTCAGTGGCTCATCTGCAGGATCTTGCAGAATCAAACTTATGTTTTTTTTACTGCCGAGCACTAGCGTCATGGGATGCCCAGACAGACCGAACAAACCCTGCTCTGTTCAAACGACTCGCTCTTCTTCCAGCGAGGAACATAAACCTGGACCTCATCATTTGTGGCTGGAGCTACGCAGCGTTTGGGTTTGGATTTCTGACTGCATGTGTGCTGGATTTGCTTGTATTGGAATGTGTGGTTCCTTGGGGGTCTGTAGTGTGTGTGTCTGTGTTTTGTCTGTGTGTGTGTGTTGTGTGCCGGTCATGAATTGTAATCTGACCCTCAAGGGGGAAAACAGTCTTCTCTGCATTACAGGGCACTTATGCACACATACAAACATTTGCAAATGTGCAATTAACTACATTTCCATTGCTAATAAATCTGCAAAAGTTCATTCAAAGGAGAAGTCGGCTATGTAGAAGTTGACTATGGGTATGGTTTACTAAACCTTTCCATAAAAGCGCCAATGGGATCTACTAACGACGCACAAATGAAAGAACACAGATGCAGCCGAATCATTTCCATAAAGATAAACACAATCTACCAAGCGCAGATTAGCGTAGGCCTCTGATAATCATGTGCGGGGGATCTACTATCAGGCGCAAAATGGGTTAAGAGATGCTTTTTTTTTTGCCAAACACCAGTAAATTGACGCAAACCTAAGTAAATCACCTCGCATGATTCATTTAAGTACTCTCTTCCAATAAATTTTGCACCTGAAAGGGAAACTCCTACAAAGGCATAAGCCACAAACATAACTGTCCAAGCCTTTTCAGTGCTAATTTTTCACTGTGTGTCTTCAGTAAATCCCGACAGTAGTTTTAAACGCTGAAAGAGGGTTTGCACTGACGCAAGCTGTAAATCTGGCCCTCACTGTAAAAAAATATTTTCAAAGTTGTAAATAAAACAATTTACTGGAGTAAGTAAATTTACTAACAATTTCTGAGTGGAAATTGTTTCTACACCTAATTTGGTCCCACTTCATATTAAGTGTCTTGAACTACCATGTACCTACATAAAAAGTAACAATAATTGTTATGCACAATGCATTGTGTTGATGTATTGATGTGGATACGGGTAAGGTTAGGACAGGTTTGGTGGTATATAGGGTTAAGGGTTGGTTAAGGGTCAATGGTAATTATAGATGTAATTACAGACATTATTTACAGATGTAATTACATGCAGGTGTTTTTTTTTTTAAATATAAGTTCAATGTAAAAACCAACCTCTTGAATCCAACACGGAAGTGACTTAAACTGCAATTCATCGACTGGCCACTAGAGACAGGCTGCAAAAGAGAGTCAATCCCATAGACCCCCATGTTAAAATGCCCAACTTTACAGCAGAAAAAAACATGTTTACAGCCTGGTGCAAAAAGTGGTTTTGGTCTATATAGCTAATTTTGCCCTTCATGATGACTGTGAGGGGGGTGAATTTTTTTTATAACTCATCCATTTAAATTATATTAAGCCTTAAAGTTCTGCATAATTAAGGGCGTGGCCACTTGAGTGACAGCCACTGATGTCACTACTAGCCGTTTGTCTGCTGTCTGTTAGCATCACGTCACCTCAGCTAATCCGCCTCACTGCCCATTTTCGTTTATCCGGGAGTGACGCGCTGCCAAGATGGCGACCTACGGGTGACGTCACTGACACTACGTCCATATTTTTTTACAGACTATGGTAAAAACACAACTACACAATAAGTGCATTGTATCAAGTGATTCATTTAATTATTATTACATAGTTATAAACAGTTAGTTACATAGTTATATTTTAAAACAATGTTGAAATGTTCCTTTTTGGGTGAACTATTCCTGTAACTGGACAAGCAGAAAGATTCATGCACAGCTCGACAAACGCTACCGGCATAAAAGCGCTCGACTCGCTCCTGTTTTAATGCCAGTAAGTCATGCCAGCTAACTTGTGATGGGACAGTTTCCCTGCAGCATGTGCACAAGCCGGCTGATCTCTATCACCACACACTCCTCTGTCTGTCGATGTGCCTTTCTTTCTTTAAAGTTGAACAAATTAAGAAGATAATCCTGTATAACTTGGCAATGTTAATTTTACTCAAATGAGTTTACTAGAATCCTCCATCATGCAAACACTCAATCACTACTTCCAATTTCTCTCTCTCTCTCTCTCTCTCTCTCTCTCTCTCTCTCTCTCTCTCTCTCTCTCTCTCTCTCTCTTTCTCTCTCTCTCTCTCTCCATCACACACACACACACACACACACACACACACACACACACACACCACTGGTGGTTTAAAGAATTGGGCCAAACCCCAGAAATTCCACTCCAATTCTATATAAATAAATAGCGAGGCACAATGTGTAGTTTGTGCTTTCCCAGCCTCAGTCCTTCATAACCTCAGCGTTGGCCATCCTCTGCCTCACTCTTAAAACTAGAAGAATTTGACATTTGTTTCAAATGCTACCTCTTTTTTCATCACACATTCTGCATTTATGAAACCAGAAGCTCCACGAGATTCCTAAATTCATGTGCAGATAAGTGTGTGTGTGTGTGTGCGTGTGTGTGTGTGCAATACAATAGATGTAATCCATTTTGTGCACTACTATTTGTGCGAGAATGTGAGATTACATTCCTCAGTGACTGAAAAGTATTCCATATTTCCCAATGCATTCAATAATATTTGTTAATGAGAGAGAAAAACCCTTCATAATCACAGATAATGATGTAATTAAACTAATATACCATATTTGTCCTTTTTTTATTATCAAAGAGCCGTTCAAGAAAAGTCTGTTCACTCAGCAGCCATGTTTGCAACGCCTCCAGCATCCAAGTCCAAATCACATCTATTTGAATGGGGGAATCCTGAAATCTCAAAAACTGCTTGTTGAAATCACAATTAAATAACATATTTTAAATCAGCAACAAAATCTGACATGAACTGTCTAAATGTAGTTTCATATGCTCAAATAACGTTAAAATAATAGCTTAATAGCTTATTTAGTCTATCAGGTTATGTGCAGGCATAAGAGCGCATCTCATGAATGAATGACTTTACCAATCAGCGATTGGCTGTTTTATTTAGAAGGCGGGACTTATTCCACCATATTGTGCTTTCCTTCTGCTATTCTTAAGTAATATTAGTGCACCATCTTTGTATTTCTAAAGTCTTTAGAAACAAAGTCATATTTTTGAAAATGTTATATTTCAAATTATATATTTTGCCTTGGTGCAAATGCAATATTTTAAATATTAAAGTCCCCCAGCTGTGAAAATCCAGCTTTTAATGTTGTTTATATGTCTATTTGGTGTTTTTAATATGCTTTAAGACAAACCATGAGAAAAATTCATAAGTCGAAACCATTGCTGAGTATTTTCTCCTTAAAACTGCAGTGAACCAAAGACAGTCTCAAAAACACGCTTTGAAATCGCTGGTGTTTCTGATGTCACAAACTACCTTGTAACCAATCAGATCAACGTGTGATCGTCAACGAGTGGATCTCTGAGCTGAGTGAGTGCGTGGAGGCGGGGCTCATTTGCTAATTCATAGAACCGTGTATACTAAATGAGGCAAGGGTGTCGAGTTACATTCAAGGTATTTTAAGGCAATTTTGGTGATCAAAGATGAGTTTTAAGGGAGAAAATGATCGACTACAGGAGGACTTTAAATGTCACATTTACATATTTTTGATATTCTATATTTCACAAGAACAGTTTAAGAACTGATATATTGAAATCTCGAATTTCTCCCTACTTTGCAATGTCAGTGTTTCTCTTCTACATGTTGTGAATGTCAAATTTAAAACTGTAGCTGTACAGAAGTCACAGGATTTAGGTGCAGACTAAAAGTGTGCAAACTCTACTGGATTTTACTCCGTATTCGTCCAACATTTCAGGATGTTAAATCTGAAGCTAATAAAAAAGTAAAGTGGTCTTTTATGTACAGTTAATAGAGTTGCTGTCAGTACTGAGGCTGAATAATGTTTCAGCACTGATGTCATGAGCTGGAAGAGGGAGAGTTGAGTATTTAAGGTGTCCTTAAAGAGATAGTTCACCCAAAAAATGAAATTCTGTCATCATTCACACCTCTATGAATTCCTATTTTCTGCTGAACACAAAAGAAGATATTTTGAAGAATGTCGGTAACCAAACAGCTGATGGACCCCATTGACTTCCATAGTATTTTTTATTTTATTTCCATACTATGAAAGTCAATGTGGTCCATCAACTTTTTGTTTACCCATATTCTTCAAAATATCTTCTTTGAATTCATACAGGTTTGAAACAACTTGAGGGTGAGTACATGCCAACATCATAGAAATAACAGCAAACATTTGTGATACCAAACCTCTGGCCTTAAAACATCAGAGAATCCACCATCAACTGCATGTATTCAATAAGATAAAACTGTACTTACATCCTAATCACATTTACAAAGCTCTTTAGTTAGAAGGTTGTTTATTTTACCATATTACTCGTAATATTTTCTAATATTTATAGATTACCATTCACTATATGCAAATTTCCTATATGGTATATGGTAAATATGAAAAATATGGTATAATGTTTCCCACAATGCACTTAATTTCCAGTGTCATGAATGAAGATTCTGCAAAGACCCACAGAACAACCTTAAGGCCTGAAACATGCTCTACTCAAATACATGAAAGCTTTTAGCTAGGAAACTTGGATTCCCTTTCAATCGCTCACGTTCGACGTAACGAAGTAATTGGGATCACTTCAGGGAGCCCTATCATCTTCGAGTGTCTACAGAACGAGATAATGACCGTTGCTGTGCGTGAATCGTGTCACAGGCCCCGCCCCGCAGCGCGGGTATAAACAGGAAGCGGGCGCACATATCGTCTTTCACTTCGGAGCCGAGCTTCTGTTTGTCTTCCGAAATCTACAGACTGCTACTGTGTTGGAGACTACTACAAGACTCTCTCTCTTCAGTGTTGGTGTGACGGCGCGATCAGCGAGTGGCCGCGAGCTTAAGCTCACACAACTGCTGTTTTCACAGCAAGCTTATTTCTGTGTCGGTATCAGTGGGCGTTTCCCTGCTAGTGTTTACAGCACTGCTGTACACTGCGGCCATTCCCTGGGTGCCTCAGCACTGTGAGAGTATAGCGGAAAGAGTATATTTTTTCTTTTCTTTCTTTTTCTTTACAAAAGAGCAACACAAGCGAACCCTGCGTCCTTTTCAGGATGTCATTTCGCTTGTGCGTTTCTGGGTGCGGTCGTTCCCTGGCGCCAGCAGACGGCCACAATAGTTGCCTCACATGTTTGGGCATTCAGCATGCTGAGGCAGCTTTTGTGAATAGTTCATGTTCCAATTGCGGGAATATGACTATGACCGCGTTAAGATCGAGACTCGCTTACCTCAAGGGAGGTGCAGTCCCCTCGCCTATGCCCCGATCTAGCGTCTATTCTGCCCCGCAGAATAGGCCTACTTCGGCGCTTAGCCAGGGTGATCTCAGGATCACCGTGAGGGCTTCCCCACCGAGACAATCTCCGTGGGCCCCTCACGCCTCACAAACGCGGCCGCCGCTGGAGCTTCCAAAAGAATGAATGAATTCTCTTGAACGACCAGCCGTGTCTTTTGGGGCTCCTCCTGACGAGCAGATGTCGATCGCAGCATCGGAGGGGGAGCTTCGCTCCTCTGGAGTTACCCCCTTCGGGGAGTGTAGCGTTGCCCGAGTCTGATCCAGAGTGGGCAGCTATGCTTTCCCGGGCCGCCGAGAAGGTCGGGCTTGAGTGGAACCCTCCAACACGTCCCAAACCTTCTCGGCTGGATGATTGTTTTCTCGGGGAGGCCCGTGCTGGTTCTCAGCGCACCGCCCCTGGTGCCTTTCTTCTCAGAAGTGCACGAGGAGCTCACCAGGTTGTGGTCTGCACCGTAAAGTGCCAGGCTGCGGCCTGCTGGCTCCTCCCTCCTCACCACCCTCGACGGCGGAGCAGCCAAGGGGTATGTGGATCTCCCGCCGGTGGAGCGTGCCGTCGCGATGCAATTGTGTCCGGTGTCCGCTTCCTCCTGGCGGGGAATCCACTCCTCCCGTCCAAGGCCTGTAGGTTTTCGTCCGGTCTCACGGTGAAGGCTTACAAGGCCTGTGGACAGGCTGCTTCCGCCCTGCATGCCATGGCGCTCCTGCAGGTCCACCAGGTGCTCATGGACATGCACAAGGGTGGTTCTGACCCAGAGCTCTTCCGGGAGCTCCGTGCGGCAACTGACCTCGCCCTCCGGGCAACCGAAGGAAACCATGCGTTCCATCAGTCAGGCTATGTCCACCTTGGTGGTCCAGGAGCACCACCTTTGGCTCAACCTGGCCGATATGAGGGACACCGATAAATATCGGTTCCTGGATGCTCCTCTGTCCCAGGTTGGGTTATTCGGCGAAGCGGTCGAGAGCTTTGCCCAGCAGTTCTCGGCCGCCCAGAAGCAGACGGAGGCAATACGACACATCCTGCCCCGGCGGGCCGCTGTAGAACCATGTAGATTTCCTCCGCACCCCCTTCCGCAGTCGGACGTTGCGGAACGCCAGGCCTAGTGCTCGTATGCTTGTGTAACTTGTGCTAGGCTGGGTTCCATATGTGGTGATCCCTGCAGCGATCACATATGCGTATTCTTCCACGATCAGCTCCCTGCGGTGAGCCCGTGACTTTCCCTTGGCAGAGTCCGCTCTGCAGTCACTGTCTGGTGTTGCCTCCCCCTTCTCAGGCTGGAGCCACCCCAGTGACATTCCATATGTTGCACTGCCCCTACCGGCCAGTCCATATGTGTCCTCTCCACATGGTACCTCCCTTGTGGCAGGATGTGGCTCCGCAGCGTACCTCTCCCCTGGAAAGGCATGCTTTCCCAGTGTTATCCAAGAGTTTCACTGTGTGGGTTATAACGGAACAGCAGTTCGAACTCCCTCTACGCAGGCCTTCAGCCCCAGCCAGTCTTCAGTCCCAGACTGAGAGTCTTGCGTAGGGCACTGGATGTGGCACCAACCGTGGCGGTTTCCGTGGGATCCTAATTACGTTGCCACGTCGACGTTACGTCGAACGTGAGCGACTGAAAGGGAATGTCTCAGTTACTAATGTAACCCTCATTCCCTGAAGGAGGGAACGGGAGACGTAACATCCCGTCGCCACTGTTGCTGACCATCGCTGTACATCCGTCACTATCTCGGCTCCTATATCCGATATGTGTGCGCGCCTGCTTCCTGTTTATACCCGGGGTGGGGCGTGTGACGTGATTCACGCACGCGAACGGTCATTGGCTCATTATGTAGACACTTGAAGATGATAGGGCTCCCTGAAGTGATCCCAATTACGTTGTCACGTCGCCGTTACGCGTCTCCCGTTCCCTCCTTCAGGAGGGTTACATTAATAACCAAGACATTTTTGCATTGTTGCATTATGCAATGGATGCATTTTCAGTGCTGCCACAAGGGGCACTATAGCATGCATTAACATAAACTGTCTTCTTCTATGGTTAGTTTGCTTTTTTCGTCACAACTACTGTCATAATACAGCAACAGGTTGAAAAAAATGTTGAGAAAGTCAGTTACAGTGAACGTGTTGTTATTCAGATATAAACACACAGTTTAGTGGCCCATACATTTGAATCTAACTCTTGAGTAGAGTGTTAAAAGTGTTAGATTGGATCATTATTCATATCTGCATTGCACACTTTCATGAGCTTCTGGCCTTATTTTTAAGATGGTGAAGGCTTTAAAACACTCTGTTGAGTGTAATGCAAAAGAAACAGCCTGCCCCGCCCGCCTAGCCCATTTGTCTCTCTGTCTGTTCCCACTCTGAAAGAAGAAAGGATAGATTGAGGGATGAGTAGATGTTATCTCGCATTAATGGACGTGTGTGTATGAAGGCACCACATAATGAGATAATCACATGCGGTACTTGCAGAACTGTTGATGCAACTACTTTACTTTTAATACGTTTGTCTCTCATCATGAAAACAAAAGCAGTATTTCATGTATGATACGTCAAACATCCGCTACTTCCTGTGTGTTTTTATTGTGTTATCTTGATTAAAATGTAATCTTTGTTCAGGTCGATGTTTAGTGGTTTATGCCCTTTCACTCTTTCCTGGCTGTAAATGGACATTTTTTGTTTATTCAAAGGTTTTGAATTTGCCTGTGTTTGTGTGTGTGTGTGTGTGTGTGTGTGTGTGTGTGTGTGTGTGTGTGTGTGTGTGTGCGTGCGTGCGTGTGTGTGTGTGTGTGTGTGTGTGTGTGTGTGTGTGTGTGTGTGTGTGTGTGTGTGTGAGAGAGTGTGCGTGCGTGCATGTGTGTGTGCGGGTGTGCGTGTGTGTGTGGGTGTGCGTGCGTGTGTGGTTGTGCGTGGGTGTGTGTGCATGTGTGTGTGTGTGTGCGTGTGTGTGTGTGTGTGTGTGTGTGTGTGTGTGTGTGTGTGTGTGTGTGTGTGTGTGTATGTGTGCGTGTACACGTGTGTGTGTGTGCATGCATGCGTGTGTGTGTGTGTGTGTGTGTGTGTGTGTGTGTGTGTGTGTGTGTGTGTGTGTGTGTGTGTGTGTGTGTGTGTGTGTGTGTGTATGTGTGCGTGTACACGTGTGTGTGTGTGTGTGTGCATGCATGCGTGTGTGTGTGTGTGTGTGTGTGTGTGTGTGCGTGCGTGTTTCAGCTGGATTATTCCAGGAGGTGGTGACTGACATGTGGTCTGCTTGATTCACCAGACGTGCGTGTCTGAACACGACCAACATCAAGAACAAACCCTGAATCACACAAGCAAACTGCACAAATTCAAATCACACTTTACTGAAAGAATCTTATATATTAGCCTCATATATTGTACTGTTCCTTATACCAAAACCATATTTATATACTTTAAGTCAAAAGTTTGGAATGATTAAGATTTGTTTATGTTTTTGAAAGAAGTCTTTTCTGCTCACCAAGGCTGCATTTATTTAATCAAAAATATAGTAAAAACAGTAATACTGTGAAATATTATTACATTAAATATTAAATATAAAAATATTAAATATGAATACTTTAAAAAAAAACTTTTTTAAATATTAAAATAACAGTTTTCTATGTGAATATATAATAACATTTTCAGCATCTTTACTCTTCAGTGTCACATGATCCTTCAGAAATCATTCTAATATGATGATTTGCTGCTCAAGATTAATTTATTATAATTATCAAAGCAAACTTTGCAAATGTAGTTTTTGCTGCTTTTGTAGAAACTGTGATAGACTACCATCAAAAAGTTCAATTAAAAAAAGAAAGAAATTAATACTTTTATATAACTAATACCTAACCCTAAAAAAGACATTTATACTGTTAGAAAATATTTCTATTTAAAAAAATTATATTCTTTTGAACAATATTTTCATCAAAGAATTCAGTTTTCAAAATGTTAAGCAGCAAAAATGGTTGTCAACAGTGAAAATGTATTGATTTTAAGCAGCAAATCAGAATATTAGAATGATTTCTGAAGTATCATTTGACACTGAAGACTATGACATATGAAAACAATATCAGCAACATAAGAAAAGAAGAAATAGATTTTCTGTGCTACTGCAGACACAAGCTATTAGTTTCAGTGTGTGTAGTTATTCATAAGATGGGGTTATTCTGAAAGCTACTTACAAAGAGCTGCCATCTCTTTGGGAAGGTCCGCCCCAAATCGTCCAAAGAGGCTGCCATTGGCCAGGAGATCAAAGGGGGAGTGGTTTCGCATTGAGCTGAAGGCAAAGGGGTAGAACCCTGTCATGTGACTCACAGGCCTCTCCCTATTGGTTGCCATTTTGATGATGGCGCTCCTCCAGCGTCCAAAGATGGTGCTATCGTTGAGATGGTGAATTATCTGTCTCTTACCACTATCTCACTTCTCACTCAGGCACTTTTTATTAAAGGAATTATTTTACTAAACTCTATGCGCTAACCATAAATCCATAATACACTTTTGTTGGTTCGCGTAGCACTGGTTTGGAGGGAAGATGAGCTCAGCAAGTGATCCAAAATTGATGTACAATCCAACAGGTGCCTGGAAAAAAACACAAAAGGGAAAAAATAGTTTAACACATTGTTAATTACCTCTAACCCATTTCAGTACACATATTTTTTTTGTCAGCATGATCTAGTAAATTGGCCACTATGCACTATTTACAACAGTTCAGCACAAATGCCTTCTCATAAAATTCCTGAGGGTCAAACGTCAAACATAAGACTTATACAATACTGGACATTATTAACATGTAAAGCAGAATAATGCAGATTCTGAACTGTCTATATCTGACAGTGGTTTGTGGTTGGCGGTGCAGAGTGCAAAATGCCTGATTTCTGGAAAAATAGAAATTTGCCCATAAAATATGCCATATCCAACTGTTCCTAAACTCACAATTTTTTTGCTCACTCTTTACTCGCATTGTGCAGGATGTTGCGAACTGAATGGCGGAAGAAGAAAAAAATCCAATCTGACTGTTCAGATCGAAAGACATTTCCAAGAATATGAAATTGCAATCTGATTTCAGCCACATATGAATGTGGTTTGGAGTGGGTTTTTTAAAAGCCATATTTCATGTGGTTTTCTGCTGTTTAAACTGTAAACAACGAAATGGATTTGATGATAATAAAAAAAATAAAAAAATCCGCCTGCCTGATCAAAGTGAAGGGGGTGGATTGGAATGCTACTTTTTATAAAAAACAAATTGTCATTTAGATGAGTGTGCAACTGATGGACACTTTACTATCCCCTGAGGCCACGGGAGAGGATTTATGAATGACAGTGACACGACGACACTGACACAGTAAGTCACATGACCTTGACAACATGGTGAATGTAGTACGTCCGGATGTCATTCATACTGCACACATTTATACTTAATAGAACATACTTTTTAAAGTGCTCCTAAAGTAAGTTTCAAACCTAATGACGTACCTACTATATTATTGTACGTGATTTCAGACGCAGTGCATGGCTCATTTGAAGCTCCTAAACCAGTTACGACAGATCACTTCTGACACATAAATTAATATGTTTTTAATAAGGGAAAGAAACCACTGAGTTTCATTACTTGAAGGGTTAGTTCACCCAAAAATGAAAATTATCCCATTAATTACTCCCTCAAGCCATCCTAGGTGCATATGACTTTCTTCTTTGAGCAAGACAATCAGAGTTATATTAAATAATATCCTAGCTCTTCCAAGCTTTATAATGGGAGTGAATGGTACCTGAGATTTTTGAAGCCCAAAAAAGTGCATCCATCCATTATAAAAGTAAGTATTACTTTGGATTTTGAACGACTGATTTTGACAGATGAGAAATTTGACCTTGAAGAGATATAAAGACGAAACAGCATAATCAAACAGACATGACGCCATTTGGTTTTAGTGAGAAACACTGTGAAAGAAATTGAAAGCCAACAAACAGATGAAATGAGGGGGAGAAACAGAGCGAGTCTCTTGTTGGGGCATTCATCTGAACGGCCTCCAAGCCATGAAGTGATTCCAGGCGATGCCATATGATTTAAATCAGAGACACAGCTCAATAAAGCTGCCTCTGTTCGACTGCCACATGCCCAGGGTGGAGGGCACAAACCCCTCCTTCTGCCTCCATCACCACTGATGGAAACTTACAGAGAACAAACCATAAATGGCAAGCTGACTTTCCATATCCTCACACAGATTACAAACACAAATGTTCATAAACCCACATACATGACTGTAATGCATTGCATGTTTAAAGAATCACGTTTACAGTCAGCTGTTTTGCATACAATGCTTTCAGTTTGGAGTTTCCATATTGTTTTTACTTTAAAGGTACATTACCTGGTTGCATTTTTCGATTTAAACTAAGACACAAGTTCAATCTACTTATGAGTCGACTGTTCTCTCTCAGTCTTTCTCCCTCTCTTTGTGTCTGTCTCTATTTTAATTGCCGTCTGTTGCTTTCTGTTCATTTTGGAGCAGAGCTTCAGTAAACTGTTCCACATGTGAGGCCTGAGCAGAATGGCCATGTTTCAGTCCTGCTCTGATCACACACACACACACACACAGAGAGAGAGAGAGAGAGAGAGAAATACACTTCACCGTCTCATGTGCTCTACTGAGTGGCATATACGACCTGTTTATTATCTATTAAAGGCACAAATTCCCCCAAACTGAATTCCTTAAATCTTCCCCTATCGCTCCCTCTTTGACTCGCCGTCCTCTGAAAATCCCCGTTTGACATGTTTTCGTCTTCAGCGGTTTCTTCATCTCATTCGAGATGACAGTCTTCAAGATGTTTTCAACAAAGCCATGAGAAGAACAATCATTTAAAAAAAAAAAACAGAAGAGGACGAAAGAAAGAAAACAATGAGGATGTGTTTTCAAAAAGAGTGAAAAAATTCAAGGTTGGAGAAAGAAAGAAAGAAAGAAAGAAAGAAAGAAAGAAAGAAAGAAAGAAAGAAAGAAAGAAAGAAAGAAAGAAAGAAAGAAAGAAGTTAGGGGGAGAGCATTGTGTGGAAAACTATAAAATCAAACAAATTCACAATTAAGGACAAAAAAGTGATGAAAATGAGAATGAAAGAGTAAACAAAAGTGGAAAAAGCAAAGGCAGTAATGAAACATTCCTCTCTTGTGCAGTACTTGCTCATTAATTAGATACACATTGGGCATAAGGAGAAGAGTAGTCTAGTGTGTGTGAGTGTGTGTACGTGCGGGTGTGAGTGTACGTGCGTGTGTGTGTGTGAGTGTGAGTGTGTGTGAGAGAGAGAGAGAGAGAGAGAGAGAGAGAGAGAGAGAGAGAGAGAGAGAGAGAGAGAGAGAGAGTGTGTGTGTGTGTGTGTGTGTGTGTGTGTGTGTGTGTGTGTGTGTGTGTGTGTGTGTGTGTGTGTGTGTGTGTGTGTGTGTGTGTGTGTGTGTGTGTGTGTGTGTGTGTGTGTGTGTGTGTGTGTGTGTGTGTGTGGTGAATGAGCCTCTGCAGCATATAAAATGCAAAGGTTTCATTTCCAGCAGTAAAATGTTAAAATAATGAGCAGCAATGCAGGAGAACTGCCTATACGGGTTAATGACTCGTCAGCAGAATGAACCCAGCATTTACACACAGACTACCATACATCACATCTGTTATACCGTAGCCAAACACAACCCCTAAAACTAACCCTTATAAAAACCTGGGTAGCATTTTTTAACAAGACATTATTTAATCTATTATGCAATTATATGTATACACATGTTTGTTTTTATATTACGGAAAGACTTTTGTTAATCCTAGCCCTATCCGGACAGCCGAATCCCTGACAATATCAAGAAACAGCTGAAAACTCTGAAAGCTCACGTCTGCATCCTGCTGACAACAATAATCATAAAATGACTGCTTGGTGTATTCCTCATTTGTAAGTCGCTTTGGATAAAAGCGTCTGCAAAATGAATGAATGTAAATGTATATAATTATATTGTTATATATCATAACAGTAGCCAATCCTAAACCCATTTCAATCATGACAACTCTCTGAATAGTTTTAGCATGTTATTGAATATGCCAATGTTCATGTATTTAATGTTGGTCTGCTACGCTGCGGCTGCATAAATATACATACATAAAAACCATAGCGGGTCTAGGCAGGTGGAGCTGGGGGAGGTGGAGTGCATAGCAGGACTAGCTTACAGCAAAGAATTATACAGACTCTTTAAATGTTGAGCAAGCAATCATATTGGCTGCAGGATCAGCAGAGGCCAATCAGCTTGTGCCATGCGCTAATGATGTGATTACATGTAAGACCCATCAGTCTGCGCAATCTACAGTTTCATGACTGCATATATATTTTTTACAAAACATTTTTAGCCCCTTTATTAACTCTTTCCCCACCATCGATGGAAATTTCCATAATTTATGAGACAACGATTGACGGAAATATCCGGCAATCCGTGTTTTTCACTGTTATATGTACAGAAGAGTACAGAATCTCCTGATCAAAACACAGGCGAAGAAGAAGCAGAAACAAGCAATAGCATTTGTAAGCAGATTGATATGTAAAATAACACAATCATCAACATTAATGATAAATGATGATAAATGAAATGTCGACCCAGGACGAGCTACAGGAGTGTTAAAGGACTCGATCTACTTCATCGTTCTGAATCTGAACTGGACATAGGCTGCTCCCAATTTGTCTACTTGTACTACGCCCTAAAAGTATGTACTCTTTTTGAGAAGAAAAAGTACATACTTTTGAGTGTGTAGCAAAAGAGTAGGCAAGCTTTGGACAAGAATTTCATGACCCCCAGGATATTTTGTTGTATGAATATCTGAGCATTATATCAAAAGAAAGAACAGAGCCTCCAGTTTTAAACAAAAAACTTGCTTTATTCTAACTTCATGCATTCTTTTTTATATAAACTGCCTAATTGATTTTATGTATCTTATGCCTAATTTTATGCATGTCTATTTATGCAACTGCCTACTTGAATGTGGGCCTACTCGATTTGGGCAAAAAGCAGTGAAAAACGTGTTTTTGGCAAAGACTATTGGTGCGTCGCAATTCGTATACTATCCGTCCAAAATAGTATTCGAAAATAGAATTAGTACATCCCAAATCGTAGTATGTTGAAATGAGTGTTCCAAAGATACCCGGATGGTCTACTATTTCCGGTCAGAATCCGAAGTGCAGATCGGCCCTGTCCCAAATGGCACCCTAAGCACTCGTGGTCTTCCTACGAGTCCGCACTTTCGTGACTTAATGATGCTTTGACTGTCGGGAAGAATTCGGCAAAAGTGCGCATCGAGGGCGCATATCGACCGCAAAGGGGGCTCTCGCAAGCACCCTTCTGAGGCCTAAAATGACAAATGGGACACCCTACAGTCTCACAGACTTAACGGACACGCGCACACGGCAGCCATTGTAAGTCCACAAGACCGAAAGTGCATATGAAGTGTGCCATTTGGGACAAGGCCATCGATGCGCACTCTAACGGCTAATATTGCACACAACCCATCGTGTGTTGGACGAGGATTCGGTTAGAACTACAAACACGAGTGAAAAGTGTTAAAAAACTACAGACATGGAGGATGCATGAGTCCGGCGGTTATGTAGAGAGGTTTAGATAAAGGGGTTTGAGTGATTAATTATCAGTATCTAACCTGACAAAAATATATTTATTCAATGTTGTCTACATTATATTGCATCTGCAGCAGCATTGTGAACTTTTGTAAAGATACGTTTAGCCACTTTTAAATGCATCATTATATTCAAATTGCAAACACATGAGGAGAGTCTCCTCATGAAAGACCCATGACTGGCAGATGAACGTGCAACTACATTTCTCTAAATTAAATTAGATTGAATGGAGGATTTTAACTGTGACAAGATGATTGACAGGGCAGTTTACGGTGACAGGATGCACGCGACAGATCTGTCCTTTAAGATGACGAAGTAGTTTGCTACACTTATTAGCTATTAAGGCCTATTATGCTCAGCTTCTAGTTTCTGTGTTCTTTTCATCTAAGCCTCCAGATGGACTGTAGGGTCTGTGTCTCCTGTGGCCCTCGGTAGGGTGCACACCTTTACACTGTCAACAGAAGAGCCTGTGTGTGTCCTGTCTCAATGTGCCTTCATGGACGAGCGCCTGGCAGCGTATGCTCTCGTGGTTTACCAGCGTCAACAGAGGTAATATGATGGAAATATTTATGTTGTGGTGGTAACACATGGATCGATCCATGATCTATTCTAAAGGACAAAATTTCCTGCAATTCATCAATTAATGTTACTTACTTATTCATGTTAGGAAAATCTTGTGTGATCTAGATTAAGGGGCTGTTAACACAACACCGTTTTCAACTAAAAATGTAAAACTTTTCATGCGTTTTGGCCGTTCATTTACACAACAACAGCGTTTTGGGTGCCTGAAACCGCTAACTTTTGAAAACTGATTTAAAAGTGCAAGTTTTTGATAACGGTCTCCGTGTAAACAACAAAACGTACTCGGTTACTAATGTAACCTCGGTTCCCTGAGAGTAGGGAACGGGTATTGGGTAGCTAATACGCAGTGGGGAAACTCCTTTCCTCTAGAAATATTGAAGCCTATATTTAAAACGCAATGCAGCTGCACAGCGACCACAGTAGAGTGTCTAGCTTGCCCAACTGCACACCCTATGGTGAAGAGCCTCTGCCGCGCAAACCAATCAGACGACTGCGCGCCAGAGCCCGCCAGAATGGGCGGGGCTATGGCTATAAAAAGCCCATTATTTCACCATAATATCAGGTTTAAATAGACTGAAGCGATAAGTGACAGTAACCAGACCTGAGTCGGGTTTCATGAATAAGGGGGCTGGAGCACCTGAACCAGGCTAGCTCTATATAACATAAGTCCCAGGACAATTGTGCTTATGGCCAGTAATATGTTAGACTGATAAGACCGGACACTGTCGGGTCTAATTATCATATTCAGAGGACTAGAGCCTGCAGGCAAGGAACAACCATGTTATAAAATCTCACAAATGTGGACGGTGAGGACCAGCCGGCCGCCGCACATATGTCTTGAATTGGTACACCACTAGACCAGGCCGACGAAGAGGCCATGCCTCTTGTAGAGTGGGCTCTAGCGCCTATTGGACAAACCTGACCCACTGTGGCGTATGCCAGAGAGATGGCGTCCACTATCCTTCTAGATAGTCTCTGCTTTGTGACCAGAGACCCTTTGGTGCAGCCACCGAAGCAAACAAAGAGCTGCTCTGACTGCCTAAACGGCGCAGAACGCTCCAGGTACATTTTTTGAGCTCTGACGGGACAGAGCAAATTAGCCTCCCCATCGTTCTCCGAGGGTGGAAGAGCTGATAATGTAATAACTTGCGCTCTGAACGGAGTTGAGAGCACTTTAGGTACTTATCCATGCCTTGGCTTGAGTGTGACTCTGGAGTCAACAACCCCAAACTCCAAGCAGGAAGGGCACACAGAGAGCACCTGCAGATCTCCCACTCGCTAACTGATGCCAGAGCCAGCAGGAGAGCAGTTTTCAGCGAAAGTGGCTTAAGATCAGCCGGCTGCAGCGGCCCACAAGTCGGGGCGAGGGTGCCAAAGACTGCTTGTTTCCATGGCGAAGGCTTCAGAGGAGACAGAGATGTGAAGTGTCGCTGAAGGAGATAAAATCTGGTATCATGGCGAAATATAGGGCTTTTTATAGCCATAAGCCCCACCCATTCTGGCAGGCTCAGAGGCGCTTCACCATAGGGTGTGCAGTTGCTGCAGCACAGCCAATGGGCGAGCTAGACGCTCTGCTGTGCTCGCTGTGCAGCTGCTTAAATTTTTCTCGAGGAAAGGAGTTTCCCCACTGCGCATTAGCTACGCAATACGAAGTGACCACTCTCGAAAGGGAAACACGAATTTCTGGAGACTATGACGTCATGCACATGTGTAGTACGTGTTTAGTCTATAGTGTTTCATCGCCATCTAATGGCCTGGCAGCAGAATACAGCGATTTTTGGACGTTTATGCAGATCCGTGTGAATGGGAATCGTTATGATAATGGTGTCGTCTGTACGTGGAAAACTCAAAGGAAAAACTTCTCCGTTTTAAGCATATCGTTGTTTAGTTTGAATATGAATCAGTTTGAATATTTTGGAAGTGAAATATGAAAGGTGAATATGGATTATTGAATTTTTAATAATGAAAATGTGTTTGAAATGTTTTGAATTGAAATATTCACAGCTTAAATATTCAACCATGCTGCATTTCAGCCCATAAAAATGCAAGCCCTAAAAATACAATGCATTAAAATGCAAGCATGGTTTTATGAAATGCATATTTTTTTCAAGTAGTGCAATTCAAAAGCCTTTTTTGTTTCAAAAACATTTGGCAATATTTTACTTCCATATTTTACGATCTGTTCACTGAAAGGTTCCAAAATAGTTCTTCAGTTGCATCACTGTGAAAATCCCCTTATGGAACCTTTATTTTGAAGAGTGTATTGTTACTGTTACCAATGATGTGTGAACGTATCATCTCATCAACCTGTTCCCCTCTTATATGAAACGCAAGGGTCACTATGGCATTCACATTGACAGCAGTTTGCAGAAACACAACGTCATTCATGTCCAATGAGAGTTTGACATAGCAACATGAGGAGCTGAGACAGTCGGCGATATCACAAAGTTAACTTCATTCAACTCAATACATGAACTACCAATGGGAGTGCAGACACTGAAGCTCACATGATCACCCACGTCATACAGATGGACAACACAGCCAAGCATCAAGACCTACTAGAGACCGCAGGTACACTGGCTGAAACATGAATCATTGAGACCTCCTTCTGACAAAACTGTTACTGAAAATCTGTAATTTTCTGTATAATGGCGCTACAGTGGTGCGAATTCAAGGTTGTTAGCAGCATTGGTAGAATCCAGCATAATATTAATCCTTATTTATCCTTTTTTTTATATATATATACTGATAATGCATTCATTTTCTGGTAGGGTTGGAAGGTGAAAATCAATTCCAGTTCTGGATTTCAAATACATTTTTACTATTTTTGGGGTACAAATTAATATCACTATGGTAGAATTTAGCCAAAACAGGTAGATGCCAACATGGGCAGGCGGCATGAGTCCACCTCTCCTCATCAAAAAACAAATAATAAGCTAAAATAAACCAGACAATTACTACTCTTCATTCTACCTTGTGTACTACTATTCCTGAAACTTGGCACTGCAGTATGCAAAGATTGTTGGCATGAGAATTGCATCTGTAAACCACTTTGGATAAAAGTGTCTGCTCAATGACCAATTGTAAGTGTGTGTGTTTGACTTTGTGTGTGTGTTTGTGTGTGTGTGTGTGTGTGTGTGTGTGTGTGTGTGTGTGTGTGTGTGTGTGTGTGTGTGTGTGTGTGTGTGTGTGTGTGTGTGTGTGTGTGTGTGTGTGTGTGCGTGCGTGTCTAAATAGATAATCCCTCCTAACCTAAAATATGAATTGTGTTTTGGATTTAAAGTATAAAGTACCACACCCCATGAAACATAATTTTGTGAATATACCAAACTTTTTGGTAACATTTTTAAAATGTAATATAAAAATATCTGGGGAAAATAAGTGTCTGGTAGATAACAAATTGTCTTTGATCAACAGCCCAATGTAAATATGAACGCATGGGTGCATTTGTAGGCTGCCATAAAGATATTACGGTTATATCAAAATTGGTCTGTTTTTTGAGCATCCAGCCCAATACAGCAAAACTGGCTCATGGCGTGAATTGTTGGTAGGAGGTTCTGTTTGTCCGACCAATTGAAGCCATTGGCAGTGCCGGAAACTTGTGTGAAAGGTAATTCTTTTGCATTTTGTGATGCTATAGAGGCACAGAAATTACACACACCAAGGTCTACTAAACAATTTCTTGAGCCGAATGAGGTTTAAATGTTTTTTTTAAAACAGTGATGCACTCTGTAAATGCAAACCAAAAGCCACACAACGTATAGCCAATTTTACAGACTGTTAATTGCTCTGAAGTCCTCATAGAATCAACTTAATTTATGACTTTGTATAGGAACATCCAATTAGCTGTCAAAAATGCCATTTTGGATTCGGCCAGCCACGTCTAGTGCATAATAAAAGAGTTAGGATAACATTTTATTAGCTTTCCTTGCCAACAAAATACGCAATTGCCTTAGACACATAAACTGCATGTGTTAATTTGAACTTCTGTGGAATATTACATTATAACACACTATATGTAATACCCTGGCACAGAATGTGTGAATTCATCAAAGCAACCTTCTCAGTAAATGAACACATGAAAAAATTTACTGTATTTATGAACTGCTCTCTTTGGATTTGTGCAGTGCTTCTTGGGTACAACACTTCAAAATGAAATGATTCGTTCACATTAAACAAGGTCTTTATGTCACTTTGAACGTGGGTTTTACAAAGGTCCACCTCAGCTGGTCATGGCCATGTGTGACACACGCTGACATTGCTCCAGGTTGGAGACGGCGTGTCTTTGATGTGTGCTAATGAATGGAGTTTGGCACCTCAACCAGAGCCCTGCAGTTCCCCGAAGAAACCATGAACAGCCACTAAGGCAAAACATGTCTGGAAAAACATGGACTAAGAGGGAATAATTACGTTGCTGAAATATGAGCCATAAATCAAGGTGCCTTGAGGGAGGTTGTGAACTTCAAACCAAAGGATGTGGTGCATTAAAACACAGACATATTAACACACATATGCAAGACAGGGATTTTCACATGGGCTCACCAAATACAGATGGCCATTATTGTACACAAGCGTGCATGTGTCAAAACTGAGACTCTGAGTCACATATTTCATAAAAGCGGAATTTTTAAATGCCAATGCATGCAGGTGTGAGCCGGCTCATGAATGTTTTTATACTCTATTCACAGCATGTGTACTCTTTGAGGCTTTAAATTTTACACTCGCCGCTTCAAACCTAAAGCAGAAACGTACAGATGCAGGTAATGGCTTAAATTTCCATCCTCTAATAAATTGGAGCACAAGACTTTCCTCCCTCTAAAATATTTTTATGCGTTTGGTCACTGTTGGTGCACAATAACTTAAATTTATGAACGTCATTATGTCATTGGCTGCGTTGTAAAAAAGTGGTCAGAATATGCGTAAATATTCTTAATGGCCTCAATATTGTATACAGTTAGTAGACACTAGTACAGAGCTATAATTATATGTCCTGGTACAGCGAACTGGGTAAACCACAACATAGTTCACCCAAAAATTCTGAGCACAAAATTCTGTCATCATTTACTATTTTTTACCCACATTCTTTTCAATTCAATTTCAAGTCATTGAGTTCTAAATGAATGGGGCTGTTTTGGACCCCATTTACTTTCATTGTATTTTCAAAAAGATTAAACAATCTTCAAAGTATCTCTTTTTAAACCATCAACCATCAATGTTAATATAGTTAGCTATTTAATAACACAGTAGTTTGTAAATAACTATATTGTCCCCTTTGAGTACTTGGATGCACGATATATCGGCCACCATATCGGTATCTGCCGATATATGTTCATTTTTAATGTTATCGTTATCGGCCCAATAAGAAAATCTGGCTGATGTATTAAAGCCGATAAATAATGGATTATTTCCTTCAGCTGAGACACTTCAGATGCGAGCTGTTTGCCATGATGGTTTTGTATTGCTTGAAATATGATTGGAATCACTTTAAAAAAGGATAATACAGTCAAATGCAACATGCACAAACAAGTCTGTCATATAGGCTACCTACAATTATAATGAGAATATTATAATTGTGTGCTTGGTACAGCGATTTTAATGGTGAGACTTGTTTTTGTAATCAGACTCTCAAAAATTATATAAAAATTTGGAGTTATAGGCCAATATATCGGTTATCGGGTTTCATATATAACAAATTATCGGTTATCGGTATCGACCAAGCTTTTCATATCGGTGCATCCCTAGTACTTCACATCTGCATTTGAGTTCTTACATAAAAAGTATGTTTGACACTGCAGCATCGACTGCCTAGCCAACAGGGAACGTTCGCAGAACTTTAGCTAACGTTCTCTCAAGGTTCTCTCAAAGTTTTTCCAGTAACGTTAATAGAACTAATAGAATTATCTGGTTTTTAATAATGTTCTAAAAACATGGTATTCATACATCATTCATGGAACTTTTTTCTTAAATGTTTTAGTTGAATGTTCGTCTAACAGTTTTCAAATGTTACTACTTGTTTCGGAACTTTCAGACAACATTCAAAAGTAACAATCCCATAACATTTGATGAATAATAAAATGGAATGTTTCCTATATAATACATTTGCAATGGCAATTTGGAATAGTGAGAGAACATTCAAAAAACAACGTTTTCACGTTCTTAGACTATTTTCGTTTGCTGGGTATTCCTATAATCAAATTTCTCACTTTAGATCAGAATTTTCTAGAGGCTTAATTCCAAAACCAGGGCTTTGAATGATCTCTTTGCATTCATAAAGAGTTAAATTGTTGGTATTATATAAGTGCTGACACAGATGCCAACTGCTTTGAATATGAACCAGACAATGGTGCCGTTATATTGAGCAGATTCTGTTGGTTGACCCAAGAAGTGGAAAGGTCACGGCTGTAGTCACCTTTTAGTGCCTGAGGCAACGAGTGTGGGTCAGAGGTCACGTCTAATTGAGATTGTGGCCAGGTACTCACACACACTCAACACATAGTTGGCTAAATTACATCTTTGTTTACTACTGTGTGGATTGTGTTTAAGTTAGACGTATTAAGCGCATGCTCTTTTCTTTAAAAGGTATAACTGCTTTATAGAAAAAAAACAGAACTGCTCAGATTTTCACTCCTGAGAATTGTTTTTAATAATCATTAAATGTATGTTAAAATTGTAACTTATAAATATGTCATATAAACTAGTGCTGTCAAATCGATTAATCATGATTTATCACATCTAAAAGTTTGTATATATACATATACAGCACACACACATACAGTACTGTATACACACACACACACACACACACACACACACACACACACACATACATATACATACACATATTATTTACTTACAAACTTGTCTTATTTGTGATTAATCACGATTAATCGATTTGACAACACTAATATAACCATACAATACATATTTTTATAGAAATACTTAATTCTGCTTAAAATAAACAATAATGTCTGGACAGTTTTTAACTCATAAGCATGTCATCTGTTATGTCTTAACCCAACATATTTCTCTAATAAGCCGGATGTAAACAGTTTTTAAAATTCCGAATGGTTCGAGTCACTTTCTTTGTTCTTTCTGGCATCTCCACCAACTGTTGTATGTTTCCTTTTCTCTATTTCTCACCATCTTTCTCACAAATAATCAATCCAAATGCACTGCGGATGCGGCAGCCGTAACATATTAACACCGGCCCGTACAGCCTGCCAGCGCATATGGAGAACACTTCTACACAACTTCTGCATGAATTATGAATGTCCTCTCCATGAATTATGCCAGCTGCAGTGAGGTTCACTATTGTATTACCTGCTCAGTTTCCTATATCAGGTGCTACATGTACATCATGTGCTGTGTGGGGAAAGAATGGCTCAAGAAGTTAGACAAAAATCTTCATAATTTACTTTTATTTATTATTCTAAAAAGATTAAATGCTTTCTTCTTTGGCTACACTCTTAAAGGAGAAGTTCACTTTTAAAATGAAAATTCTGTCATCATATAATCACCCTCATGTTGTTTCAAACCTGTATGAATTTCTTTCTTCTGCTGAACAGAAAGGAAGATATTTAGAATAATGTCAGTAACCAGACAGTTTTTGGGTCCCATTGACTTCCATAGTAGGAAAAAAATATACTATGGAAGTCAATGGGACCCAAAAACTGTCTGGTTACTGACATTCTTCTAAATATCTTCCTTTCTGTTCAGCAGAAGAAAGAAATTCATACAGGTTTGAAACAACATGAGGGTGATTATATGATGACAGAATTTTCATTTTAAAAGTGAACTTCTCCTTTAAGGGGGGGGGGGGGTCAAAGTGATGCCATAAAAGTACCTTTTGCTTTATTCCCCAAAGAACCTTCCAGAGAACAGTTTGTATTTATTTCTCAGTGTGAAGAACATTTTAATAATCTGAAGAACTCTTTTACATTGTTAAGAAACTTTTGTGCATTGAAAAGTTTCCATGCATGTTAAAGGTTCTTCATGGAAGCATAAATGCCAATTAAGAAGCTTTATTTGTAAGAGTGTTGGGTTAGGTTTGTGCTTATGGTAAGGTTAGGGTAATTATATGTGTGTTCACAGTATATGTTGATGGACAAGCAGAGTCGAGAGACAGACAGCGTTCTCTGCCTGAAGGAACTATCATTCACAAAAAGCTGAGAACAATAAGAAACTGAGGGAGGTGCAGTTAAAGTATTTAAATACAGTGCTTTCTCTCTCTCTCTCTCTTTCTATCTGTCAATCACACACAAACACTGCAATGTGTTTAAGAAAACTAGGCTAGACCAACAACGCCAGCCTGACAGGTGAGACGAGCAGAGCTCAAGACATAGCGCCGACAGATTGACAGATGATCTATGAAACACACACACACACTTATGCGCTAATTATTGTTCCTCACAAACACAGTTTAAAAGAAATGTTCAGTTTACAAGCTAGGTGTGTTTAGCACTTACAGCGGACTGTCGAACATGATGCATTACTGATGGGGTTTATTTATGAACATGTCTACATTTTAAGTCAGCTCAACGTTAATGATGAGGGTTTCAGGGCGTGACTTTTAATGTAAATCACATCGTCAAAAAATATTGTTTAGGAAATGTAGTCGTATAACCTTTGAGATAATGACACGTGTAAGCCTGGATGAATTGTCTAATTTACCATAATGTACATGTAAACTACTGGTGGTTAATACCGTTTTTTTTTTTTTTTTTTGTAATATGGCATTTTGTGGACAATATGGTAAATTCTTGATGATATATTCCACTATTTTACTTGGATCTTTTCAGTGTGCAAACCACAGCAACACAAGGAATGCACATACCTGATTTTATATGTATGTAAATACTATTGTGGTGACCAAAGTTTTGTTAAGTAAAAGTTGGTTTTAAGCAGGTCTAAATATATACATTTCTGGAGAGTCCCTGCACAACTTCTGAAAGTGTGTGTTTGCCAAAAAAATGCTGACGAAAACCCATGAAACCCAGAAGTTACAGCAGCGCATCACAGCAGGCCGTGACAAGAACGAGTCTATGAGCGAAGACCTACTTCATGCTTTTGGAGATCATTAAATGGTACATGATAAGACATTGCTTAGTCTGCACTCTTAAAATTAAAATGTATCCTAAAAGCACCTTTTCTTCAGATTAGTGTTTTTTCTGGGAACTTTAGAGCACTAGTACATGATTTTCTAAAGAACTAAAGAATAAAAAGTGGAACGTACAAGGATCTCCAATGAGGCTGCAAAACCTGACTGCCATTGGATAATTGCCATCCTCATTTTCAAGAGCCTAGGGGAAGATTTCACTGCTCAGATGTGAAAACTTGGAGACTTACTGGAGATTGCAATTATGAATCATTATGTATTATTGTATTATACAGTGAGAGAGAGCACCCTGCTAACAAAAATATGTTCTGAGAACGTCCCCATTAAGTTATCAGAAACATTATTTCTGAATGTTCTCTGAATGTTAAAAAAAAAAAAAAAATTCTGGTTATATGAATGTTAAAGGGAACATTCCATTTTAGCATATTGCACAAACATCAATGGGATTGTTACTTTTAAATGTTCTCTGAATGTTCTGAAACAAGTAGTATCATTTAAAAAACGTTAGACAAACATCTGAGCGTTTCAGGTAAAAACGTTCCATGAACGATGTATGTGCTAAATTATTACTAAAGACCAGAACTTTGAACAAATGTTTTATTAATGTTACTAGAAGAATGTTTGTTCAACTTTAGAACGCTCCCGTTAGCTGTGTATGTGAATAGCAGAGTTAAAAAAATTGGTCTTGGAAGAATTTGAGTTATTTTGGCAAATCTGAGAACAGTTTGAGCCATTTTGTAGGTCTCTTTTCAAAATTACATTTGTTAAAAACATCTGACACACAGGAGCAAAATTTCCTTTGGCCTCCATTTATCTCTTTGTTGTCTAGGACAAAACTGAAATTTAAAAGTGATCTCAATTCTGATCTTTCCATCTGAATGAACGGCTATAGAGTAGCTCTTTCCTGACCTCCCTGTACAAACACACGACACATTTTCAGTAAGGAAGCTACAGCAATCCCAACACAAACATTTTATCACTTACGATATTCAAAACAGCTGATTTTAATATTTCCATTGCATTTGGATAATTACCCAGTTTAAGGTGTTTACGTAACCTTCAACAACGTTATTGACAAGGTCCCATCTGTAATATCAGTGCATCTATTTATCAAAAAATAACAACCCTTGTCACTCTGATTGGCTTGTTTAAAAGGCCATCAAGCAAAGAAATATATATATATTAAATTATAACAGCCACCCAGAAGAATCACACATGAATCTGTCTGTGCATGTGAGAATATGATTAGGAATATTGCGTCATTACAGTCAAATCGAAACACAGCGTTCATCAGAAGCCTATTGTTGTGTGGATATAATAAGTGTGTGTAAAGGTTAGACAACCATTTGACAAAATTAAAAGAGAAACGGCGCTTGCTTTGATAAGGATATACCAACACAATCGTTTCATAACAAACCTTCATGTCTTCAGATTTCTTTTCTGACCAGATCTTCAGTGATACACCATGTGAACAAGTCACCTCAAACACATGAGTTAATCTCTGTGGCATAAAAAAACACACAACACTCTTCGTGATATTCCTGTCCTAAAATAATGCCTTCATCAAATCGTCTGAATTGTTGCATTCAGTTGAAATGCTTTAAGGCAGAGAAACCCTTTTAGCAACATGTTTAGTGTACTGGTGAAATTCTGAGAACTTCAGTAGTCTGTCATTTCCTAGCATCAGGTTGAAGCCGTTTCTGTCTGAACTCGATGATCTTGATAAGAAGACGCCGCCAGCTCGCCTCATTGAGATGTCACATCCAGATGAGTGACAAAAAATTACAGACTCACAACCAAAGGCAAACTCATGAAACCGGTCATTGAAAAGGACATTTTTTGCTGTGTCTTCCAATACCTCTAATCTTGTCTTAAGTTCAAACTCGCCAAAACTATCACACTCAAACTGTAAGCAGGAATTGCACACATTTATTCCTGCTCTAACATGTCTTTCTCATTCACCGTCTCTTTCGCTTTTATGAGCTGTGCGCTGGGGGGAAACGCTGGGAATCGAAAGAAAACTCTTCTCAGACTTGTTTTACTGTGGTGTGTTGTGTCGTTCAGCGTGGTGGAGATCAGGCTTACCTGATCTGGTGATCCCGACGGAGGTCTGGAGTGAAGGGTTGAACTGAGCGAACGAGAGCGGCTCAGTTGGCTTGTGTAAGTCAGATGTGTCTCTCTGTGTGAATAAAGGAGCCTGTTGCTTTCTGCCTTTTCTCTTTCGCTCCCCCCTCTCACTCACTCACTCTACCTCCTCATTCGCTCTCTGGCATTCTTGCCCTCCCTCTTTCAATCAAACTTTCTCTGCCATGCATGTCTTCTTTGCAACAGTTGTTGTCTTGCGTACGGTATCTGTCTCTATTTTTCTCTCGCTCTCTGTCTTTCCCCCAGAACATCACGATACTCTTTGATTCATAAATACAGCCCTGGTCACGTGACGCGATACTTCAAATATACAGGGCTTTTTTTAGAAACCACAGAATGCCTTTAGGGATGGAAAATCATGGCCAGAAAGCTTAAGTTTCCCTCTCTCTGCCCCCCCCCCCCCCCCACACCCCAGTTCTGCTGTATGCTGTATCCGTCTATACGTCTCCCCCTATAGCATCTCTCTCCAGCCCTTTCTTCTGGGTGTCAGTTTCTACATCCCATTATCCTTCCATCTCCTTCTGCTTTTCCTCGACAAACTGCTTGCTCTGCTTTTCTCTTCCCCCTAATTATATCCCCCCGTCGACTCTCATGCCATCATGGTCTCTTAAGTCTATTGTCCTCCTTTAGATCATATTTTTCTTTTTATTTATACATTTCAGGTTCACAACAGCTTTTCTATATCCTTTAAAAATATCATATGTCATTATTTCCACTTAAAGAATTACACTCTTAAAACTAAAGGTTCCAAAAATGTGTTTGTTTTTTTCACAGTGATGCCACACTGTAAACCCTAACACTCAAAATAATTAATTGGTTAGAGTAGAGCCAATTAATAACTTTTGGAGTATTTAGACATTTATTTTTCTTTTGAGTTCAATAAACTGACACATTTTAAGTAATCTGAATTGTATCATTGTTTTGAGTTTTAAACTTACATTTAACTGAAACTGGCCTGGGATTTCTATTTCCAAACAATTACCATGACAAGAGGAACATGAGCTTAGTTTGAGTTTGAGTGTTTTAAATAGCTGTACTCATTCAGAAAGTGATATGCTATGCTATGCTAATGCTATTAAAGCATTGTGTTACTAATTAGCATGGTAGCATTCATTGCAATAGCAGCTCCTGTCCTAAATTTAGGTAGGGCAGATTCTGAGTCTTAGCGCTAGTTTATGATAAACATTTTGCTTCATATCTAATCACTGAACACATCAGACACACTTTTGGCAGAATTCAGAATTATTATTCAGCCTGAGGGTGGCACTCTAATGATGATTGACAGACTTTAGTATCATGACAAATGCATTGAATGCAGTCTAGAATTGCTTTCATGTAGTAGCTATTTTTATTGCGTCCGAATGTTGTTTTAGAATATTGCAAGTTGTGTAGAATCCAGTGAGGAAAACAAATGTCTATCCTCAGAACAAATATAAAATAGACACAACAGAACTACTGTGTATGTAAAGGCTAGTGGCCGATTCACATGAGCACGTTTAAAATAAAGGGTTTATAGCTACTTTCATTAATTTAATACGCTACTCCACATAGGAAGAACAGACAGACATGCCAACTAGGTACTGACCTGATGAAGACACATATCTGAAGCGGACTGATGTCGTCTTGGTCTAGAGCGAGGTTTAGTTAAGTGAAAATAAGCGGGACGGGCAGCCTTAAATCTGCCCTAACGGTTCTGAAATAGAGCGCGCTACGGTTCCTGCAGTTCCATTTTTCACCACAGATTTGCAATGGAAATGTGTGGGGCGCTGTAGAGCTAGGGAGGTCTCCGAGACCGGCTGCCTTAGTGCCATTATAAGAGTAAATTGCCTGTCGAATGCGCTTCATTTAAATATATCCTGCTCACTTTACGAATTAAAATAGTCTAGAAAATCCGAAAAATATTTGTTGCCGAATGCTGAACACATTTATAATTTATTATTAATTGAGTGTAGCATATAGGCCTACTGTATAGAGGTCTATGTTTGGATGAATATTTGGCCCATATAGACGAGCCTCGGCTGATGTATTGAATTAACTAGTTAAAGCTAGCCAAGTTTTCACTAATAAAAATATTTAAATTGAGATTAAATGACAATTTTAAGTTAAAGTATGGTGGCCGAGAGAGCTCAACGCACTGCAACTGAAGAAAACACATGCAAATAGAAAAAAAAACACCCACAAATTAAGAAAACATCTTCATCAGTTTCACAACACACATGTGTTCCAAATACTCACAACACAACCAAATACAGAAACACACTGCAAATAACACAGACCACAATGGAAATGTTTCCAGGGGAACCAAATAAGTGATGAAGCCGGCTGGGACGTGCTTACAGCTCAAAAGTCTACTTTATTTTATTTTATTTCTTGTTGTTGTTGCAAAACATAGGCCTACAGAGATTACATTTTTATGACATACAAATATACAAAATGTATTAACAATATGTTCAATGTCATCAGAATACAAATGAGAAAAGAACAATGAGCTGAAAACTAACATAAATAAATAAATAAAAAAGATAGAGAAAAAGAACATGAGGGAAAGAAATTAATCTATACATCAG
The DNA here is from genome assembly GCA_022828995.1 of Vimba vimba. Lineage (NCBI taxonomy): Eukaryota > Metazoa > Chordata > Actinopteri > Cypriniformes > Leuciscidae > Vimba > Vimba vimba. The sequence goes on from CM040838.1 coordinate 27,467,794, forward strand.
TTACACACTGTACAAATGTTTTCATGTTATGTTTAAATTTTCATAAAGAAAAATTTCATAAGATATGTTAGGTAATGTAGGGTCCAAAGTTTTAAAGTTGAGACACTCACACACAGATACAGCATAATTGCCTAAGAAATAATTAATTAAAAAATGACTTAGGCAATTATGCTATGAGGCTAACGATATATAATACATATTTTAAAAGCTTTTTTGTAAAAAAAATAAAAATACATAATGCCACGCGAGTGCCCTGCTCACTCCACAGTGTCCACTACAAGGGCTCTGCCCTTCGAAGGGAGCAGGGCATAGGGATGCTCATGAGCAATAAGCACGTCCCAGTCGGTTTCGTCACTTATTTGGTTCCCCTGGAAACATTTCTGTTGTGGTCTGTGTTATTTGCAGCATGTTTCTGTATTTGGTTGTGTTGTGAGTATTTGGAGCACACGACACGTGTGTTGTGAAAATGATGAAGATGTTTTCTTAATTTGCGGGTGTTTTTTTCTATTTGCATGTGTTTTCTTCAGTTGCTGCGCGTTGAGCTCTCTCGGCCACCGTATTAAAGGCATTAATTAGCTTACTCAAAAATTTTCAAATAAGAAATTAAAATGTATGAGTTCAAAATAAAAATCAGCAAGTCCTGCTTACTAAGACTTTTAAATTTCTTAAGTTTTGCCAACTTATTCGGGTTATAGTGCATAAGAAGAACCAATTTTGGTTCACCAAAGAACCTTTAAGAGAACCCTTTTTTGTTTATTATTAGTGTGAAGAAAATTTTTTAAATCTAAAGAACATTTTTTCATTATAAAAAAAAAAAACATTTAATTTTGTTGAATGAAAGTTCTAGGCATCTATGCCAATAAAGAATTTTAATCTTAAGGAGTGTAGTTCACCCAAAATGTAAATTCTTTTATGTTTTCCCAAACATGTGTGACGTCTTTGTAGAACACAAAAGGAAAAATTAAACAATGTGTAGATATTTTCCATCCGAATACAGTTACTGGGGACTGAGGTTTTCAAGCATAAATGAATCATAATAGCTTATGTAAATCATTCACTGAACAACATAACATCCACTATAGCGGTCCTTGGCTTGTTCATCAGAGTTGATGCAAAATTTCCAATATCTAATTCATGAACAAATTCTTCTTTTGAGTCATCTCTTTTCAATTAATTAGTTGATCCATTCACAGACTTAAGTTTTGTTCTATTCCTTACACAAAGCTTGTCTTCAGAGGACTTGTAATATGGCACAGTTGTAACCTAAGGAAAATTTTTATGTTACTTTTATGGAGTTCTGCATCCTTTTTGAATCTTGAAAGTCAAACATCCATGCAAGAGACCGCAGAACAATTCTTCAGATTTTCTCCTTTAGTGTGCCACAGATGACATGAAGTCATATGCTTTTGGAATGACATGAAGGAGAATAAAAGATTTTGCTGTGAACTGTTTTTTTATTCCTTGCTGTTGCATTTCACAGATGTTTTATAAAAATCGGGTGTCCTAAACCAGCAATGAAGGGTCATAAACATGCAATCACACACATAAACACGCATAAATATTACCTTTATGTCATCATCACTCATACAAACACTTGCCTCCACAGATGTTTGTTTTTCTTTTTTCAAAAGACTGACCTTAGATTTCTTGTCTCTGGAGGACTAGCTCTTGATTTCCGCTCTCTGGAGGACTAGCTCTTGATTTCTGGTCTCTAGAGGACTAGCTCTTGATTTCTGGTCTCTGGAGGACTAGCTCTTGATTTCCAGTCTCTGGAGGACTAGCTCTTGATTTCCGGTCTCTGGAGGACTAGCTCTTGATTTCTGGTCTCTAGAGGACTAGCTCTTGATTTCCGCTCTCTGGAGGACTAGCTCTTGATTTCCGGTCTCTAGAGGACTAGCTCTTGATTTCTGGTCTCTGGAGGACTAGCTCTTGATTTCCGCTCTCTGGAGGACTAGCTCTTGATTTCCAGTCTCTGGAGGACTAGCTCTTGATTTCTGGTCTCTGGAGGACTAGCTCTTGATTTCTGGTCTCTAGAGGACTAGCTCTTGATTTCTGCTCTCTGGAGGACTAGCTCTTGATTTCTGGTCTCTAGAGGACTAGCTCTTGATTTCCAGTCTCTAGAGGACTAGCTCTTGATTTCTGGTCTCTAGAGGACTAGCTCTTGATTTCCGCTCTCTGGAGGACTAGCTCTTGATTTCCGGTCTCTAGAGGACTAGCTCTTGATTTCTGCTCTCTGGAGGACTAGCTCTTGATTTCTGGTCTCTAGAGGACTAGCTCTTGATTTCCAGTCTCTGGAGGACTAGCTCTTGATTTCTGGTCTCTAGAGGACTAGCTCTTGATTTCCGCTCTCTGGAGGACTAGCTCTTGATTTCCGCTCTCTGGAGGACTAGCTCTTGATTTCCAGTCTCTGGAGGACTAGCTCTTGATTTCTGGTCTCTGGAGGACTAGCTCTTGATTTCTGGTCTCTAGAGGACTAGCTCTTGATTTCTGCTCTCTGGAGGACTAGCTCTTGATTTCTGGTCTCTAGAGGACTAGCTCTTGATTTCTGGTCTCTGGAGGACTAGCTCTTGATTTCCGGTCTCTGGAGGACTAGCTCTTGATTTCTGGTCTCTGGAGGACTAGCTCTTGATTTCTGGTCTCTAGAGGACTAGCTCTTGATTTCTGGTCTCTGGAGGACTAGCTCTTGATTTCTGCTCTCTGGTCTCTGGAGGACTAGCTCTTGATTTCTGGTCTCTGGAAGACTAGCTCTTGATTTCCGGTCTCTGGAGGACTAGCTCTTGATTTCCAGTCTCTGGAGGACTAGCTCTTGATTTCTGCTCTCTGGTCTCTGGAGGACTAGCTCTTGATTTCTGGTCTCTGGAAGACTAGCTCTTGATTTCTGGTCTCTGGAGGACTAGCTCTTGATTTCCGGTCTCTGGAGGAATAGCTCTTGATTTCCAGTCTCTGGATGACTAGCTCTTGATTTCTGGTCTCTGGAGGACTAGCTCTTGATTTCTGGTCTCTGGAGGACTAGCTCTTGATTTCTGGTCTCTGGAGGACTAGCTCTTGATTTCTGGTCTCTGGAAGACTAGCTCTTGATTTCTGGTCTCTGGAGGACTAGCTCTTGATTTCTGGTCTCTGGAGGACTAGCTCTTGATTTCCGCTCTCTGGAGGAATAGCTCTTGATTTCCAGTCTCTGGAGGACTAGCTCTTGATTTCTGGTCTCTGGAGGACTAGCTCTTGATTTCTGGTCTCTGGAGGACTAGCTCTTGATTTCTGGTCTCTGGAGGACTAGCTCTTGATTTCTGGTCTCTGGAGGACTAGCTCTTGATTTCTGGTCTCTGGAGGACTAGCTCTTGATTTCTGCTCTCTGGTCTCTGGAGGACTAACTCTTGATTTCTGCTCTCTGGTCTCTGGAGGACTAGCTCTTGATTTCCGCTCTCTGGAGGACTAGCTCTTGATTTCCGCTCTCTGGAGGACTAGCTCTTGATTTCTGGTCTCTGGAAGACTAGCTATTGATTTCTGGTCTCTGGAGGACTAGCTCTTGATTTCTGCTCTCTGGTCTCTGGAGGACTAGCTCTTGATTTCTGCTCTCTGGAGGACTAGCTCTTGATTTTTGCTCTCTGGTCTCTAGAGGACTAGCTCTTGATTTCTAGTCTCTGGAGGACTAGCTCTTGATTTCCGCTCTCTGGTCTCTAGAGGACTAGCTCTCGATTTCTGGTCTCTTGAGGACTAGCTCTTGATTTCTGCTCTCTGGAGGACTAGCTCTTGATTTCCGCTCTCTGGAGGACTAGCTCTTGATTTCCGCTCTCTGGAGGACTAGCTCTTGATTTTTGCTCTCTGGTCTCTAGAGGACTAGCTCTCGATTTCTGGTCTCTTGAGGACTAGCTCTTGATTTCTGCTCTCTGGAGGACTAGCTCTTGATTTCCGCTCTCTGGAGGACTAGCTCTTGATTTCCGCTCTCTGGAGGACTAGCTCTTGATTTCCGCTCTCTGGAGGACTAGCTCTTGATTTCCGCTCTCTGGAGGACTAGCTCTTGATTTCTGGTCTCTGGAAGACTAGCTCTTGATTTCTGGTCTCTGGAGGACTAGCTCTTGATTTTTGCTCTCTGGTCTCTAGAGGACTAGCTCTTGATTTCTGGTCTCTGGAGGACTAGCTCTCGATTTCTGGTCTCTTGAGGACTAGCTCTTGATTTCTGCTCTCTGGAGGACTAGCTCTTGATTTCTGCTCTCTGGAGGACTAGCTCTTGATTTCTGCTCTCTGGTCTCTGGAGGACTAGCTCTTGATTTCTGGGCTCTAGAGGACTATCTCTTGATTTCTGCTCTCTGGTCTCTAGAGGACTAGCTCTTAATTTCTGGTCTCTGGAGGACTAGCTCTTGATTTCTGCTCTCTGGAGGACTAGCTCTTGATTTCTGGTCTCTGGAGGACTAGCTCTTGATTTCTGCTCTCTGGTCTCTAGAGGACTAGCTCTTAATTTCTGGTCTCTGGAGGACTTGCTCTTGATTTCTGCTCTCTGGAGGACTAGCTCTTGATTTCTGGTCTCTGGAGGACTAGCTCTTGATTTTTTGGTCTCTGGAGGACTAGCTCTTGATTTCTGGTCTCTGGAGGACTAGCTCTTGATTTCTGGTCTCTGGTCTCTGGAGGACTAGCTCTTGATTTCTGGTCTCTAGAGGACTAGCTCTTGATTTCTGGTCTCTGGAGGACTAGCTCTTGATTTCTGCTCTCTGGTCTCTGGAGGACTAGCTTTTGATTTCTGCTCTCTGGAGGACTAGCTCTTGATTTCTGCTCTCTGGAGGACTAGCTCTTGATTTCCGCTCTCTGGAGGACTAGCTCTTGATTTCCGCTCTCTGGAGGACTAGCTCTTGATTTCCGCTCTCTGGAGGACTAGCTCTTGATTTCTGCTCTCTGGAGGACTAGCTCTTGATTTCTGCTCTCTGGAGGACTAGCTCTTGATTTCTGCTCTCTGGAGGACTAGCTCTTGATTTCTGCTCTCTGGAGGACTAGCTCTTGATTTCTGCTCTCTAGAGGACTAGCTCTTGATTTCTGATCTCTGGAGGACTAGCTCTTGATTTCTGCTCTCTAGAGGACTAGCTCTTGATTTCCGCTCTTGATTTCCGCTCTCTGGAGGACTAGCTCTTGATTTCTGCTCTCTGGAGGACTAGATCTTGATTTCTCTGGAGAACTAGCTCTTGATTTCTGGTCTTCAGAAGGCAGCTTTGGTTGAAGGCTATTGTCATTCAGCAGCACGTAGTAATGGATTGGATTTTGTCTAGGGCAGTGGTTCTCAAATCTGATCCTAATCATGTTTAACACAGGGTTTTTTTTGTTTGTTTTTAAGCTTACCTACTTATAACCCACACATGCAATACAGTACCAAAATTAATTCTTAATTCTAATTCTTAACACAATTACTTGTTTGCATATAGGATACACAAGTATGAAGTCTTTTATATTATTTAAGCATCTGGAACCTTTTCAGTTTGACAGAAGTTTCAAAGGCCGATGACTTTCAGATTCTTGTAAGGCTGATCATGAGTTGGTGTTGTCTCCTCTTTCCTCTTCAGACTTTTTAGGTTGTGTGGCTGTTTAGATGATTGATTTCAGCAATGCGTTTTAAGGCAGTACATTTTCTATAGAATGTTATATATATTGTTGTACTTGCTAGTATTGGTTATCAGTCATCAGCTCATTAGAGGTGTGTCAGATAAGAAAGACATAGGCTACGTTCACACTGTCAGTCCAAATATTTGAGTATCCGATTAGAATCTGATCTAAATGATTGACTGTCCACACTGTGTCCGATTTGTGTGTGCCGTGGCGGTCATTCATTTTCCATTTTCCATTTTTCATTCATCATTTTCATGATTTCTATGGCAATGACACTGTATTGGCAGACTGTAGGCTGGCATGAGCAGGTTTATTACCATCTCACTGGTTTCAAGATTCAAAGAGACATGTATGCCAAGCCGACTGGCAGTGATTTTCTGCTCGAACTGCACTTCACAACAACACAACCTTCTAATTGCAATGACTTTCAGCATGTTTTCTACCCCAGCGTTTACATGGCATGAGAAAAGCTAAGCAAAATCTGATTAGAGCGGTCAGACTGAAGCAGATTTCCAGAAATCTGATTTGAACATATGAATGTAGTTTGAAATAGATTTGTAAATATTGAATTTCACGTGATATTTTTTGCTGTTCCCACTTGCTAAATTTGTTTGGATTCCAATTGCACAAAAATCGAATTTGGACTGATTAGTCTGAACAAGGCTAAACAAAATGTTCGGATTTGAGAACTACTGTGACCACTGTGCTGTTCAGACATGACCTACTACATCATGCCTATTATAATAACATAAACCAGGGAGAATGAAGAGATGCATATGCAGTAGCTTTATATAAAACTGAAAAGTGCTGGTAAGCCTAAAATTGTGTTGCTTGAATGAGGGAGAGAAAAGAATAGAGTAAAATAAAAAAGTAGTGATGAAGACTGCATGTTAGAAACAGCGTTTGATCTTTTCCCTCAACTTTGCATATTCTGTCAGTCTAAAACATCTAAAAAGGTGGCTATGGTTTGCATGTGCAAATCACTTATATGGTCGATTAGAGCAGAACAAAAGGTAATAGATCAAAGGAAATAGATGTGAGTGACCAATGAAAATGAAATCATTTGTAACTGTGTATGCGTGTGTTCAGTGTTTGAAAGGTTGAGGCAGCAGAATTAGAGGTCAGAGGTCAGACCTGTTAGTGTTGTGTCAAAGAAGTGTGCAGAGAAACAGAGCAGTGAGTGTAAATGTGTATGATCTTAGGTTGGTTTTCTTGCCAATGAAAGGAAAATATAGTGAAGTAAACTACTAGTGCAAATAATGTGTCAGTGAACAATTTTTAATCACCATGATTTTAGATTAAAATGTACATATGCAGATAATGTCTATACAAGGGAACATATATATTTTATATGCTGTGACTGAATTTCTTTCAATTTCATGAATCTCTTGAATGTCCATGTTGTCATTTGAACAATATATGATCTTCAAAATCTACGTACATAATACTAGTTTTAGAAGGAGTATAGACATGTCAAACTCCCATCTTGTGCCTGCTAGTTTGCAGAGTGAATTAACTGGGCATGACAGAAGCTTTCCTGGACACATCAGCATAAGTAAAAAGTTTTCTTGTGGCATAACTATGAAATTAAAGAATATATATATATCAGATCTATACAGATCAGTAAAATAAATATATAAGGGCATGAGAGCAACGAAGTAAGGAAAATAACATAAAAAAAGAAAGTACGGTTGAGTGAGTTTTTAGAGAACATAAAATGGGGCCCCGTTTGGAAGCAAGCGGAGGAGAAACCGCAGAATGGAGTGAGCCTCAGGCTGAAGGAGGAAAAGTGTGTGTGTGTGTGTGTGTGTGTGTGTGTGTGTGTGTGTGTGTGTGTGTGTGTGTGTGTGTGTGTGTGTGTGTGTGTGTGTGTGTGTGTGTGTGTGTGTGTGCGCGTGTGTGTGTGAGACACAGTAGGCTTTAATCAACAGCAAGTTGTCTGTAATGAGATCACTGCACAGTCCACACAGATTGATGTCATGTGAAGTTCTGTGTGTGCCTGTCTGTGTGTGTGTGTGTGTGTGTGTGTGTGTGTGTGTGTGTGTGTGTGTGTGTGTGTGTGTGTGTGTGTGTGTGTGTGTGTGTGTGTGTGTGTGTGTGTGTGTGTGTGTGTGTGTGTCTGCCTGTCTGTCTGTCTGTCTGTCTGTTGGCATATGCATCAACACACCGACAACAATACACAAGCAGACATAGACAGCAGAATGTAAACGTGTGTCGTACTCAAAAGTTTAAAAGCACAGTCGGGGCAAACACACAAAGAGCACACTGTGCTGCGTTTAAATGGACCTGGCAAGAACAAGAGGAGAAAATGAGATAGAAATGGAGAGAGAGAGAGAGAGAGAGAGAGAGAGAGAGAGAGTTTTCAGTTTTGGGTTATAAAGTTAAGCTCACATCCTAACCAATGAAAGAGCACATTCATTGTGCAGACGCCCAAATGTGAAGTCATTTATACATTTCCAGTGCCATGGAAACACACACAAAACGTTAATTACTTCATGCATGCATGTTGACACAAGGCCATGTGCTCACACACAGTCCCATACACTAATGTAAGCGCAGGGGTGAGCGGTGCATGGATTCTGTTTCTGATTTTTGGTTCAGCACGCGTTTACCGAACGAATGCAGCGTAGTCTTAACTTAAGCCTACATCTTACGGTTGTCTCCTTATCTGTAAATGTTAGAAATTCACATGAGTATTTTACATTTTGCATAAAGGCTCATTCTGACAGCAAGCAAGTCCGGGATGCACCAAGGGAATTTCGGGCCGTTTTTGAGCGACCAGTGTGTTCCACACATAGACTGTAAAAAAAATATGGACATAGTGTCCGTGACGTCACCCATAGGTTTCTGAAGAGTGTTTTTGAAGCCCAAAGTGGGCGGAGCCGGCCGCCGCCATCTTGGCAGTGCGTCACTCCCAGATAAATGAAAATGAGCAGCGAGGCGGATTAGCTGAGGTGACGTGACGCTAACAGACAGCAGACAAACGGCTAGTAGTGACTTCAGCGGCAATCCATCTGTCACTCAAGTGGCCACGCCCTTAATTATGCAGAACTTTAAGGCTTAATATAATTTAAACGGATGAGTTCTAAGAAAAAAGAACTCACCCCCCCCCCCCCCCCCCCCCCCCCCCACAGTTGTCATGAAGGGCAAAATTAGCTATATAGACCAAAACCACTTTTTGCATCAGGCTGTAAAAAAAAAATTCTGCTGTAAAGTTGGGCATTTTAACATGGGGGTCTATGGGATTGACTCAGCCTGTCTCATTGCAGCCTGTCTCTAGTGGCCAGTCGATGAATTGCAGTTTAAGTCACTTCCGTGTTGGATTCAAGAGAGAGACTGGAAGGTTGCCGCTCTGTTCTGCACCGTTGGCTCTAGTCAGACACCATCAGGTTTTTTTCGGGCCAATTCAGCATGTTGAATCAGCTTCGGGTCGTCGGTGAGAGAGAGAACTCTGATTGGCTGTTCAGCTTCACGAACGAGTCAGTGCTCTAGAATGAAAGCGAAAGTGATGAAAGTGAGAAAAGAAGTCAAGACGGCACAGACAGAAGGCTGTTCGTCATCTTACCTGACCTTTCGAATGCACAAATATTTTTATAATAACATGAGCTGACTGGAATGAAGAAAGGGATCAGCATGATTGACATTCAAAATGATAAGCAAGCACTGCTTTTGTCATGGTTTATATTTATATCTGCAGTCCTAGTTCCGGTTTCTCTTCTTGAATGACATTGAGTATTGATGCCTGCTGATATAGACAGTTATAGACAGCTTTGGTCACCGCTAGTAATTTGACATCGGCTTGGTGTGTCCCAGGCTTTAGAGGTAGGGTAGGCAATTTTGGAGATTCTAGTAAAAGTAAGTTAGCTTTGAAAGCACACAATCCCACCCTCCCTTCAGAGTGCTCCTAAGCCACGCCTCCTTCAAAACACATGAACACACAGCAGAGTCTACAATGCGTCACGAAAGATGCCGTTAAATTACCTAATTAAACAACTTACAGAGCTCTTACTTGTACCACCCAGGTGGGTAGGACATCGTATCGGACCGAATGCAATGATTGGACTAACATTTTTTGGTCCTGAGAGATATGTATTTTTTTTATTTAGACCACTTCTATTATTGATTGCTCTCAGGATATGAAGAGAATTTCAACCAGTATTACAAAAAGTGTTTAAAAAAAATGCAGTACGAAGAGTGTGTTGCAGCTGTATTGACAGTATAGAAAGTTAACTGTATGAACCCCCCCCCCCGCATACAGAAAACATACCAAACATTACTTCAAAACCAAAAAAGTATTTAACACACCATAATTTTTGTGTATTGTTACCCCCCAATAATTGTAAAATGAAGGTTTATCCCTCATGTACACAGACAAAGTTCTCACCCTGTCGCCCGTAAAATTTTGCAACATTAGAGGTGGTTTTCTTCTGGTGGATGAGTGAAAGAATTCCATAATATGCACTGAAAGAGATCCAAATGGTCTAGAATATTTTGAGAGAGCTCTTTTGATTTGCAAATCCATTGAAAAATGCTGGTCATCACCCGCATCTGATGTGTTCTGGATATTAATGTCCCGTCCGGGTTTCTGCTAAGCCTGAAATACCTCAACCAGCTTCACCAGAAATACCATGATGGTAGACCATCAGTTTTATTTTTTGCTGGAAACCAGCATGGTCCACCAGCTAGATTAGAAACTAGACTGGAAATGTATGCTGGTCTAAGCTAGTCTTTTGAGCAGAGAGCCACCTGGCAACACTCTAGCAACGTTCAAATAAATCACTCTGTTCAAGTAACCACAAATACAGTCTAGCAACAGCTTGGCATCATATGGTTGAGTTTTTATGTGGGCAAACACCACTCACATTTTCTTCACATAAAGAAGGGGTGAATTCAGGTTGATAGGGACATTTTTTCGAAGTCACCTCAATGGCAAAAAGTTTCCCAATCACCCTGAATTCACCCTAGTGTACAGTTCAACATGGGTATTACATGTACATGGTTATCTACATGTGTTTGGTGAGACAAAAAACTTTCTCAATTTAGCCAGTGATGTCATCACGAACCTGCCATGAACTCACGTCTGTCAACTACCATTACTGTCAGATTCATGTCTGCTTTGCAGTCATTCTTTTTTTTCTTCTTTCTTGCCATTTTCCCTCACCTAAGCCTCCACTACTTTCCACTCCTCCATCTGTAATGGAACATCTATTTTTGCTCGAGTCGCCTCACAGTCGAGAGAACGTCTCGGTGACGTATGTATCCTTTGTTCCCTGAAGGAGGGAATGGAGACGTTAAGTCAGTGACTGACGAAATGGGGGTTTCGCTTAGAAGCCTATCACCTTCGAGTTCTACAAAACGAGCCAATGGCAAAACAATGCCATAGGTCTGCGGAATTTGCATAGCGCAACTCCGCCCCACCTCGTGGGTATAAAAGGAGCTGCACGTGCAAACTCACATTATGGTACCTGCTGAGGAACTGAGACTGAACGCCCGGCTGTTCCAGCGGTACAGCGGTTGTGGTAGGTAGACGTAACGTCTCTGTTCCCTCCTTCAGGGAACAAGAGTTACAGACGTAACCGAGACGTTCCCTTTCAGTCAGTCGCTACGAGTTATATTAGTGACTGACGAAATGGGGGTCCCTATTTAATCATACCACAGCGGCTGTCTTTCAGTGCCCTGTGCAAGTCTGAGCTCCCTGTCGTGAGACTAGCACTGATGAAGGACTAGGCTTAATGCAGGAATACCAAGGTACACTGGGATGCATATCCCCATGGAAATATGCAACACAATGCCTGCCCGTAGGGAGGTCTTACAGAATACACATATGACCCATGAACAGAATACATATGGAAAACACTGAGGTATCCAGCCCGCAGGGTGGAAGTTTCAACCCCAGGGGTAGCAAGGTGGACTTGCCAAGGGAAAGACACATGCTCAAGAGACTTACCATGGAAATACACATGTGGGGGTTGCCCAACGGGGGAATCATGCACATGGAGGCACCTAGCCTGACACGAGGGCTGCCACAGGCATGCACTCAGGTGTCGACATAACAGTGCTGGAGGAGCCCAGGGCTTCACAGAGAGCTCACCTGAGTAAATAACGCACGTATCCAGTCCATGGAGTAGAAAGGCGAAGCAAGCGATGACACCGTGCAGGTCCTAGTTACTGGAAGCGAGTACATGGGAGGACACTGGCTCCACTCGGAGATTGTAGAATCTCCAGGAGCGCCACCTTCATAGAAAGGTATTTAAGCTCGACTGATTGCAATGGCTCAAAGGGAGCTCTCTGCAGCGCAGATAGTACCACTGCGAGGTCCCAAGAGGGCATGAGTAGGGGGCGAGGAGGATTTAACCTCCCTGCCCCTCTAAGGAACCTGACGACCAGATTATGCTGTCCTACCGTTTTTGACTCCACAAGGTCGTGGTGTGCAGAGATCGCACAGGAGACAGCCTTCGTTCCAACCCTTCTTAGAGGAAGGAGAGCACAGACCCAATCGGGCATTTTCTGGGATCTTCTCGGCGAGAATAACACCAGGTGACGAAGAGGTTCCACTTCAGAGCGTAGGCGTGTCTCATGGACAAGGCTCTAGCTGAAGTGATGGTAGCCACCACCTGAGGTGCTAGGGTACTCAAACCTTCTGCGTCCCGTCCAGAACCCACACATGCAGGTTCCACAGATCGGGAAACAGGTGCCAGAGGGTACCCCATCTCTGAGAAAGGAGGTCCGTCCTCAGAGGGATTGGCCAGGGAGGGGCTGTAGCGAGGAGCACCAGTTCAGAGAACCAAGTCCGGCTGGGCCAGTGAGGTGCAACCAAAAGGACCTGCTCCTCGTTTTCCATGATCTTGCACAAGATTTGTGCGAGAAGGCTCACTGGGGGAAACGCATATTTGGCCCCACGGCCAGCTGTGCGCTAGTGCGTCTGTGCAGAGGGTCCCCTCGGTCAGGGAATAAAACCAGCGGCAATGAGAAGTGTCTGGGGAGGCAAACAGATCTACCTGTGCATCACCGAACTGTTCCCAAATCACCTGAATTGTCTGGGGATGGAGTCTCCATTCCCCGGGACATGAGCATTGTCATGAGAGCTCATCAGCTGCACAATTGAGCTCGTCCAGAATGTAAATGGCACGAAGCGACCTCAGACCCTTATGACTCCATAACAAGAGATGGCGGGCGAGTTGCAACATACGGCGGGAGCGTAGACCACCCTGACGGTTAATGTACGCTACTGTCGCCGTGTTGTCTGAACTGACTAGTACGTGCTTGCCCTTGAGCAACATCCGAAAACGGTGCAGAGCTAAGCATACTGCCAGCAACTCGAGGCAATTTACATTCCAAATGTGCTGGGGTCCTGTCCAGGAGCCCGCAGAAGTATGTCTATTGCACATGGAACCCCAACCCGTGGCTGAGGCATCTGTTGATACAACAACATGCCTGGACACTCATTCTATTACTCATTCGTAGAAAGGAGAGGTTCGACCACGTGGTGAAGGTTTGATGGCAAGCCCGAGTGACTGGTACCCGGAGCATGCCCTGTTGCCATGCCCATCTCGGGACTCGATCGCAAAGCCAGTGCTGAAGCGGTCTCATGTGAAGCAGTCTGAGTGGTGTGACTGCCGCTGCAGATGCCATATGCCCCAGGAGCCTCTGAAATAATTTCAGTGGGACCGCACTCTTGCCCTCGAATTGACTCAAGCAATTCAGCAGTGACTGCGCGTGCTCACTCATAAGCTGAGTGTACATGGCAACCGAGTCAATTTCCGTACTGAGAAAAGAGATCCTCTGCACGGGGGAGAGTCTGCTCTTTTCCCAGTTGACCCGAAGGCCCAGACGGGCGAGGTGCCGAAGCATCAGGTCCCTGTGCTCGCAAACCTGCTTTCGACAGTGCGCTAGAATCAGCCAGTCATCGAGATAGTTCAGGATGTGAACCCCGTGTTGCCTGAGTGGCACAAGGGCTGCCTCGACGACTTTCGTGAAGACGCGAGGAGACAGAGCTAATCCGAATGGGAGTACTGTGTACTGGTATACCTGCCCCTCGAAAGCAAACCAAAGAAATAATCTGTGTTGAGGAAGAATGGAGACATGAAAGTACGTGTCCTTGGACACATCTTGAATGGAAGCCTGTGAAGGGTTTGGTTCATGATGCGCAGGTCCAAGATTGGTCGTAACCCACCGCTCTTCTTGGGTACAATGAAGTAGGGGCTGTAGAAGCCGGACTTGTCTCGATCGCACCCTTCGCCAGTAGGGCGGTGACCTCCGCACACATGTCAGGGGCATTGCCACGGTGCCAAGGTATAGCGGACTCCCTGAAAGCGGGGAGGAGACTGTAGGAACTGAATCGCATAGCCAAGCCTGATAGTTCTCTCAAGCCAAACGGGACAGATTGGGAAGCTCTAGCCAGGCTCAGCCTCCCACATATCTGCAAGGTTGAGCCAAAGGTGCCTTACCTGGACCACACAAGTGGACATTACCTGACCCAGGGAGCGTGCCGTCACCTTCGTCGCCCATAGAGCGAGGTCGGTGGCGGTACGCAGCTCTTGCATGAGCCCTGGATCAGCCCTGCCCTTGTGCATGTCTCTGAGCACCCGTGCCTGATATACTTGCAGGATGGCCATAGCATGTAAAGAGGAGGCAGCCTGCCCCGCAGCTCTATAGGCTTTGGCCACAAGAGTGCACAAAACCTACAGGCCTTGGAGAGGTGCTATGGGTTGCCGCGCCAGGTGGAGGCGCTCTGGGGACACAGTTGTATTGCCACACAACGCTCCACCGGGGGAACCCCAGTGTACCCTTTGGCCGTGGTCTCATCGAGGGCAGAGAAGCCCCCAAAAAAACAATAATCAAGCCTTGAGCGCTTGGGGCATGGCGGAGGGTTCCACTCAAGCCCGATGCTTGCGGCTGCCCGGGAAAGCATGGCAGTCAGTTCTGGATCAGACTCGGGCAATGCTGGCACCCCCAAAGGAGGCATCACAGCCGAGTGATGTGGCGATAGACATGACTTCATCTGCTGGGGCACCGAATGAAACACTGGGCCCGCCACTAGACTGGCTAGCGACCTCATCCAGCAACCGCACGGGTTGCAATGTGCTAGTGGGGGGTGTGGCCAGAGGAAGATTCATCGGGTTGTTTCACACCGTCACCCTCAAATCACCCTGGCCACCAGCCAAAGTATCCCCTCTCGCAGAGGGAAAAGATTAGGGTGTGGCGGAGGGGGCTCTACCTCTACAGAGGTCTTTGAGTCTCGATCACAACATTGCGATGGTCATGTTCCCGCAATGGGAACATGACACATCCACAAATGTTGCCTGTCCGTGATTTAAGCCCAAACACGCCAGGCAGCGTCCGTGCCCATCAGCGGAATCAATCCGTCTACCGCACCCAGAAATACAAGGGTGAGACATCTTTAAAAGACGCGCTGCGTGCAGCTCTTTTAGAGAGGAAAAAACTCAACAGCAAAGCTGAAGCACCCAGGGAGAAAACAGACACTGTTGGCAGATCACTCCAGAGACCAGCAGCAGGAATGAGATCACGCTGGAACACGCCGTAACACCAACACCAACGTCTCGTCTTTCGAACTCGTAGACAGCTTTGCAGTGGAGAGAAGTGAAGTAACACTCGGCTCCGAAGCAGAAACATAATGCGAGATTGCACACGCAGCTCCTTTTATACCCACGAGGTGGGGCGGAGTTGCACTATGCAAATTCCGCAGACCCATGGCACTATCTCGTTTTGTAGAACTCAAAGGTGATAGGCTTCTAAGCGAAATCCCCATTTCGTCAGTCACTGACGTAACTCGTAGTGACGGACTGAAAGGGAAAGATGGTTACTGCAGTCTTTCTGTTTTTACTCTGCTCTTTTTTCTCTCATTTTCTCTCTCTCTCTCTCTCTCTCTCTGTAACTTTGACTTTTTCTCTTTCTCTGTCTCTCTCACAATGTTTGAATTTCCATTGGTTTGTAGCCATGCCAAAATGTGCCAGGTTGTTCTGATTAAGACAGACATCATAAAAGTTTTAAAAACTCCAAATTATTAGAAAAGAGAGAGAGGGAGAGAAAGATAAAGAGAACAAAAAAGGAGAAGGAGGAGTTTGAATAATGGAAAAGCAGTTTGATGCACATATGGAAACAATTGTACAATTTCTGCAGTTTCTGCCAGGAGCATGAGTTTAAAATCACCACTAGAGAGACTCTGTCCTCTAATCCATCAGTCCATTAACCACTGCCTCAGGCCTTCTGATCAGAAACTCATTTATTTTACAAATACTGGTGTTTTTTTATTTTTATTATTGTTGTTTTTATTGATCAACATAATTTAAAGGATCATTAGAATTATATAGAGATTAAGAAGAAAACTGAGTCTATGTGTTCTGTGCTTAAAAGTGTTTTGTTCATACCTGCTTTGTAAATATTCTGTTTCTGGCATATGTTTACATCTAAGCGCTTACAAATGAACATGTTTGTGATGATGACTTAAGCAGAACTACAGTTAAACATGTATTTCCAAGAAGAGGTCAGGTGGTCAGGAAACCATCCAAAATACAGTAGGGTCATATTGTGAAATAATGTTACAGTTCTCCTAAATGAAACTGTTTTATTCAGATCCATCCCAATAACGAAATAAAGTTCAGAAATATTCAATCTCTGAAGCAATCGTGGTAAATAAATTCAGCATAATTTTGCTGTCACTTGATCCTTTTTGAGCCTTGAAAATCTCTTGATTAATATTATCTCCACATTCTGAATATCTGCACCACAATAAATTTTGTCACAAAGGCAGTTCTGTCATGACAACTCTTGCAGTGTTTGGCATATGGATATGACAATGTTGATATGTTTGGTCTTAGATCTGCTACCCTGATGCTGCTGTTATTGTTGCTGCAGAGCAGGTACGGGATTTTCTACTGCTAATACACACATGACACACTGCTGTGAGCAAGTAAGACATGCTGATGCTGTACAATATAGAGTACATGAATTACCCTTAGCAGATCTATACAGGTGAAGCTGGGGAAGATGGAGGGTTTCTGAAAGCACCCAGTAAACTGCTACAGAAAATACTGACCAGTTTCTGAGGGTTGAGCAGCGAGCTCATTGGCTACTGATACACCAGGAACCAATCAGCTGTGCCTTATGGGGAATGATGTGGTTGCAAGCAGATTGAGTTGAGGACCTATCAGCCTGCGCCATCTGGAGTTTCATGACAGAACTTTAAATGAATTTGCCGATCATGTCTAGCCTGAGGATTGTGGGCATTCCATTAGATAAAGCTCTCAGTTCACAGAGTAGGGGAACTGTGAGCCGTCATACACCAGAGCAACAGTCTGACCATAACCACAGACTCCAGTCTTTTGTTTATGATGTTTCCGAATCAAAACATAAAAATAAAATAAAAGCATTTACCTACATGCACACTTTTAAAAATTAAATCTTTCCTTTCATTGCATACAAGCTTTTTTTTGGAATGTATTCATCAACATTCAGGCAGTTCAAACCTGTAGTGTGCTTGCATATACATTGACTAAACGTGATTTGCCAATAATGCTGATTTCATGTGTGTGTGAATGCACATATGCTTGTGTTTATAAGAGTGTCGGGATGAATTAGGGCGTTGAACGCTCCAGGCTCAAGGTATTTTGCAAGTGTGTGTTGGCAGAGCTGTATGCTGAGTTTCCAAACACCAGGCTCACTCTATAATTACCAACATGCCCATCACAACATGTCCTGACAAAAACCCTTTTTCTTCTCTGGATCCCTCTATGTTTAATTCTCTCTTCCTTTCTGTACACAGTTTCACCTCAACACATGCATACATATTGTAACGCATGTATTTACATTTTTGTTGCATACTGCACATCACTAGCATCATTCTCCAAAAAAAAAAAAATCTTAAAGTGAATAGGGGTGATCCAGAAAGCAGTTTGACTGTAGACGATGAAGGACGGAAGATTCTTCCCTCTGGCGGTTTAGGTGTAAAACTGCAAGTCACTCGCAGAGAATTCTGACATTTCCCGCGTGATCCGACCCGACAGCTCAAAATCATGATCATTATTATTAGCTTATATACCATTGTGAGTCAGGGTAAGGAGGCAGTTTTAAACTCCACTTTACTTACTCATCTTTTCATCCCTAGAGCAGTGAAAGGATATTTTGCAAACAGTGTTAACCTCAGTTTAAGGTTCCAAAAATCAGGTTACTATATTAGTAACCATAGAAACTGAGCTGCTTCCGTATTCCAGAGTTACTAAATGCCTCATTTCAGGAGGATCGAGGAAGCGTAGAAAGATTCTATGCAAGATTATAATTGTTATATCACAGTATTACCACATATTAGCAACACACAGAATGCTCATTAAAATGTGTTGATCGGTGTTTAATAAAAATCTCTGCTAATGCTTTAGATGAGAAATTACAAATATATTTTTAGGATTGCAATGTTATTGACTGTATCTACAAATATATTCAGTTGAAGAGAGAATGTCTTTTAAATACCACCTTAGTAGGTTGGTATATATATATATATATAATTCTACAACTATGCTATTCTGTATATATATATATATATATACAGGTCCTTCTCAATAAATTAGCATATTGTGATAAAGTTCATTATTTTCCATAATGTAATGATAAAAATTAAACTTTCATATATTTTAGATTCATTGCACACCAACTGAAATATTTCAGGTCTTTTATTGTTTTAATACTGATGATTTTGGCATACAGCTCATGAAAACCCAAAATTCCTATCTCAATAAATTAGCATATCATGAAAAGGTTCTCTAAACGAGCTATTAACCTAATCATCTGAATCAACTAATTAACTCTAAACACCTGCAAAAGATTCCTGAGGCTTTTAAAAACTCCCAGCCTGGTTCATATCTCAAAACCGCAATCATGGGTAAGACTGCTGACCAGAAGGCCATCATTGACACCCTCAAGCAAGAGGGTAAGACACAGAAAGAAATTTCTGAACGAATAGGCTGTTCCCAGAGTGCTGTATCAAGGCACCTCAGTGGGAAGTCTGTGGGAAGGAAAAAGTGTGGCAAAAAACACTGCACAACGAGAAGAGGTGACCGGACCCTGAGGAAGATTGTGGAGAAGGACCGATTCCAGACCTTGGGGGACCTGCGGAAGCAGTGGACTGAGTCTGGAGTAGAAACATCCAGAGCCACCGTGCACAGGCGTGTGCAGGAAATGGGCTACAGGTGCCGCATTCCCCAGGTCAAGCCACTTTTGAACCAGAAACAGCGGCAGAAGCGCCTGACCTGGGCTACAGAGAAGCAGCACTGGACTTTTGGACAAATTTTGCATGTCATTCGGAAATCAAGGTGCCAGAGTCTGGAGGAAGACTGGGGAGAAGGAAATGCCAAAATGCCTGAAGTCCAGTGTCAAGTACCCACAGTCAGTGATGGTCGGGGGTGCCATGTCAGCTGCTGGTGTTGGTCCACTGTGTTTTATCAAGGGCAGGGTCAATGCAGCTAGCTATCAGGAGATTTTGGAGCACTTCATGCTTCCATCTGCTGAAAAGCTTTATGGAGATGAAGATTTCATTTTTCAGCACGACCTGGCACCTGCTCACAGTGCCAAAACCACTGGTAAATGGTTTACTGACCATGGTATTACTGTGCTCAATTGGCCTGCCAACTCTCCTGACCTGAACCCCATAGAGAATCTGTGGGATATTGTGAAGAGAAAGTTGAGAGACGCAAGACCCAACACTCTGGATGAGCTTAAGGCCGCTATCGAAGCATCCTGGGCCTCCATAACACCTCAGCAGTGCCACAGGCTGATTGCCTCCATGCCACGCCGCATTGAAGCAGTCATTTCTGCAAAAGGATTCCCGACCAAGTATTGAGTGCATAACTGAACATAATTATTTGAAGGTTGACTTTTTTTTGTATTAAAAACACTTTTCTTTTATTGGTCGGATGAAATATGCTAATTTATTGAGATAGGAATTTTGGGTTTTCATGAGATGTATGCCAAAATCATCAGTATTAAAACAATAAAAGACCTGAAATATTTCAGTTGGTGTGCAATGAATCTAAAATATATGAAAGTTTAATTTTTATCATTACATTATGGAAAATAATGAATTTTATCACAATATGCTAATTTATTGAGAAGGACCTGTATATATATATATATATATATATATATATATATATATATATATATATATATTAGGGCTGTCAAAAGATTAATCACGATTAATCCATCCAAAATAAAAGTTTGTGTTTACATAATATATGTGTGTGTACTGTGTATAATAATTTTGTATATATAAATACACACACATGCATGTATATATTTAAGAAATATTTGCATACATATACTGTATATATTTCTATCTAATTTATATTATATATAAATATAATTTTTTTATATATATAAATTACACATTTTTCTTAAATATAAATACAAGCATGTGTGTGTATTGATACAAAATTATTATACACAGTACACACACATATATTATGTAAACACAAACTTTTATTTTGGATGCATTAATCGTGATTAATCTTTTGACAGCCCTAATATATATATATATATATATATATACAACTTATTTAACCGCAAGAAATGTTTTTAACTAGAAAAGGAAAGATTGTCAAGACAAACTTTAAATATCGGCTTGGCAATAACTTCATTTATGTTTCATTAGCCTATATTTTAAACATAAAAATAAATTATTTAAAAAAATTCCTATTTCTATCATTCTAATTCAAATTCCTGTCAGGCATATCAATTCAAATTCCAACTCATTAATGGAAATAGAGGCAATTCTATATTTTATTGATGCAAGAGCGCCATCTTGGGGTTCATATGAGCACAACTGCAAGTTCAGACTTTTTTAAAAAAAAAAAGTCAAATTAAAATAACAATATACTGAATACATACATCTCCAAATCCTCAATAATGACTGTATTTATATAACAGAGTAAAAACCTTATTTAAATTCAGTTTTATTATTGAAATGTGCAAAAGAGCCAAAGAATATACATTTAAAATGATCCAGAACAGCAGTATAAAAAGCCAGAGTAGATGAGAAACAGAAAGAAGACCAAGCAGACGTGATATTACGACATTACATTCAAAGGCCGTGGAGAAATAACAGTTGTCAGATTAAGGACAAAAAGCAGATTAAGCAAAATGTGGCTATTATGATAATTCTCCCCAACCATCATCATTATCAGATTACATTTTGATTCTTGTGCTCTATAATTATATTGTAATATTTTTGTTAGTTTTACTTATAATAGTTTTAATTATAATTATATATTTGAAATTACTTTAAGAATACATAAATATATGAATCACTGTCTCATATGCAAGTCTGTTGGTGATTCATATGACAAACAGCAAAATAAATGATAACACTTTACAATAAGGTCTCATTAGTTAACGTCTGTTAATAAAAAACATTGACTAACAATGATACAAACATTTTTTACAGTATTTATTAATCCTTGCTAACATTATAAATTTGAGAATACTAATTCAAATTCTGTAATTTCTTTCTTTGGCTGAATACATAAGAAGATAATTTGAAGAACGTCGGTAACCAAACAGTTACACTTATAGTATTTTCCATCCGAATTGGAGTCCATCAACTGTCTGGCTACCAACATACTTCAAAATATCTTCTTTTGTTTTCAGACAAAGACAGAAACTCATACAGGTTTGGAACAGCATGAGGGTGAGTAGATGACTATCTCTTTAAGCCCTGATATGAAGGTGATAAATGTAACATGACTCAGTAAACACGATCCGCTGTGTTTGTGTGCACACCTCATCTTTAGTCAATGGCCATCATAAATCACACATGATTTTAGTCATGAGATGTACAACAATAGTGAGGCCTTGAAAATATAAACATCTATAAATCAGAAAGAGTTCATCAAATGACTGGGCACTTGCTGAGATCATTCGGCTCCTGTTGCTGTGAACCCTCTGGCTCTCTTCGTCTCTTTCCAGGTCAAAAGTGACCCAAGCCTTGAAATGTAACTTTTGTTTCAGGAAAACCAATGCAATATATTATTGTTCAATAATATTTTTTTATTATTATTTTGAATTTTAAAGGGAATTTATGACACTGTGCAATATTTACACAGTTTTTATGAGCTATTTTTCCCCATTGAAAATAATAAAAAACAATTCTAATTTATTTTTACATTATTTTTCGATTAAAGCAATATTTCATATTAGAATAGAGACAAGGCATTTCAAATCCATTTTTTTAAGGTAAATTAGTGCCATCTGGTGGGAGTAAAAAAAAGAGAGAGAAACGTATGTAATGCCGTGGTGTAACCACTAGATGGCTGTATAAAGTGGCTGATAAATAATTTTATAAAAGAGAGCAGTTTTTGATGTGACCTACGGAAGCGTATTGCATTCACTTGAGGAAAAAAAATCTACTCAGTTTTTCTGAATTAACGAGTTAATTATCTCAGAATTACGAGATAATTTTCATGAAAACAATTTTTTTTTGCTCTGTTTTTCTGAATTAATGACTTAATTATCTCAGAATTCTGAGATAATTTTTTCTTGAAATAAAAATATTTGCTCTGTTTTTCTGAATTAATGACTTAATTATCTCAGAATTCTGAGATAATTTTTCATAAAAAAATATTTTGTTCTGTTTTTCTGAATTAACGACTTAATTATCTCAGAATTATGAGATAATTAAGTCATTAATTCAGAAAAACAGAGCAAAAAAAATTTTTTTCATGAAAATTATCTCGTAATTCTGAGATAATTAAGTCATTAATTCAGAAAAACAGAGTAGATTTTTTTTCCTCAAGTGAATGCAATACGCTTCCGTAGTGACCTACACTAACTCGTTGTATAAAGTAACATTCTGTTCACCATGACCTCATGTTTTTATCAAAATAACACAAAGAAAACATGGCCATATATTCTAGGAAACAGTGTAATATGGAAAATGCTTATGCAAGGCTGAACATTAGGGTGTATGTACTGTTAACGCCACATGTTAAACTTGTACAACACTGTTCAAAGGTTTGGGATCAGGGATCATATATATATTTCATTTGATTCTTATGCTCTAAACAATGTAATGACATTGATACTAAAAAATACTAATTTTTTCGGGGTCTCAGTAGGATAAGTATAAAAGCCTTAAATAGATTAAATATAAAAGATCAATTTAATGCATCTTTTCTGAATGAGAAGAATACATTTCTTTAAAAAAAAAAAAAAAAAAAAAAAAAAAAAAAAAAACCTTACCTTAATTGTTTGACGTGTAGCCTATATATGCACATTTCTTCAGTAACAGTGTTATATAGACATGTTTTTCGAATCAGTATTAATACCCCGATCAATGTTTAGTTAGAGTTCTCCAAACATCATTTCACCAAATTATGTGTATAGCTAATTTAGGCACATGACCTACATCCAAGCCAGTGCGTGATGCAGGCTAAAAACGTGAGACCCACATGATGCCTTTCCGAGCTGAGTTCAGGCGGTTTGATGCGATGTTCATTCGGGCAAACCCTCGATGGCTCGAAGCCTATCAGCAGAGAGGAGGAACTCGAGCAATATAAAGCTGTGAGGGGGAACAAACAGCAGTCACGGTGCGCTCCTCCTCTTCTGCATGTGCTTCCCCACGCCTCTCCTCCTCCTCTCCGAACATTAGCATAAAATCTGTGTCAGTAGGACAGCGATCACATGCAGCGCGCGCATGAGGCATTCCAATGTCAACCGAGTGCACGCGCATTCAGTCAGTCATATACAACAGAGAGAGAGAGAGAGAGAGAGAGAGAGAGAGAGAGAGAGAGAGAGAGAGAGAGAGAGAGAGAGAGAGAGAGAGAGAGAGAGAACAGCAGCTACTACAGGGAAGGACAGAGGGCGTGTGAAACGGACTCACAGTCCTTGGCACACAATATCACAAACAATTTAAAGGGCACAGAAAGGAGGGGGTAAACTAGTGGGGGGAAGCTCAGTCACATTTCTAAAGCACCTGAAAACGTGTTTGGTGTGATGCTTGTGCTCGTCTCAAACTAGTTGCACATCTCTGCCTTGATGCCAGGTCACTAGCTCTGCCTGTTCTTACGGTAATGAACACAGTGTTTCAGCTCTCTAACACTGAGGACGGCACATTGCCCTGCTAACCTGAAGGACATCTGACTTTTGAGAATCAACTTCTTCTTTTTCGAGACTTTTCCATAAAATACTTCTTGAAGTTGTCTTCTCACCTGTGTGGACGGAATTTGAAACACGCTGAATATTATAATAGAGCCGCTTCAGATTCCCGCTTTTCCTTCATCAGCATCAGGAACAGACACTATGGACGGCAGTCCAGGTGAGTTAAAGCAATGCATTGGCTATAATAAGTATTAGCTATTCTAGATTGTTCTACATTAATGTAGCCTAGACATCTTTCAATCACATGCACTGTTTAATCTTAGCCAATGTTGATACTCTTGTTGAACTTTGTAAAATAGAGACATTAGTTAGCCTATTTTAGTGCACTGCAAGATAAAATTAATACACGCTCACGTTTGATATCGCCAAGGAAGGACTGTAGCCTAATTGTTTTACATGTTTTTCATTTTACAATGACATGATTAGTTATTGCATTTTTGATGTGAAATACATTTTGTACTGTATCGCGTGCCTGTGTTACGGATACCGATGTTTTGACAAATGTTTCCGGTCTCGCGTGGCGCGTAAACAAACTCACGTGGAACTCCTCGCGCGCTCTTCCAACAGACTGTGTACATCATGACATATCATCCTCATATATCAGTCGTGAGTTGTTTTTCAGAATGACCTCACAACCAACGACTTGTTGCTATGACAAAGTTACAATCGTAAAACTTCAAAGCTATCTGTGCGTTCGCCGCGATTCTGTAGCGTTTTGTTTACATGTAGCGTGATCTCCAGTAGAGAGGTGGGTGAAATCGGAAACTGGGTTATCTACTGTCAAGGTGTTTCCCTCTCGAACAGGGAACGTGTTCACACGTGTGATTATATTCATTAACCGAGTCACGCTCGTGCGCCAGTGACTGGCCATTATCTATAAGCGCTCCTCCTTTACATTCCCTCAAACACGTGATGTGCATGTCAACAACTGCTCAGGAACATCATCTGAGGAAAACCTGACAGTTAACACTGCACATCAGGCAATAAACCAGAGTTTTGTTTACTGGCATCACATGACCTTTCTTATAAACCAATGGTGTTTTTAGATGGCTAATCTGAAGTCATTTATTAAAGAGTCATACTAAAGTAATCTTAGATATTTATTAGTAAGTCAGAACGGTTACACTTTACAATAAGGTTCATTAGTTAACATGAACTAAAAATTAACAATACTTCTGCAGAATTTATTAAAGGTTGTATTTGTTAACATTATAATGAGAACTAACATGAACAGCTGTATTTTTATTATTTTTATTAACTAACATTAACAAAGATTAACTAATATAGTAACACATGTATTGCTCATTGTTAGTTCATGTTATTGATATATTAACTAATGTTAACTAATTAACCTTATTGTAAAGGGTTACCGTCAGAATGAATGTATCCCAGTGTGATTGTGACGCTGTAGTTTTTTGGCAGCAGGTACAATAATGATACATGGGAACTTTTTTAAAACAGACATGTATATGATATGTACATGTATAAGATAATGCACAGATTATTGTACATATTATTATTGTTATTAATACAGACTACAATTATCAGTGTGCTACTTTTGGATTGGTTAGAAATAACCTTTATAATTGACACATAAACACATATTGTCAATGTCATATCCAGTGTGTTATTTTTCTGATTCTGGTGCTTGTGATTTCTTGGAAAGCGCTTTGTTTGCCAGCTGCACGTTTTGCTTGTCATCAGACAGACTTTCACTTTCACCGTCACGAGGATCAACTCGGAACTCCACGTGCCACGCGTGATTTGATTTCCCAGGCACACGCGCGCACACACACACACACACACACACCCCCTCCTTGCCTGTGTTTTTGTTCCGGCAGCCGATCTCATCCGGTCTCTGAAGGGAGGGAGGCTGGTCACTGGGTCAAAGTCAAACAGGCACAGCTTTCAGCTCAGTTCGTTCTCTTCTGCCTGCGTGATCTCTATTAGACAACACACACAGGCTTATAACAAGCATAGCCTTATGTGATAGAAGATGCTTGGTGCATTTCAGGCCTAGACACAGACTAAGAGATTGACTCGTCACGTAAGAACAGAAAGCTCAAATATGTAGCCTAACTCACATGTGCTTTGACCCAGTACAACATCCAGCCGTGTTCCTTATGTCAAGAATAAAATATATTACAAAGCGAATGATTCATTTGTAGCACACCGAGTCTTCATTTACATAGGTTGTGCCGCACATATGCGTTTTCACCAAAAAGATACAGTAATATTGACCTAGTTTTCAGCATCAGGCAGCGCATGTCTGAGGGCATCCAGCTCTCTGAACAAACCTTCAAAGCCTCTCAACGTAGAGCTCACCTGCCATTTACTTAATTCGGCTGGTTTAAAATATAGTTCAGTCCTTTAGCGTTTATCATTTTTCTGTTAATCATTCAACACTGCCTTTAGAAAACATTAACATGAAGAATATATAAATAATGCATAACACACTCAGATAATCCTAGGGGAAGCATAGGATTCATTTATTTGACAGTGTCACACTCCAGGTGATACAAAATGTCAGTAGTTATTATTATAGTACATTACAACAAGGTATGCAATACAGCAGTTTAATGTAATTTAAGTTGAAATGACAAACATCCAAGTTGATTGTACCTAATTTAAGGCAGTATTTTTCTTTTTACAGTGTAGGCTACTATACAATACTACATTGTATAATATGAAGTGTACATGTATAGCCTACTAATGTTTTGGAAATATTAAAGTCAATAAGTGATTAAACATAAAATCTACCTTGCATATATCAAACAAACACAGCACTCCTGTCAGCATTCAGAATGTCATCAAGAGGGATGTTTGATTTCCTGAACAGCAGGTTTCAAACTCAATAACCCATTCATTTCTTCATTCTTCCTCTTATTCTCATTCACCCTTGTGCATGTGAGATACAATACAAAGGAAATGTGTTTGTGTTTGGAGAAATTATGTGTCATACAAAATGTCACTATTGTCGTGGAAAACAATGTTTAGGATGAAATGAAATTGGGAAGAGCAGTTAATGTAGTCTAATATCTATATTTCATCCATGCACATCATAAACAAGTGAGCTAGCAGAGGTTAAATGAGTTGCGTTTAAAAAAAAACAAGAAGGCGAAAACAAAAACAAGCTCGTATGTCGAGCAAACGTGACCGTGCACGTTCATGCATGCACTCCGGTTTCCGGTGACTCAAGTATTACAAACACGGGCGCATAAACCTGGCCCTGGTTACTGTTTTTAAGCCCTCTTCAAACGTGAGCAGCAGGCTGGCAGTGTGTGTGTTTCTCTCTCTCTCTCGTACTGCGGCTGTTTTAGACACGGGACTGCGGAAAGAGGCTTGTATTTTCGGGGCGTTCACTGTGTCAGGAGTGCATGTGAGTCGACGGTCAGGTGGCTGGCAGCTCTGGAGCGCGCAGCGCGTGAGGCGGGGGTGTGAGAGTTCTTCGAGTTTATGATTCACAAACAAATTGTTCTTTTGAGTCGGTTCTTTTGAATGATTCGGTTTAACAGACTCGGGAAGGTTTGTAGAGAGACCTTTGCAACGATGGAGACAACACGCAAGAAAAACACGCTTGAGGAAAACACTTGGCAACATTAAACTGGAAGATGCAAATTCCACTTGAAAAAAAAAAAATAATAATTGTAAAACGCAATCATATTAACAAACAGGTGTATTAATTTAACCAACACTGAACTCGTTAAAACCGGCATGCAATTCTTGGAAAGCTGTGGAGAAACGAACGGATCGAATCTCTGAAGTGAACCGACTCTCTGAAATAAATCCGATTCCCCAGCATTACACTTATACACGTGAGTCAGTCTGGCTCATCCTGGCAGTCTGGCACACTACTCACATGTTTGAGCCCTCTCCTGGCGCGGTTTGAAACATGTGATTCATGATGACGGATGAGCTAGCCAAGACTGAAAGTAGTGAAGGGTTCAAACATGTGAGACATTTTACATAGAAGTCAATGTAAGCTTGACAGCTTTTTGAACATTCTACTGTTCTGGAAAAAAAAAAAAAAAAACTTACTGAATAGACCACACCCAATCAGTTTACAATACCATTCAGTTCATTGCTGACATTTAACCGATTCAGAGAGTAACAATGTGGCTGGTAACTAAGATGTTGCACGTTTATCTTTGTTTAAGATTTGCATAAAAGCCTCAGCTATATGACAGCTTTGCTGAATCCCACAGAATGGATTTAAACATGCAAAATGTGTAAAACTGAAGTGAATATACGTGAAATCAGTCACATTCAATAAACTGTAGAGTGCAATGGATATGTAAGCTAAAAATGAAACCCTTTCCATTCTGCTCATTTAGATATTTATATCATGACAACACTTGTGATAGTTTGGTATGTTAATGGATATGACAGTTAATGTATATGGTCTTGGCAGACTGTTATTGGTGCTGCTGTAGAGCAAGTACGGAGAATTGCTACTGTAAATACATTCACAGACACACTGCTGTGAGCATGTAGCCATGATATTCCACACATGAAATTACCCGTAGCAGATCTAGGCAGGTGGAGCTGGGGAAGGTGGAGGGCTGCAGGACTGCTTTACAGCAAACACTACACCAGACTATTTAAATGTTGAGCATGCGAGCTCATTGGCTGCTGATGTACCAGAGACCAATCAGCTTGAAGAGCCATGTAGTGAACAATGTGATGGCTAGCATATTGCATTAAGGATCTGCTCCGTCTAGAGTTTCATGACTGAACTAGATATTTATAATAACAAGACAAACTTATCCTCATGAAATATTCTTTTTTTCAGGTGAAGGAGTGATTCACTATGCAGGCTCAACCGGAAGTGCCAGCCCCAGTCCAGGGAGCCCTTCCAGTGGGTACCAGACCCAGTCTCCATCCTCCCAACCCTCATCCCCCGAGGAGGTCTCCTTCACTGATCTTGGAGCCCCTAAAAAATACTCAGCTGGAACCAGTGGCAATTCTGCAAGGGGCAACAAACTGGTTTTCCAATTTCCAGAAGTAAGCAGTGTTTCCTCTGTCAACACCGTTACACCAACTGTAACATCATCAGGGCAAAACTCCTACTCTCACCCAATGGTTGGCAGGCGACCCATTGGATTCACGGGTACCTTTACTAGTGAGTATTATTGGAGTCATTTTTGATCATTTTGACTCAAATTCTGTGACACTGACCACTGCTAACTCATTTCAAATTTGTGTTATAGAAACCGGAGGTATGGTGTTGCTCTGCAAAGTATGTGGGGATATAGCGTCAGGATTTCACTATGGTGTCCATGCATGTGAAGGATGCAAGGTAAGGACACGCAAATGCACACTTCTCACTCTTAAAATACTCTCAAAATGAATAACTGATGTGCTTAGTGTTGGCCTCTAAACTGAGCAGAAGTCACTAGTCAGTTCATGTGCCTGTTGCTTGCTTTACTCACACACGCATTCAATCTGATTTTGTGTTATCCTCAGGGTTTCTTCCGCCGCAGTATCCAGCAGAACATCAATTATAAGATGTGTGTGAAGAATGAAAACTGTCTGATCATGAGGATGAATCGCAATCGCTGCCAGCACTGTCGCTTTAAGAAGTGCCTCTCTGTCGGCATGTCCAGAGATGGTAAGAGCTTAAAACATATTATTAATAATAAATATTATTATTCTTGGCATGACTGTATTATTTAAAGTGTTTGCTGAGGGAAACATCAGTATTTCATGCATCACTACTATTGACAATGGACAATTGCCCTTTTTGCTCCAAAATTTGGCTAATGTGATCACACCTTTCCAGCGCATTTAAAACATTCTTTCAATTCTCCTTTTTTATTTCCTCAACCCAGCATCCACCATCTGTTCTGTAATGTTTGCACCTATAGCTGACAGTTTCCTTTCACCGCTGATTTATTAGTGCGGGCACGCCGAAATCCCACAAGTCATCGCTCACTGTAAAATCTGCTGCAAATCAGGTTAATTTGGGGAATTGGGGACACCGAGCTCCTAGTACACTGCAGTTTAATGTGTTTCCAGGTCTTCGTTTTGCTGTATTGCAGGATTAATTAAGATCTAAACGCTCGCTGGGATTTAATAAAGTGCTTTGTCGATGTAACCCAGAAGCTAAGAGCATTTATTTCAGTTTGATGTAATGCATAAATATACTAAAATATCTTTTCGATTTGTCCTCTAGCACACTTTGCCCATACAGGACACTGCTGTCTCTGGGGAGCTTTGTAAACTGGGCTGATAATAAATCATATTTTCTGGGGCTAGTGTACATATTTAGGTGACCTAAAAAGCGGGAAAGTAAAGTGATACCGCATGCACCATCATATGTCAACGTCACATGACATACTTGACCTTGTTTTCCTCCCTTGTTGCAACTCACGCTGTAATTGCACAAGATTCCAATTAATTTGAAAGTTTATGAATATATAAAGAACCTTTATGGATTTAACTTTTCAGGGTATTGTAATCCAAAAAACGTAGCTAATACTGTATGTTGCTTGCTTTACAGTAGATGGTATATCTTCCTCCATTTATAATGTCATTGAGCTTGTCACCGGAAACCTTGACTTCTCCTTTAACACTGGTCAACGCCTTCACATGAGGGTGCTATATGACACACAAAGAGACACAAAGCCTTGTTATATTACTGGCCTAAAGATCTGGTTTTGCATTAGTGCTTGTGTTAGCAGTTTCAACCGAACCTTGCCTGCTGAAGGCACTTCACATTGCTCAACACTTGGTGCTCCTTATCATCATATCATGTTCCTCTGCCCTACAACGTTGCACCACTTAACTATTCCAACGCCTTCTTCTCTCTGCCCTTTTCACCTGTCACCTGCTAACCCTTGACCTCATGACTGTATCATTTCACCTGCTGTCAATCACTCCATCACTCATTCCCTCGCCGACATCACCTCTGCTTCAGGTGACTCACTAACCCACTTCCCAATGGGAGAGAGACACAGAAAGAGAGAGACACAGAGAGAGAGAGGAACAGAAGGACAGGGAGGTGTATTATACAGCTGAAGGATCTATGAATAGCTGCGAGGTGGAGTAGGGAGAGATCGGATGAGAAAGAGGAGGGGGAAGTAGAACAGAACGAAGCTTTGTAGACCAGTTATAATGAAAGATTAGTGGTCTCTGTGATGTAATCTTGTTTCATGTCTTTTATCAAATGGATCCTGAATGCTGATTTGTCAGTAAAATAAGGATAAACCAATAAAGCTATTCCAGTGCATGTTCTACCTAACAATCCCCTTTAGCCGTGACTATATTCACAATACAGCACAGCCTCTCGGACCTCACTGCATTATTGACAGTTGTAAATTCAGTGAAACCTTTGCATTGTATGATTGGATTATACATAGTGACATTTAATCCCCTGTTTCTCCTAGCTGTGCGATTTGGACGCATTCCGAAGCGCGAGAAACAACGTCTACTGGACGAAATGCAGAGTTACATGAACAGCCTTAATGAATCGGCGTCCATGGACATCAACTGTTCTTCACCGACCGAGACCCCCACCAGCCCTGGAGACGGCCAATCAGAAGAGGCCATCGGTGCGATCTCGCAAGCTTACCGAAACATCTTTGTGAACGGGGAGAAGGTGTTGGTGAAGATTGACGATGACAATAACAACAGTCCTTCTTCCTTCCGTCATAACCCAATGCAAGAGTCCGGTTACAGCCAGTCTCATCCTCAGCCAAGCGTCTCACCGCAGGAACATCCAGTACATTCCACAACAAACTGCCTCTCCCAATCCAGATGCCCGTTCGCCAGCCACGACAACAAACCAACAATCCAGGTCATAGACAACAGTCACTATAACTTCCCACAATCCTCAAGTCCCAGTCAGGGAACCACACCTTCTCAAAGCTATCCATCAAAGCACAACAGTTATTCCACTCAGACGTCTTGTCCTTGGAGACTGAGTCCTGGCGCTAAAGTTCTGGTAGGTTTCTATGAGGGCATATGATTTGTTGCACATCGCAAAACTTTTTATTTTTTTATTTTTTATTCATGAGATTAATTTGGTCTCTTTCTGTATTTCTCCAGGCATGTCCTCTCAATGCATGTCCCGTCTCCCCAGCCAGTCACTCCAGTCAACAGGTCTGGGAGAGTTTCTCCCAGTGCTTCACTCCAGCTGTTAAAGAAGTGGTTGAGTTTGCCAAGAGCATTCCCGGGTTTCAGGCACTGAGTCAACATGATCAGGTCATGCTGCTGAAGGCAGGGACCTTTCAGGTGAGAAACGTCCCCAGATCAGGTCCAATCACACTGTCTTTGCCTTTTTCTATGTAGAAACATATTGATGTTTATTAGTATATAACTATGTTTTATTATTGAGGGTGAACTAAGAGTCTTAGTTCAGTTCTTGCAGCTGTGATTTAGCTCAGTTATTTAGGACCAAAATATTGTTGACTCAAGATCACGACCCAAGGATTGATTCGGTTCAGATTGATTTTGTGAACTGGTTCAATTGGTTAATTGAAAAGATTTGACTCAACTGAACAATTCGATCATGAATCCGATCAATCACATGGTGTTACAGACAACTATTTACGGACTGTGCAAGACTCTAGACTAATATCTTTACAGATTTGTTTCAGCACTCAATAACTAAGCGTCCAGTACTTATGATTTCAATGAATGAAGTCTTTCAGAGTTATTGTGATGCACTTTACACGACCCAATGTTTATTTAACATCATTGTTTTCATTGCAGGTTCTAATGGTGAGGTTCTGCTCGCTGTTTGACGCCAAGGAACGGACTGTAACATTCCTCAATGGTCAGACCTACCCGTTGGCATCGCTGCGAGTGCTTGGCATGGGCAGTCTTCTGGACGCCATGTTTGAGTTCAGTGAGAAGCTGGGGAACATGGGTCTGGAGGCCGATGAGATGGGTCTCTTCATGGCTGTGGTGCTGGTTTCTGCAGGTACCTTGGATTCCCAATAATTATCACAAGCAAGCAATGTTTCAAGTGCGTCAGGACTAGGGAGATGTCCAACTAGGCAACATTTCTAGGCATCACAGCTGTGCTTTTCACATGGCTGTTCCGGACAGTATAGATATATAATTTTGGGCCAATTCCAAATCAGTATCGCATGTGTCCTTTGTGGATAATGCGATACTAAAATTCAAAATGGTGGCTGTAGTCAAAGAAAATGCAAAAACATTCTATTTTGATAAACATATTATGAAGAAAAAAAGCTTGTTTCCATCATGACATTTTTTTTTTAATTGCAACCTTTTTTTTGGTTAGAAAAAAAAGTTAGAATTGTGGGTTATAAACTTGAACGGAATGGCGAGAGAAAAGGTCAGTATTGTGAGATTAAAAAGACGCAATTATTTAATGCTTTTTTTAAATTCTGTGGCGGAAACAAACTTTCATAGAAAACAGTTCTATTAGCACACTAATTATTGCACCCATTTTTTTTAATTGCACCATATTTTTGTGCTTAGACTAGTATACATTTCAATTGACAGCTCTATTTGTGTAGTGAAGCTGCCACCCATCAGTGTTTTAACCGTTTGAACCGGGCCTTAGAAGGACAGCAAGGCATTTCACTAGAGTTTGGAAGAGAGTAGTAATGTCTACATCACGAGTGTGTACTACTCAGAGCCAGTATTGCAGATACTCATGATTATTTCTCTGTGTGTCAGATCGCTCAGGGATATCAGACGTGGGAGCCGTCGAGCAGCTCCAGGAGGATTTGATCGGCGCTCTCCGAGCTCTCATCACTCGCAGGAGGCCGGAAGACAGCGCACTCTTCCCCAAACTCCTGCTGCGTCTGCCAGACCTCAGGACACTCAACAACCAGCACTCCGAGAAACTCCTCGCCTTCCACATCGACCCCTGAGACGCAAGCCAGACCTAAAACACAGACTCAGGGTGCTCTTCTGTACAAACAAGCCATGCATAATTCAGGATGAACATCTGACTCGCACTTACACAGACTCGCTTCACCACGTCAGACTTTTCCAATGCAACGTAAGGATTCTTTTAAAGAATGGAGCAGATGCTGGACATTTGGACTTTTTGGGAGAGTTTTCAAGAAAACCAAGAAGAGGGAATAGATTTTTCTTCCAACAATGGACATTTCACGAGATTATGAGGGGATGGATGGTTTTATAACCAGAAAAGTACTCTCGCATTGAAAGATCGGTGTCAGTTTGAAGTTTTGGGACATTATAAATATTCTTCTCACTCCAGATGCTATGCATTCATTATCATATTGTTCAACACATTGTACAACCTTTCAGATGCTAGCTCATAATTCAATAATTTCCTCTAACACATTCTTATATCTCTTTGTGGACCTTTATAAATATTGTTTACAGTCAAAACATTGAGTGTAAAAAACATGTATTATAATTGAAATGTATGATAGTTTCTCATAACTGTATAAGACTGTAGTATGAATTCACGTGTGGAAATACCATGATAATACCAGATTGTGTCATGAAGAAAGGACTGCTCATCTCATCTTGTATTTAAACTGTTAAGCCAATGTCATTTTCAACAGCTCTGCATGGATATGGTTTATTTTCTACCCTTTGCAGTTCAGAATTTTCTGGAAGTGTCTTTTGTATTGGCGAAGATGAGTTAGCAGCAAAGCGGACATTAGCATTTCTACACAAACTCAATTCATTTGTTTTACGTGCATCTAAATGTATATTTCGTAAATGTATTATGTTTATCTTTTACTATAGAGATGGCAAGATTATGTGATATTAAAAAATTACATTTCAATTTTTGCAAATCTGAGTATTTTGTATACATTCGCATATATATATATATATATATGTATATATAATATCCTGAGCACTGAACGTTTCTTTGCACATGGAATGCTGATGGTGCACAATGGTCTCCTAGCAACAGGCGAAGGAACCAGCATGATGTATGTGATCTATGCCACGATTTTCACCTTCATTTAAATAATGGCTCCAGGGTTCCAAATGGAATCTTTGTTTCATTTCATACATCACATACGCTGCCTTCAATTACAGACTATAGCACAGAATAATGAGTCTAGAATATTTAATGTTGGCCATACCGAATGAAACATACCTGTGAATAACAAAAAGATAGAAATATATGAAGAGTTCAGATGCAAAAGCCTCTAAGTGCCATCTGAAATTTTCTTCTAGAATTAACATTTTTATCAAGCTTGTATATTTAAATTCAGTAATTTCACTTAAATGGCAATGAAAATTACCTATTAATTGTCATTTAAGTGAAATAACTGAACTTAAATATACAAGCTTAATAAAAATGATCATTCTAGAAGAAAATTTCAGAAGGCACTTAGAGGCTTTTACATATATATATATATATATATATATATATATATATATATATATATATATATATATATATATATATATATATATATATATATATGTATGTATAGCCTATATCAAATGTATATGAATATATATGAATAACTGATTCCAGATATGAACAACATTTAACATTTACATCTAATCATTTAGCAGATGCTTTTATCCTTAGCGACTTGCAGATGAGGGGAGCAATAGAAGCAGTTAAAGGAATAGTTCACTTTAAAATGAAAATTCTGTCATCATTTACTCACCCTCATGTTGTTTCGGACCCAGAAACTGCCTGGTTACTGACATTCTTCTAAATATCTTCCTTTGTGTTCAGCAGAAGAAAGAAATTCATACAGGTTTGAAACAACATGAGGGTGAGTATATGATGACAGAATTTTCATTTTAAAGTGAACTATCCCTTTAAACTAACAATAGGACAATGAGTGCTGTGACCCTTCCCAGTTTAGTCTAACACACAGTATATGTATTTTTTTATAAATAGATATAGAGTAGAGAGAAGAGAAAAGAAAGTGTTAGTATTAATGGATCATACACAAATAGATACACAAATAAATAAATATTGTACATGCAAAATTAATGTTTGTGGCATTTAAATACAGTAAGTGCGCCCTCTTGAGGTTACTGTGCCATACTACATTTCAATGAACAGTGGGCTAACATTAACGACATTACTTTGAATACATTTCATTTAAAAAAAAAAAAAAAAAACATAATTATTTAATAAATGTTTGATTTATTTAGTTATTCATGCCAGGGTTGGAAGCATCCTTACAATAGGTACAGGTCATTTTTTAGGTATGCATTTGAATGTGTATAAATGACATTCTGAGTTAGTTGTAGCCTATTCTATGAGTAGTATTTTTTATTTATTTATTTTAATAGAAAAGCCTGTCTAGGGACCCGAGACGCAAATTAGCTTATGCTATACTCTCGATGAGAAATACATATTTTCCAGTTTTTGACTGGAATCAATGGGGTTTTTTTTCCTTCTTTTTTAAAAAACAAAAAAACTTATAAATAATATAATCTTATAGGCTGCAAGCTAAGCAAGTAATGAAACAGAGACTGAACTCATCATACAATTCATCAATTGCATATGGAACTATTTCATTATTTATAAAAATCTGAATAAAATGACAGTTTTTTAAAGATGAGTTAAAATTTGTATATCTTAAAGGGAGCAAACAATAAAATATTATTATTATATCACAATTATTATTACTGAACATATTTGCAGCTTACAGTCTTTTTTTAGGAAAACATGACAAAAAATAATGTTCATAGATCCAGCATGTCCTACACAAACTTCCGGTTTCAACCGGAAATGTTTGAACGCATGGAGGGGGAAAATATATAGGCTACTGTCTATGGGAAAAACAAAACCTGCGCTAGTCAAACCATGTTATGTGGACTCTGGTAAGTTATTACAAGAAAAGTTATGATTATTGGAAAGAAACCAGGCCATAATAAACTGAAGAGCGCCCTCTACCGACAAACAAGCACGTTAGCTTAGATGACATAACTTTCATAAATATTTCTGACATGACTTTGGAAATTACATTTCTGTAGCTCAGACAACGGCAAGGTCATGGGTTTGAATCCCAGGAAATATATGAACTGATCAAATCACATAAATAAACAGCTCTCGTACTATAGTTTGGCCCACTGACGAGCAGGCTTCTAGAAATAAACCCTTAAACCTTTAACAGTCGTTACAGAAGCAGATTAACGTTACTAAAGCATGAAGTCACCGTTTCAAAAGATGAGTCTCATGACCCACAACAACCTGACGGAGACTAGACGTTCCTTACTAATAATACTATTGTATAATAACATAACATAGGCTAACATTGCTGATGTGATTGTGTTCACATATGGTCGTATTGAGTTGCTTTTAAGCAGTAGGCTATATCAACAACATGAATCACAAAACATTAAATGAAACAGCTAAATCAAATTATTGTTAGTTTACAATGACTTTATGAATGTAAATTACACGTCTACGAACAAAAATTCGTCTTTGCTTTTATTTTAATGTGACAACTTGCCCCATATATTGTGCATATCCCTCATGATAAGCTGTCCGGCCTCTTCTATTAAACTATCATGGAAATAAATGACTACCTCTTGATGTACTATCATGTTACAGCACTATATTTATCATATTTAATATATAAAAAAACATGGCCATTCCACAAGCCTTTTGCGTTCCTTTTGAATATTCGTGAACAATGAAATGAACAGGGAATTATTGACACTAGCTGTATTGTGTGCATCATTAACTTATTAATATTTCTAACTTATTGTTATTAGCAAATATTAACATTTTGAATGAAAAAAGTTTTTATTGTAATTTTCTTTTATTGATATTTTCTTCTATTTAATATTGTTGTGGTATTTTATTATCCTGAAGTTGTCTCCCCAAGTTTTGTATCAATCTTATTACAATTGTAACTATTTTTTTAATGAAAATATGTATGAAATACATATGAAATACATTTCTTTTTTTAACAACAAGAACACATTTATGCAATAACCCATATAACACTAGAGCTCTGTCTGAGTCAATGCACTGCAAAAATGATTTTCTTCCTCAGTTTTTCTGTCTTGTTTTCCAGTACGAATATAAACATTCTTAAATCAATTAAGATACTTTTACTTGAGAAGCAAAATGACTTCAGATATGAAGTCTTCTTTACTGAAAATGAATCAAAATGAAATGAGTTCATGCTTAAAACTAATGCTAAGGACTAATATCTGCCAATGGAGTCCGCACATGCAGATATTTGATCTTATTCTAAGAATAAACTCACTTCATTATGATTTTTCTTTTCTTTTCTTTTCAGAAAACCACAATATCAACTCATTTTGCTTCTCAAGTAGCATAAATGTATCTTAAATTTATAATAATACAAACCAAGACAAGACAAACCCACACCTTTCCAACATTTTGTACTCAAATAATATGTCATCTTCACATGTACTTCTGTATCATCATCTTTCTCCTTTCAGGTTTGTCCTACATACATAACATGCTATATGACTCTAAATATAGCACACCTGTTGCATCACATGTCCAAGGAGAAGCCCAAGATCTGTTATGAAGCTTGTGTTTTCCCGCTCTATCCCATCATGCCTTCCAGTGCTGAGACGTTGCTGGAATGAACTAAAGCCCTGCTGGAGGGATTAGCCTGGATACTATAAATCTCCACTGTAGAGACACACACACTCACACACACACACACACACACACTGACTGACTGAAACTCTCCGCTTTCCTCTGAGAACCACAGCGTATCCTCACATCGGTGGGAAACATCACTGACAATGACACAGAAAAAGGTAAGGTATTGTTTTATCAGCTACTATAGAATAGAATAGAATAGAATAGAATAGAATAGAATAGAATAGAATAGAATAGAATAGAATAGAATAGAATAGAATAGAATAGAATAGAATATAATAGAATAGAATAGAATAGAATAGAACAAAACAGAAAATGGAAAATAATAGTATAGAACAAACCAGAACAATGGAATAGAATATAACAGAACAATAGAATAGAATAGAATAGAACAGACCAGACCAGAACAAAACAGAAAAATGGAATAGAATATAACAGAACAATAGAATAGAATAGAATAGAATAGAATAGAATAGAATAGAATAGAATAGAATAGAATAGAATAGAATACAACAACATAAGATCGGGTAACATAACAATATAATAGAATTGAATTGAATTGAATAGAACAGACCAGTACAAAACAGAAAAATGGAATAGAATATAACAGAACAATAGAATAGAATACAACAACATAAGATCAGGTAACATAACAATAGAATAGAATAGAACAGACCAGTACAAAACAAGAATAGAATAGAATAGAATAGAATAGAATAGAATAGAATAGAATAGAATAGAATAGAATAGAATAGAATAGAATAGAACAACATAAGATCAGGTAACATAACAATAGAATAGAATACAAATCAGAAGACTTTCTGTGAACCCTGTAAACTGTGAAAGTAAAGTGAAGCTGAATTAATCTACAAGTCATGATGTCAATATATTAAAATAATAATATATATAATAAAGTAACATATAAAATAATGGTTTCAAATGTAATTGAATGGCATTAAAACTGATGAACTGAACTGGATCTGCTTTCAGAAGTGTGTAGTTCCTCAGAAGACACCGCGTGCTTTGCTGGCATATTTCCATAAGGAGATTATTACCACTATTTATAGATCAAGCTTTACAGAGACATAAAAACATTTACAGTTTTATTCTACTAAAGAATATTTTAATTAAACCGACTGCATTAGCCTAAATATTGCATTCATACACACAATCTAAATGATATTTTTCATGAGACAGTATGTCCTGTATTTCATGGTTTCATTTGCACAGGTCAGTTAATCTCTAAAGTGTATTGGATTATATCCATAAGCCTTTAAACAATAATCTAATCAAAGATTAAAGTTTACTCAGAGTATTTTATAACCATTCTCAAAGTGAGTTAAATAATTCTGATTTGGCAGCATGTTATTGGCCTCTATATTACATGGGTTTGTGTTGGCAGATTTCCCCGACGGTCCAGACTGTGGACGGACACATGCCGCCAAGCTACGACGAGGCCAACGCAGGTGCTTATTAAAGCATTCTCACAAATATTGTCAAATATAGATTTCTGGTCTTATATATTCATTTATCTTTCCTTTTGCAGGATGTCCTGGTTACTACTACGGTGAAGGAACGTTTTCCTGGGATGACAAGTTTATTAGACGAATCTTTATACGAAAGGTGACACTTTAAATATTAAAATGAAATATGTATTGAGGATGATCAAGTCAAAAGGCTTGTAATAAACATGTCTTGTCGTTTCTGGCAGGTTTTCTCCATCCTGATGCTGCAGCTCTTCTCAACAGTGGCAGTCATCGCTCTCTTCACGTTCCAGTGAGTCGAAATACTGCACGCTGTTCACAGAGGGATTATTATTACTGTAAAGAAATTAATACTTTTAGTCAGCAAGGACGCGTTCAACTTTTAAACGCATTAAAGATTTCCATCGCAGTTTCCACAGAAATATGAAGCAGCTCAACTCGTCAACATTGATAATCCTTACAAAAAATAAGTATACTTCAAGTTCATTTTATTAAGTTTACTCAAGTAAAGTATACCTTGTGTAGTAATTATTATATCAATGTACTAGTAGTATACTTGTAAGTGTACTATTCCAATACTTGGGACTAAATTGGCCCAATTTTTCAAACAATTCAGCTTAGATCACATGAATAAATTACATTTGAACATATATTCACAGAGAGCACCGTTATTTTAAACTGCAATAATACTTACTGTGTTTACTGTTTTAACTTGGTGAGCAAACAAGATGTGAGCAAAACGAACCAAAAAAATCTTACCGACCTCAACTTTTGAACAGTGTGTTATATGAGTTATGTGTAAGCGTATTATGGTAAGTATTGATTTTTGACACTCCTAACGTCTTTTCCTCTGCTTTCCTCAGTGCTCCGGTGAGGATGTACATTCAAACACATCCTATTTTATACTCCATGTCTAAGTACGTAATCTCAGTCATTCAAATATGGCCATAAATGCCTCAGATGTTCCACTTTTAGGTATTAATTGCAGTGATCTTTAACTTCAGCAATATGTGTGTGTTTTGCAGTCTTATGTTTCTCGTCACATATTTCACATTGATTTGCTGTGGTGATTTGAGGTCAGTTCATGAAACTGAATTACACTTATTCTATATGAGAAATAAGCAGGAAAACACATCGTAAAATAATCTTATCATTTCTGTATTATAGGAGGCAGTTTCCATGGAATTTTATTCTGCTTACAATCTTTGTGAGTATTTGTTTAAAAATGTCATCAACTTTGACTTTATTATAATTAAATACTTGCATGCTAAAATAAATCAGTCCCTCTCCTCAAGTACACTCTTCAAAATAAAAGTTCTTTATTGGCATCAATGGTTCCATGAAGAACCTTCAACATCCATGTAGAACCTTTAACATCCATGAAGAACCTTTAACATCCATGTAGAACCTTTAACATCCATGGAGAACCTTTAACATCCACGTAGAACCTTTAACATCCATGAAGAACCTTTAACATCCATGAAGAACCTTTAACATCCATGAAGAACCTTTAACATCCATGAAGAACCTTTAACATCCATGGAGAACCTTTAACATCCATGAAGAACCTTTAACATCCATGGAGAACCTTTAACATCCATGGAGAACCTTTAACATCCATGAAGAACCTTTAACATCCATGGAGAACCTTCAACATCCATGTAGAACCTTTAACATCCATGAAGAACCTTTAACATCCATGGAGAACCTTTAACATCCATGGAGAACCTTTAACATCCATGGAGAACCTTTAACATCCACGTAGAACCTTTAACATCCATGGAGAACCTTTAACATCCATGAAGAACCTTTAACATCCATGAAGAACCTTTAACATCCATGGAGAACCTTTAACATCCATGGAGAACCTTTCAAATGCACCAAAGTTCTTTCGATTATTCAAATGTTCTTCACACTAAGAAAAAGAAAGAGTTGTTTTAAGATCTGAACGCTGGAAGGTTCTGTGAGGAGCCAATAATGGTTCTTCTACAGCATCACTGCCAAAACTTCCTCTTGGAAGCTTTATTTTTAAGAGTGTAAAGTAGAGGTTTGCCTTTTGTCTTAATAACCAATATCTACAGTAGCCCAAAAATCATTTTAGAGCCATACTTAAAATGTTTGCATTTCATTGCATTACACTGCATTCATATAATTAAATGTTCTTTGATTATTTTCTTCCCCCTTTTTTCCGCTGTCATTTATTTTGCATGCTTTTGTGAACCAAAGACTCTGAGCATGGCTTGCATGTTGGGTTTTATCTCCAGGTAATGGCATATCTGTTATATGTTTGCATGTTTGCAAACTTGTTTTTCTAAATTCCACAGGATATGTTTAATATCTACTGACCACAACGGTCGTTTTTCCTACAGTTTCTACAACACCAAATCTGTGATGCTGTGCATTGGCATCACTGCCACCGTGCTTCTGTGCGTCACCATCTTCAGCTTTCAGAGCAAGGTGAGCAACTGATGAAAGAATTATTGCAATCATTAATATTATTAAATTTACATTTTTAGTGAACATTGGTGTCTTTTATCATAATGCTTTTATAAAGAAATGTTGCTTTAAAGTACAATAAGTACAAATGTTTATACATGCAAAATACAACAATATGATTTATTTGTCTCTATAGATTGACATCACCTCATACCAAGGTCTTCTCTTCATTCTGTGTATGGTCATGTTTTTCTGTGCTATTGTCATGGGATTCGTGGTTCCCTTTGGCTATGTAAGTATTAGAAAGTAAAAGTCAACTATAGTAAAGCCTCACTGAGCTTCCCACTCAACTGAATAAATAGAGTTCAGGACCAGTGTTGGGGAAAGTTACATTTAAATGCAAATGCGTTATATTATTGCGTTACTCCCTAAAAAAGTAATTAATTAGGTAATTTAGTTACTCTTTATGTAAAGTAATGCATTACGTTACTTTTTCATTACTTTTATCTCAGCTGGCTGAGGCTCCTGTACAAACCCCTGAACCCCTGTGCGTAACGTGAAATAAACCAGAGCGTCATCTCACATTCCCTTTAAGAGCAGGCGCGCTTGTTCCATGGCGGATTGCTATTATAACGGCGGATTTGCCAGACGCACGCCAGGAGCGGTTCACAGCCGAGGAGACCGGCGTTCTCATCAGGGCCGTAAAACACAGAGAAGTGACATTGGGGATGGAGAAACACACCCAAATTAGCTTCGGTTAAACAGGCGTATGATAATTTGGGTAAATGTGTAAGCTAGATTTATGCCTATTTTTCACATCTTCATGGACACCACAATGATTTCCCTCATGTGGAATATTTTTCCTTGTAATTATGTATGGTTTGCAAAAATGTGAACTGTGTCTGTGTAGATGAGAGAAGCAAAGTGTATGCGTTGTGCACACGCTACATTATGGCCAAGCATGCGCCCTTAAAATAGCATCTGAATAACGCGCCGCTGACTTTAGACTAGATTTCTCCTGGTCTGTGGCGGAATTGTTTTCTGAAACTGCAAAATAGCACCAGGGAACGTTTGCGCCGGAACACGCCTCCTCTTTTCACTGAAACGCCCCCGGGAGCGCAAGTTCATTCCCTAATTTACCGACGTGCGTCTGTGGAGGGAAAAGTCCGCTGTGTGTCGGGTGCAAAATAGGAATGATACATGCGTCGCTGAACAAACGTGGAACAAAACGTGGTACAAAGTCAATTGCACTGGGTGCAAGATAGGGCCCGAAGTGCTCTTAAGCTGTGCGCTTTAGACCACCTGCTTAGATCCTTAAAATAGGGCCCCAGAAGTGAAATGAATAATCCTCAGGCTGAAGGAAATGCAAATTCATGCCTATACAGTAGAGGGCGCCACTCAGACAAACCTTTCAGCTGTGATGTCATTCTGTATTGCAGAAAAATAGAACCCAGAAGAAAGTTCAACACTCTTACTTCAGCAATAAAAAAAAAATAAAAAAATAAACACAAATATGATGTTTAACTTAGTCTTTTTCCCCCTAATTGGTTCATCAAAGTTCAGCAGCAAAGACATTGGTCAATAAAGTGAGATTCAATACATAAAGTATATTTGTGTAATTTAACATATTTAATTATAGGAGGTTCACATAATATTCTAAGTTTGCATTTCTCTGTTTTTATTCATTTTGAGGAATAGTGTTTTTGTTCAAGTGAGAGGATCTACAATAGCCATCA
This sequence comes from Vimba vimba, assembly GCA_022828995.1. Classification (NCBI taxonomy): domain Eukaryota; kingdom Metazoa; phylum Chordata; class Actinopteri; order Cypriniformes; family Leuciscidae; genus Vimba; species Vimba vimba. Next base: position 27,511,731 of record CM040838.1, read on the forward strand.
TGTTCACACACACAACGCCTCTGCAGTTCCTCACGATTATTTACTTACGATTTCACTCAACAAAACTCAGACAGGAGAGCTGTCAGTCAGTACATGGGAAAACAAAGTAACTTGTGTTACTTATTTAAAAAAGTAACTAAAATTAGAAAAAAAATATTTTGTTGCAAATTTGAAAGTACTGTATAACTTTACTCGTTAACTCGTGTTCCTTGTAATGCGTTACGCTCAACACTGGTTCCCATACACGAGTGCACATGTCTAAGTGACTGTATTACAGAGAAGAGAGAGAATTTTAATTCAGTAATTTAAAAAAACCTTTAAGCAAATTAATTAAACTGAAAAGTAACATATATTAATGTGCTACATTTATAAAGTAATGTGTTACTTCACTCACTAGATCCAAAGAAATGTGTACATAATGCATGTTGATTGTGATGTGTTACAACATTTTTAGATACTGGCTAATAATACCAGTCCCAATCTGTACAAAAGCATTCTCTGTCCTAGATTAGATTCTAGTCGCCTTCTAACGGTTTCTCTTTTAAAAGGTCCCCTGGTTACATGCGGTCTATGCCTGCATAGGAGCAGTGGTGTTTACCATGGTGAGAAGAAGATTAGTTAAGAAAGGATTATGGTTTTAAATAATGAGGATTTACTATGTGATATAATATGGACTGACCTGAGTCTCTGTCTCTTCTGTCTCAGTTTCTAGCCTTTGATTTGCAGCTGCTGATGGGGAACAAGCAATACTCCATGAGTCCTGAAGAGTATATCTTCGCCACTCTGAGTCTCTATCTGGATGTGGTGTACCTGTTCACGTTCCTGCTGCAGTTGTTTGGTGATGGTCGAGAATGAGCCACGGTTGTGTAGTAATATCCTCCATCACATACACTATTAATGTTCCAAACTGTTCTGCAAACCCAATGTATGTGGCCTTTTAAAGGGATACTCCACTTTTTTTGGAAATAGGCTCATTTTACAACTCCCCCAGAGTTAAACAGTCGAGTCTTACCGTTTTTGAATCCATTCAGCCGATCTCCGGGTCTGGCGGTACCACTTTTAGCATAGCTTAGCATAGATCATTGAATCGGACAGGACCATTAGCATCTCTCTCAAAAAATGACCAAAGAGTTTAGATATTTTTCCTATTTAAAACTTGACTCTTCTGTAGTTACATCGTGCACTAAGACCGACGGAAAATGAAAAGTTGCGATTTTCTAGGCTGATATGGCTAGGAACTATACTCTCATTCCTGCGTAATAATCAAGAAACTTTGCTGCCGTACCATGAGTCCAGCAGGCGTAATGATATAATGCAGCGCCTGAAAATAGGTCTAATAGGTTAGACAAACTTAGTCCCAGTCACGTTGGAAGTTACCGAGCTGGGGACTATTTCCAGGCGCTGCGTCATATCATTACGCCTGCTGGACGCAAAGTTTCTTGATTATTACGCAGGAATGAGAGTATAGTTCCTAGCCATATCAGCCTAGAAAATCGCAACTTTTCATTTTCCGTTGGTCTTAGTACACAATGTAACTACAGAAGAGTCAAGTTTTAAATAGGACAAATATCGAAATTCTTTGGTCATTTTTTTTTAGAGATGCTAATGGTCCTGTCCGATTCAATGATCTATGCTAAGCTATGCTAAAAGTGGTACCGCCAGACCCGGAGATCGGCTGAATGGATTCAAAAACGGTAAAACTCGACTGTTTAACTCTGGGGGAGTTGTAAAATGAGCCTATTTCCAAAAAAAGTGGAGTATCCCTTTAAGTTTTGGTAGGATTAAGGATAATCGACACTGTAAAAGTGTTTCTCAGGTAATGTGAATATGTGCTTTGTGTGTTAACTTATTCAAAGGTCAAAATCTAAAACATTTAATATGACTGAGACTGTTTAATTTGAATACAATTTAAATTAATAATACAAATACAAATTAAGATTAAAAATGTATATCAAATGTGGGTTTGTATCTTGGCCACATAAAATGAAGATAAAGCATTTTGCTAATGGCAGATGATGTTAGTTTTCACTCGGCTGGTTCAGAGTTTATATTAAGCTCTATTATTTAATACTGTTAATCAGTTTTTTGTATAAATGTTGTGTGTCAACAAACTGTGAAAAACAAGCAATGACTGAACATAATTTGAAAATGTCATAACCAATTTTGAATGATCACAATTTGTAATTGTGTATTGCATGTAATTTTTCATAATGAATGTATTTCTGTAACTTTCACATATATGTTGTTCTGTATTTGACAGTTCATTCTGGATTGGTTTGTTCGTTCAGTCAGTCATTTCTGGATACCCATAATGCACTGCAGCACTTCTGCTTGCATATGACCATTCTGTCTTCAATAAGCACTTTGTATTTTTGTCTATGAATGTAATAAAGTAGATATAAAACTGTGGCATCAGGGAGGCATGATATACAATGATTTCTTTTTGAGCTAATACTAACATAAGCTTCTTGATTAGAGCTTTTTAAGTATTAATACTTAGTAAATTGGCAAGTTGTCTTATGTTGCTAATGGGTATGAGAAAACTAGAAAGAACAGAGAAAAGAAGAAGAATGAACACAGTCAGGCAGTGATGTTGGACGAGAAGGCGTATCACACATGCGACACAATTTCTAGTGAAGCCCCGTATCGGGGTGTGTATTGATTTACTAGAGTCACGTGATCCACGACAAATGAAGCCTCACTTTCTGTCCAATCACGTGCGCGTTTCGCTTTGGGTGTCAGAAGGCTCGAACCCCAGATCTTATTTAACGAGTCATTGTTGGCTCAGTCTGGTTGATGGGTTTGTGAGGAGAGAAAATGAATTTATTTAATGAACAAATAAAACACAAACATTTAAGGCTTTTATTTGTACACATAACATTGAAACTATGGAGTGTGTTGTGGTTGCTTCATCTGCCAGAGCTTCTCACACAGGCTTCTGGCTGCTTTATTTTAAATAAGCGCCAGATGGCGCTGTTCTCTCGACACTCTCAAAGCTTTGGATCTTTTCCCGGAACAGTCAGGGGAACGCCTCAGTAATTCATGAGGCTTCATTTCCCCATCCCTACAGTCCAGTTCCTCCACACCAAACTCCTCATCCATGTCTTTATGGTCCTGCTTTGTGGACTGGTGCACAGTCATGCTGGAACTGGAGCATCCCCAAACTGTTCCCACAAAGTTAGGAGCATGAAATTGTCCAAAATGTCTAGGTATGCTGAAGCATTAAGAGTTCCTTTCACTGGAACTAAGCCCAACCCCTGAGAAACAACCCCACACCATAACCCCCCTCCACCAAACAATCCCACACCATAATCCCCCTCCACCAAACAATCCCACACCATAATCCCCCTCCACCAAACAACCCCACACCATAACCCCCCTCCACCAAACAACCCCACACCATAATCCCCCTCCACCAAACAACCCCACACCATAATCCCCCTCCACCAAACAACCCCACACCATAATCCCCCTCCACCAAACAACCCCGCACCATAACCCCCCTCCACCAAACAACCCCACACCATAATCCCCCTCCACCAAACAACCCCGCACCATAACCCCCCTCCACCAAACAATCCCACACCATAACCCCCCTCCACCAAACAACCCCGCACCATAATCCCCCTCCACCAAACAACCCCGCACCATAATCCCCCTCCACCAAACAACCCCGCACCATAACCCCCCTCCACCAAACAACCCCACACCATAATCCCCCTCCACCAAACAATCCCACACCATAACCCCCCTCCACCAAACAACCCCACACCATAACCCCCCTCCACCAAACAACCCCACACCATAATCCCCCTCCACCAAACAATCCCACACCATAACCCCCCTCCACCAAACAACCCCACACCATAATCCCCCTCCACCAAACAATCCCACACCATAACCCCCCTCCACCAAACAACCCCACACCATAATCCCCCTCCACCAAACAACCCCGCACCATAATCCCCCTCCACCAAACAACCCCGCACCATAACCCCCCCCACCAAACAATCCCACACCATAACCCCCCTCCACCAAACAACCCCGCACCATAACCCCCCTCCACCAAACAACCCCACACCATAATCCCCCTCCACCAAACCCCACACCATAACCCCCCCCCTCCACCAAACAACCCCACACCATAACACCCCCCTCTCCACCAAACAACCCCGCACCATAACCCCCCTCCACCAAACAACCCCGCACCATAACCCCCCTCCACCAAACAACCCCACACCATAATCCCCCCCCACCAAACAATCCCACACCATAACCCCCCTCCACCAAACAACCCCGCACCATAATCCCCCTCCACCAAACAACCCCACACCATAATCCCCCTCCACCAAACAATCCCACACCATAACCCCCCCCCTCCACCAAACAACCCCGCACCATAACCCCCCTCCACCAAACAATCCCGCACCATAACCCCCCTCCACCAAACAACCCCGCACCATAATCCCCCTCCACCAAACAACCCCGCACCATAACCCCCCTCCACCAAACAACCCCGCACCATAACCCCCCTCCACCAAACAACCCCACACCATAATCCCCCTCCACCAAACAACCCCACACCATAACCCCCCTCCACCAAACAACCCCGCACCATAACCCCCCTCCACCAAACAACCCCGCACCATAACCGCCTTCCACCAAACAACCCCGCACCATAACCCCCCTCCACCAAACAACCCCGCACCATAACCCCCCTCCACCAAACAACCCCGCATCATAACCCCCCTCCACCAAACAACCCCGCACCATAATCCCCCCCCACCAAACAATCCCACACCATAACCCCCCTCCACCAAACAACCCCGCACCATAACCCCCCTCCACCAAACAACCCCGCACCATAACCCCCCTCCACCAAACAACCCCGCATCATAACCCCCCTCCACCAAACAACCCCGCACCATAATCCCCCTCCACCAAACAACCCCGCACCATAACCCCCCTCCACCAAACAACCCCACACCATAATCCCCCTCCACCAAACAATCCCACACCATAACCCCCCTCCACCAAACCCCACACCATAACCCCCCCACCAAACAACCCCACACCATAACCCCCCCCCTCCACCAAACAACCCCACACCATAACACCCCCCTCTCCACCAAACAACCCCGCACCATAATCCCTCTCCGCCAAACAACCCCACACCATAACCCCTCCCCCCCTTTCCACCAAACAACCCCACACCATAACCCCCCCTTCATCAAACTTTATACTTGGCACAATGCAGCCAGAATCGTCCACAGGATTGCCAGACAGAGAAGCGTGATGTAAGGTTTGGCTGCAGCTGCTTGGCCATGGAAACCCATTTCATGAAGCTCTACACACTGTTCTTGAGCAAATCTGAAGGCCACACGAAGTTTGGAGGTCTATCGCTATTGACTCTGCAGAAAGTTGGCGATTTCTGTGTGCCTCAGCATTCGCTGACCCCGCTCTGTGATTTTACGTCGCCTACCACTTAATTGCTGAGTTGCTGTTGTTCCCCATTGCTTCCACTTTGTTATAATACCACTAACAGTTGACTGTGGAATATTTAGTAGTGAAGAAATTTCACGAATGGACTTATTGCACAGGTGACAACCGATCACGGTCCCACGCTTGAGTTCACTGAGCTCCTGAGAGCGACCCGTTCTTTCACATGTTTGTAGAAGCGTCTTCATGCCTAGTGCTTGAGTTTATACAACTGTGGCCATAGAAGTGATCTGAACACCTGAATTCAGTGATCTGGAGGGGTGTCCCAATACTTTTGGCAATATAGTGTATATATGTGTGTGTATATGTATGCATGTATGTATGTATGTATGTATGTATGTATGTAAATATATATATATATATATCTCCACACACACACACATATTATATAAACAAAAACTTATGTAAAATGTGATTAATTGATTTGACAGCACTAGTCTATATGTAGTCGAATTTAGACATTGGAAACGTAATTATAAATACATAATTATAAATTTCAATGAAAAATAAAAGAGCATATGATTCCTCACAATTTATAAAAAAAATAAAAAAAAAACTGAAGCTGATGTTTTGATGTTATTACAGTAGCTTAAAATGCTGTGAATGAATAAAAACCCCCAACAAAATACAAACAAGATTTTATTAAAAAAAAAGAAATTCAGGAGATCAGTTTTAAAAAAAGTAAAAACAAACAGAAGATGCTTTTTTTTTTTTTTTCATTAAAACAAAAAAAACAGTAACAGAATATCAGAAACGGTGGCACAGGAAGACACTTTACCGGCTAGAAACTGGTTTACATGCAGACAAACCATCAAACTGTTTCTTCAGCTATCTGTACAAAACGTGTGACTGTATAAATAAAGAATATGTTTAAAAAAAGCTGTTCAAGAGACAAGCCATTTGTTCAATAATCACATCACACCATACCGTATGGCTTTATGACGAGCTGTTTCTGTGGATCCAGACACCATCTCTAAACCCAAACTCTGAACTCCACGACTGACACTGTTCATGGCTCTGTCTGCTGAACAGCTTCAACACCCCATGTTAGCAGCAATACATTTTGAAACTATGAAATGATCTGTTCAAAACATTAGCAGCTATTCGTTGGAAATCGATGACATTAAATCATGCAAATTGAACTGATTCAGTCTCATCCCAGTTGCTGAGAATTTAGATATGTAATGAATCTGAATTGTTATCATTTCAAAGTTTCAAAACCGTGTTTCATGTTTCGTGTTTGTAATGGATGATATGATTTAGCAAGCTTAATAACCAAAAACAAATCCTGTGTTCCTTCATGAGGTGCGTGGTATCATTTGAGAAATATCTTTAGACATAGCGTTGTCAAAACTTAAAACATCAACAGTAAAATCACATTGACAAAGTAGGCAAAGGGTGAGAAGTCAAAGAAATGAGAATAAAAATAGTGAAAAACACTTGATCATTGCCGTAACCAACTAACTCATGCTATTTCAAATCTCATCATCTCCATGATCATTCATATGGATTTAGGGCTTTTAAAATATTTCTCAGTTAAGAAACGAAAACTAAAGGCATGTTGATTCTTGGTGGCATTGATATCTTTGGTTGCAGGAATGAATCGATTCTTTGGGTGGCCTGAAGATTTCAGGGAATCTCAGTAAACTGTAAAAGAGGTATAGATCCATTTCAGTAACACAACGTTCTTTGAATATACTTTCAAACTATCCTAGTAGCTACAAGATGTTTTTATATGTAAAAGAGTCTCTTTATGAAAACCGTTGAACAGTTTTCAGATCAAGGTCATGGCTTTAACATTGGTGAAATGTAAAAGCACCGAGAAGAAGAAGTAACAGCTGCATCATGAGCCCTTTAGTGTGATAGAAGCCCTTGTGTTTATATCCTATAGAAGAGCCACACAAAAAAGGTACAAGGTACAAAAACAACTCATGTGGAACCATGAGTAAATATACACTCTTTTTTAGATTATCAATGACATCAAAGCTTTCATTTCGGATAGTCAAACTCTTTCAGAAGTGCATTATGATTGACCAGGACAGTAAATTTCAAGTACAACAACAAACTGCACAGAGAAAGAACATTTGCACACGAAACAAATTCCCCCAAAATCCTATGAATCAGGGATTTAGAAAGGAACAGCAACCGACACACACAAGCGGAGGAATCCTCGTCATCTAAAGAGCGAACACTACAGCTAATCTCAGTCGGACGATGGAAACAGCAGCGTGAAGGAAGAGAGCCACTGAAGAACTGCTTCTGTCCTTCTTCATCCTAATCCTAGTTGTTCCTGCTGATCATGTCATGTTTAATCCCAGCACCACAGCGAAGGCTTCTACACACTACCAAAGCCATGATAACACTCGACCTGATGAAGCCTCGCACTGTCCAGAACCACAAAACACTCGCTTATTCGTCAGTGTTGGGCTCTTGCTTTCCAATGAAGATGTGAAGAGAAGCCTCTAAGTGCCATCTGAAAGATCATTTTTATCAAGCTCGCATATTGAAGTTCAGTAATTTCACTTCAATGGCAATGAAAACGACCTATAAATTGTCATTTAAGTGAAATGACTGAACTTAAATATATGAGCTTGATAAAAATTATCATTCTAGAAGAAAATTTCAGAAGGCACTTTTACATCTGAACTCTTCATATCTTAACAGCCTAAAGACAAAATATATTTACTTGAGAGGCAAAAATGTGTACAAGAGTAAGACTAGCTTTCAGAGAATATTTCTGCAACCATGTGTATTTCTCTTACCAATAGAGTTCTACTCAGGGCTTGACATTAACTCCCGCCAACTCTCCGAAAGCGTGTGTGTTTCAACAGTGGCGTCACTACCAGCCACTTTGCCGGGTTGAATTTTAGACTAAATATATACATTTTTCAGCTGTAGCCTTTTAAAAAGGCATCATACACTAAGTGCAATGTAGTGTCACTGAAATATCTGAAACACTTCCAATACTCATTTTCCGCAGAATAGATCCACAATACCAGCTGTCCTCTCTCTCTCTCATCTCTCCGACAGCGAGTGACACAAACCCGCCTCTCCTCACTCACTCGCTTCATTTGCTCCGGATGAATATTGTTGGTGTTACAAGGCTTGAATTTCAGCGTGGGATTGCGCGTATCGTGTATAATTTGACTCGTTCCTCCAGGTTTTGCGATCACAGCCAAAGTGCGCGCACATAGATCTTTCTCGCTGCTTACTGCGCTTAAACAATCAAACACACACACAATAATGTCAAAATGCTGGTCTTAGCGAGTATTCACATAAACACAGTCAGTTATGTTTAAAGTGAACGTAAGCAGTTGAGAAAGAAAACGCATGTGTAACAGTATAATCCGTGTCAGGCCTTAAAGTGACAGCAGCCTAATATTCCTGCTGCCAAATTATGAGATAACATTAAAAATATCTATATGGCAGTTTTTCCCCATGGAATCGATGTCAAGATTGTGGCGGAAAATGCGGAGTGGCTGGTAACTTTGGAAAACCACTCGCCACAGGGGCTGGTAAGCAAAAAAGTTCATGTCAAGCCCTGGTTATAATATATATATTTGGCATAGTAAAAATAAACGTCAAAAAAGGACGACTAAAGAAATTAATATTACTTTCCGAAAAAGAATTACACTGTTTTTCTTATACAGTAGGTAGGTTGACTCAATTAGGCCAACAATTTAAGATCACATGACTAGTGATGGGAGAAACAAAGCTATTCTAAACTTTGAATCAACTGAACCAAATGATTCACAACATGATTCACTGGTTTGAATCGCTGGAAACACTGCTGGTCAGAACAGTGCAAATGCAGCCAAAACTCAGCCAAAACATGCATAAAACTTATATAAACCAATTGCAAATGTTTTCTTGAAAGTATAATCTATTAAATGCAATTAACAAAACATCGAACACCATTAAATATTAAGTGCCTTTATAAAATGTGCTGTTTTATTAAATTTGTTTAAGAACTGGGTTAATCAGTCCAATAAGTGACTATTAACTACAATTCATATTTTTAAACGTCGAAGTCGAACCATAGAAATTTAGAAACATTTCTAGACAGTTGTGACGTAACGAAGCCTCGTTTACTGAAATCACATGACTTCGGCAGCTTGATGCGCGTTACGAATCACTGGTCCGAAACAAATGATTCACAAAGGTTTTGAATCTTCACGAAGCCGCGTTTCACCCATCACTACACAAGTCCAAGATGTCCGCCATATCGGCCAGCGCGGCATATATACAACACGAGTGTCCTTTTAGTACATTTAGGTATTGTGACTTGAAAACGAGACAAAAATACGGAATAAAACTGCATAACAATGAACCTTCCAATGCCTTGATCTTCTTCCCCTGTCATTGTTATTTTGCCCCACTGCATGTGTTTAATAGCAGTAAAACAACATAACAGCGAATCTTTCCTTCCAGTTGGTGAGTTTGATTACATATCTGCTATATGCTCTTTATGCAGATCTGCTATTTATGGCAGTCCTGTATTGAGAAGCTTCATCAAGTCAATATGTTATCATCACTTTTATGAAATATTTTTGATACTAACAAACCACTTAATGTCACTTCCTCTAGACCTTCGTACTGTAAGCCAATAAAAGTAATATTTATGAAACACTATGTACATTACAATGCATATTTCCAACGCTTTTGGAAACCTGAAAGATTTGGTGGCAATACATACACCAAAAAATTGCATTTTAACTAAAGTGTGAAGGGAGGAGACAGAAGTTTAACTCTAAAATGATTAATTATACTTTTTTACATTTTCATATTTTAAATAAAAATGAATTGATCCTGAACACTGTAACGTTAGGCACAAACTGTTTCACAGGTAATCATTAGATTTAAAATGCCCCTCATAAAACACATTTCTACAAAAATCTGGTTCGTTTCCATTACTATGTTTAAAAAAGCTTAAACAGCTGAAGCGCATCAAAAATAACCGGATAATCTCACAATATCAGATATTCTATCTATATCTGCATCTAATAGTTCATTTGAACTTGAAAGACAAATCTGTATTGCCCTGGTATGTACCAAAAAAAGATAATTTTTTCAATAAATAATAATTTAATGATTGTCTGATGCTTTCAGAGAACTTTCAGTGATGATCGAATTAGAGTGATTTTATCACTATTTCTTTATAGATTCTTAAATGGTACGACATGAAGAAGTGGCTTTAAATGGTTTCTTCAGCAGAACATCACACGACACACTCAAAAATAGGACAAAAATGCACTGTTTGCATCTGTACAAAAATATCTTACTGCTGCGGACTGAAGAAAAACAAAAGAACAAATCCCCAAAAAATAAAAGGTTGCATATTTTACAAAAAAATAAAAGACATGTTTTACTTTCTCTTTTCTCATCCTCCCATATTAAAGAATTAGTTCTTAAAAATAAGAATTTGCCATAACGTGCATAAAAGAACACATTGTGTTTTCCTTAGCCTTTTCTAAATTATCTTAATTTTTTATGCTTTTTTCTGTTTTGTTATCAAATAGATGAATGGATAGCTCTTTTGCACAGTCTCCCACTGTTGGCCGAGTGACACCTGAAGAGAGAGGAGTTGAACAAAAGATGAGTGACGTCCTTCTCGGTCTCTGTTCTACAAAAGATACAAGATCCTTTTGTGATCCGTATCCCCTCTGCTACTCTTCCGTCTGTGGAAATCTGCAAATCTCACAGAGAGATTTCCATTGTCCACAGAACTGTAGAGCACCTGTGAGAGAGAGAGAGAGAGAGAGAGAGAGAGAGAGAGAGAGAGAGAGAGAGAGAGAGAGAGAGAGAGAGAGAGAGAGAGAGAGAGAGAGAGAGAGAGAGAGAGAGAGAGAGAGAGAGAGAGGAGAGAGAGAGAGAGAGAGAGAGAGAGAGAGAGAGAGAGAGAGAGAGAGGGAGAGAGGGAGAGAGAGAGAGAGAGAGAGAGAGAGAGAGAGAGGGAGGTTATATGTAGTGCCTTGTAAAAACTGTAATCCAGATTTTCTATTAACTCATTGCTAGCATGTTTCTAACAAGTTTTAACACATTGTTATGTTTAGCATGTTTTTAGCATATTTCTAACATGTTTTACCAAGTTGCTAGCATGTTCCAACACATTTCAAGTAACATTTAACACATTGCTAGTATATTGTTAGCATTTTTAACATGTTGCTAGCATGATTGATCACAATGTTGTCATTTTTTTATCACTAAATAAGCACATTGCTAGCATAAATTAACAAGTTAACATGTTTAAAAGTGTTTTGCTATCATGTTTTAACATTGTTAACATGCTTTGGCACATAGCTAGCATAAATGGCACACTGTTAACATGTTGATTTATCATAGTTTTGGAATGTTTCTAACATGAATTAGCATGTTGCTAGAATGTTTTTACATGCTGCCGACATGACTCAGCACATTGCTAGCATGTTTCTAGCATTATTTAATACATTGCTAGAATGTTTTAACGTGTTGCTAGCATGTTTCTAACATTAATCAGCACATTCCTAACATGTCTTAGCAAGTTGCTAGCATGATTTAACACACTGCTAACACATTGCTAGCATTTTTTACACATTGCTAGTATGTTTTAACATGTTGCCAACATGATTTGACACATTGGTAACATTTCTAGCATGCATTAGCACATTGCTAGCATGATTTACCATGGTGTTGGCATGTCCTAGGCTAGTTGCTAAGCTTTGCTAGTGATAAAAGATAGTTAAATACTCTATAAGAGTATAAAAATATAAGCCGCAGTGCCAAATCGGCCATTTGATAGACAGCGCACTGAACGTTTCCCATCTTTTATGTGTTGTATTACCAAAGCTTCATTTGCTGTGCTGATAGGAATAATTAGTGTGTTCCGAAGGCGTCTCCATGGAAACCTGCTGCTGTTGTCCACTGTTTTCCTACATCACACAGAATGAGAATGAATCACATGTAAGTAATGAACCAGTTCATTATGTAAAGCAGTGTGTGTGATGATGAACGGTTGTCGTACCTCTAATGTAACACTAGAGGGAGGCACTGGGGTGTACTGAGGGATGTACGTTCCTTGCATAGCTGTGTTAGGAATATACTGTAGACAACAAAAATAAAACAATGGTTAAAAACTTTCCATTGCATTTTAAAGTGCCCCTATTATGCAATTTTAAAGGTTCCTAATGTTGTTTTGGAGTCTCCTACAACAGGTTTACATGCATCCAAGCTCAAAAAACACTTAATTTCCTCATAAAATCCACTGCAACATTCAACTTTTCTCTCAGTGTCTGAAACGGTTCGATCAAGGATTCAGTCTCTCTAAACCCCGCCTCTCTGAGAGCTGCTCTGCTCTGATTGGTCAGATGGCCCAGTCTGTTGTAATTGGTCGACCGTGTCAGAAACCAAACACTCATTAGCATATCTGAATTTCAGCTCCGGATCTTCCTCAGCTCTTGATACTCAGTGATACGAACAGTAACGATGGCGTCGGTTTTACCGTATCAATCTCATCAAAGTGGATTTGCTCTGTCAGCAGAAAACAGCGTCTTCTCCACATGAACAACACGAACCAAACTCTTCAGTCTCAGATAAACTACAGTGTTTGAGGGTCAAAGTAGACGTTGTTCACGGCAGCCAATGAAGAACATAGACTGGCATTATGCAAATCTGTTACAAACCTACGCAGATTCAGCAGGAAGTGAGACTGGAATTACTGACGACTCGTTTCAGTTCAGAATCACTTCTTTCTTTTGAGAGACAAAAACTCCATTTATCTGCACTTTGAAACTTTGCAGATCTTTTACAGTCACAAACAGCTCTATTACACACTCCATGAATGGTAATATCCCAAAAAAGCTTAATGGGGCACTTTGATAGTAATTAGATTCTAAAATAAAAGGGCTTTCGCACCGGGTAGTTCTAGGAACGAGCCACCAGTGGTTCCCTGAGAACTAAAGGTTCCCATAGGAACATCTTCCTGCATTCGCCGCACTTGTTTTTGTGACTTTTATTTTGACGGCGCTGAGAACGCAAGAACCTGAGCTCACATCGCTCGCATTCCCCGCGTTCATTAGTTTACGATCTGTTTAATAGTCCTGTCTGATACGTTATTAGGTAGAACTGTTGTACAGAAAGACAGTAATGAAAAGGTATTAGCGTTTGCCGTGTGGTTGATGTCCAGTGTCGCTAGCAGAGCAGAAACACATAATCCTGTTTCGCTTGGTCCCCTCAAAGTTGTGTTGGATTTTCTCCTAAGCGTAAATGTTAGGAGGTTCATCTATCACTGTTTTTGTAGAGTTAGTTTCTGGAGTAAATATATAGGCTGCTATAATCTGTGTTTACACCGCTTTTTTAAAGCTGCAGTCCGTAGTTTTTTCTCTTTGTCGCCATCTCTGTTTGAAATCTGCAAATGCAGTTATTCACAGATTTATCAACTTTACGTGGGTTGTGCCTCGGCACGGCACAGCGCGGATGAATCCGATGTTTTGAGGAGAATGTGCGGCTGTCAGTCGGTGTGGATCCTGGCGTTCGCAATCACAGACTCTACTTTCTGGAAGTATGACCAACATAAGAACTTTCACCAGAAAATGTCCTCTGAACAAGCAACATCCACTTTTGTTCTGACCAACTAAGGGAAAAAAATCATTGCAGTAAATCACGCTGATTAAATCTATCAATCGCTTATCATATCACATCAAACCGTGCAAATTATACTTTGTTCTCAAATTGTTAATGTTAACAACATCAGCATTGCGTGACTACATTTAATGCCCTTCCGATATTATCCTTGTTTTCGCATGGGCCGGTTGCAGTCTCTTTTTTTCTGTAGCCACTCCGAAGTCTTTTGCATTTTACAACGGGTGAATCTCCAGTTGGTGATTGTCGTTTAAACCTTTCTGGATCCGCCATCAAACTGATAAGTTTAATTATATCAAGAGCTGTGAGAAAAGGCTATAAATCTCCTCCTCCAGCATCCTCACACTCATAGCCGACTAGCCGAGACTCGTCTTTATGTGGACAGATGTGACGTAATGACACAAAGACATGCTCGAATTTCCAGCGGAAATCCACCAGTACCACTGGAGTTAAAAACATTATTACAAGCTTACCGTTTTGAGTCGAGCTACGGCAAGCAGAGAGTTTTGAACACCGGCTGGTTATTTACTCGCTCAAAAAATTATTTTGGATAATTTTTAACCCAAAAAAGTTACGGACTGCAGCTTTAAAAATGCTGGTGTTTCGCGTGCATTCGGCCAATCAGAGAACACTAACATCTCTGGTAGTTCCTATAGTGCTGGTTTAGACTCTGAAGAAGGTGTTAAATTAGTTCTTTAAAAGGAGTTCCTAGAAGTAAAATCGTTCCTAGTTCCTGCGGAGCGAACGCGCCAAAATCCGGGAACTTCCGCCAGTAGTTCTAGGAACTATGAAAAGGTTCCTCTGGTGCGAAAGCCCCTAAAGACAAACTCCTGTTGAGGATCTATTAAAGGTGAAAGAGCTCACCGTGCCGGCGCTGCCGAGAGACAGGTGACCCAGCTGTTGGGTCAGGGGTCCCATCATAGACGTGGGCTGAATGGACATCGGGTGATCCATAGCTTGAGTCAGAACGGTCCCCTACGCACAGAGAGAGAGGTGTTATAAACCCAGAGATGATGCATGTAAAGCTACAGTAAAGCATAGGTGACACTCACTGCGGGCTGCATGAGGTACGACTGATGATGCATCCAGGACGGGCTGTGCATCTGTGGACACAGACACAAAAAACATGGATATCTCCTCAAAAACTGATCCTGTCTCATCATGCACACTTCCCTACATCTCCCCACACTTCAGCCTCACAGAATTACACTGCAGGCACTGGAGACATACTGGGCCTGACTTCAAATGCACCATACCAGCCAATATTAATTAGCTATCCCACAGTGCACCTGGATCCATATGCTGCTCATTGTGTGCCAGATGGTCCCGTTCGTGACTGGAATGGGACAGGGGTTTGCATCTAAAAATAGCATTTACATGAGCCTTTATGCACATACACAGGCTACAAAAGTTTGAAATAATTAAAGGGATAGTTTGCCCAAAAATGATATTTAAGCCATGATTTACTCACCCTCAAGCCGTTCGAGATGCATATGTCAATCTTTTTTCAGACGAACACATTTTCAGTTATTTTAGAAAATGTCTTAAATCTTTCAGTGTTTATAATGTGAGGCAATGGGGTCCAGCTGATTCACGTTCGAAAATGTACATACATCCTTCACAAAAATAATCCATCCGGCTCCAGGGGGATAAACGAAGGCCTTCTGAGGGTAATCCGTGCGGTTTTGTCGTAAAAATATACATATTTAAAACTTTATAAACTAAAATAACTGGCTTCCGGTGGCGGTCGGTGCGCGTTCACAGAGATGGATGCTGGCATATGACGTAAGACGTAGCGTAGGAAGCGTCGTGACGTAGAACGAACGTGACAGCGCAGCCAGAGAGCAGAGCAAAACAAAACTCAACGTTCGTTCTACGTCATGACGTCATTCATCTCTGTGAACGCGCACCGACCGCCACCGGAAGCCAGTTATTTTAGTTTATAAAGTTTTAAATATGTATATTTTTACGACAAAACCGCACGGATTACCCTCAGAAGGCCTTCGTTTATCCCCCTGGAGCCGGATGGATTATTTTTGTGAAGGATGCATGTACATTTTCGAACGTGAATCAGCTGGACCCCATTGCCTCACATTATAACCACTGAAAGATCTAAGACATTTTCTAAAATAACTGAAAATGTGTTCGTCTGAAAAAAGATTGACATATGCATCTCGAACGGCTTGAGGGTGAGTAAATCATGGCTTAAATATCATTTTTGGGCGAACTATCCCTTTAAGAATTTTAAAGAAGTCTCTTCTGCTCACTAAGGCTGCATTTATTTGATCAAAAATACAGTACAAATAGTGAAATATGATTACAATTCGAAACAGCTGTTTTCTATGGGAATATATGTTAAAGTGCAATTTATTCCTGTGATCAAAGCTGAATTTTCAGCATCATTACTCCAGTCTTCAGTGTCACATGATCCTTCAGAAATCATTCTAATATGATGATTTACTGCTCAGTTACAGTATCATCAATTATTATTGGTGCTCAATTATAATTAATGGTTCTTATTATTATTATTAATTTTTAAAGGTTTGCTCTTTAATCAATATTTATTATTATTATTTAATTTTAATCAACTTAAAAATTATCAACTTTTATTCAGGATTCTTTGATGAACAAAGTTCAATAAACAACATTTATTTGAAAAAGAAATCTTTTGTAACATTATGAATGTCTTCACTGTCACTTTTGACAGTAAACATGTTTTAATGGTAGTTTCACGGTTTCCATAAAAAATATTAAGCAGCAAAAATGGCACAAATGTTTCTTGATCATCAAATCATCATATTAGAGTGATTTCTGAAGGATCATGTGACACTGAAGACTGGAGTAATGATGCTGAAAATTCAGCTTTAATCACAGGAATAAATTACATTTTAACATTTATATATATATATATATATGTATATATATATATGTATATATATATATATATATATATATATATATATATATATATATATATATATATATATATATATATATATATATATATACACTGTATATATATATATATATATATATATATACACTGTATATATATATATATATTCACCACAGAAAACAGCTGTTTTAAATTGTAATGAAATTTCACAATATTTCAAAATGATTTTTTTACTGTATTTGTGATCAAATAAATGCAGCTTTGGTGAGCAGAAGCGACTTCTTTTGAAAACATTTAAACAAAAAAACTTACACCAAACTTTTATAAATGTGACACAAAAAAAGGATGCAATGAATGATGATGATTTTAATTTTTGGGTCTGCTATTCCTTTAATATTTAGCTGGAGACTTGTACCTCCGTTGATAAAAAAATTTAAAATAGCCAATCACCATCGAGTATTTCACTGCATATGGCAGCGAATTTGCTATACCTTCCTTGGTATATCAACCAATCATAGAAGAGACGTAAATTACATGATGTTAGTTTGAACTGTTACCACTGATGAAGAGTAGAGATGGATTATTGCTTCAAGTGATAGGCTAAGACTAGGTGAGTTCAATTATTTTTTTATTGTCTTGCTGTATATGAGTCATTTTCTGAAAACTTTTCTGTCTAAAAGTGACCAAAAAAGCAATTTTAAAGCAGTCAAAAAATAAAATCCTTGTGAAGGTCAAATGTTGTATGCCTCTTTATTTTAAAACCCACCAGCCGCCCTTACATGCTAGCAGACTGAGCTGTAGCATCGTTCATCTAATAGGCCATTCAGTGCGCTTTAAACGTGTGTCAGACCTACAGGACCTCAGCGAATAGAGTTAGCTTTTGCCTGTTCATCCATCCGCTCTCAATAAGTGTCAGAATTCCCACAAGCCCCTGCGGTCTGATATTCTCCCTCAACGCTTGCTGAGTCACTGTGAGCTTCCATCTGGCTGCTGTCGGCTTTGGCACACGCTCAGACT
Source organism: Vimba vimba (assembly GCA_022828995.1). Classification (NCBI taxonomy): domain Eukaryota; kingdom Metazoa; phylum Chordata; class Actinopteri; order Cypriniformes; family Leuciscidae; genus Vimba; species Vimba vimba. Next base: position 27,529,759 of record CM040838.1, read on the forward strand.
GAGCTCAGTATCTCTACAAAATGAAAAAATCTAATCTGGACTGACATTCAGAAATGTGTGATCAGACATGAAGGTCTGCTCAGACATGGAAGAGTCAGACGAGTAAGTTAACAGAAGATGTTGATGTAGGAAAGCATTATCAGTAAACCATTGCTCTGACCTTATAAGTGTGTTAATGTGTTTTGATAAATACTGCACAAAAAACTTTTTTCCTCTATAATATTTGTGTGAGTATGTGAACAGTGAACTGATATAATTATTTTAAACAGCACGTCTTATGCCATTTTACAAAGTCTTGATGTTGTTTTCAGGCTCTACTAGAACAGGTTTTCCTTCTTGAATGTTGATTATTTTCCTCATATTCTCCATTGTTGCGGCTCCTCTCTTCCCAGTCTGTCAGTAACGCTCTGTTTAGTTCCTGCCTCTATGAAGCCCCTCCTTCTGAAAAGCACACTGTGCTCTGATTGGTCGGCTGGAGCAGTGTGGTGTGATTGGTCAAGCGCTTCGAGTGTGTTTGGGAAATGTCCCGCCCCTTACCATAACCGCCAGTTTAACACACTACTAACTAACTCAACCAGGCCCCGGCCCTTTATTCTGCGCATTAATTATTTAAATGAGGAATATTGTGACGTGTTCGTTCCCAGAAGAAACTCAAGACGTTTCAGGGAGTTCAGAAACACTGACACTGACATAGAGAATAACTCCCGCTGGAGGAACTTAAAGTCCCCCTGTGGTGAAAATCCAGCTTTTAATGTTGTTTATGTGTCTATGTGGTGTGTTTAATGTGCTTTAAGACAAATCATGTGTAAATTCATAAGTCGACAGCATTGCTGAGTATTTTCTTCTTAAAACTGCAGTGAACCAAAGACAGTCTCAAAAACACGCTTTGAAATCGCTGGTGTTTCTGACGTCACAAACTACCTTGTAACCAATCAGATCAACGTGTGATCGTCAACCAGTGGATCTCTGAGCTGAGTGAGTGAGTGGAGGCGGGGCTCATTTACATATTCATAGAACCGCGTATACTAAATGAGACAAGGGTGTCGAGTTACATTCAAGATATTTTAAGGCATGACGAATATTTTTCAAGATATTTTAAGGCATGACGAAGGAAAAAACGTTGTAATTTTGGTGATCAAAGATGAGTTTTAAGGGATAAAATGATTGACTACAGGGGGACTTTAAGAACTTTGCATAGCTTTTATATGCTCAAACAGCAACATTACACACTAAAGAGAGATGAACATGGAAAAAAGCATCATAGGTCCTCTTTGATGCTCACCTGGTAGGACGGTAATTGTGATTGCATGTATGGAGACAGAGATGTCTGAGCAATCATTCTGTTTGGAGCAATGCTGTACGGAGAAGGATAAAACCTGAAAATAATCAGCAAAAACAATCAAGCTTAAACATCAGCACTTAAGTTGTTCAGTTAAAAAGCAGTTAATATTGTGATGATATATAGGCAAATAAACAAGCATTTTTAATATACACATTAAATAGTAGATGCATTAACCCTCTGAGGTCTGAGCTGTTTTCTGGGCCCTGGAGGTGTTCTGACATGCTCTGACATTTCTGGTTATTTCTGTTACTTGTGACATTTTCATGGTTAAAGTCTAATTACACTGTATTCAGCACAAACTCTGCTACAATAATATATCAACAGCATGTATGTAAAAGTTTGTAGTTTTGAGATAATGACATTTATGCGTGGTTTGTGAAAATACAAAAAAAAATTCTCACTGAAATAAGGCCATGAAACCCATACTGATTATTTCTTCACAAGACTTTTGAAAATTGTATCACGTAGCCTAGAATATTTGCTGCAAAACTATGTGAAAATCACCCTGACTGCTCATTCAGATAAGACAATATATTGATTTAAAAATTTTATGACGTGTTTTGTGTGAAAAAGCCTTATGCGAGAGCTCATTAATATGTAAGCTTTTCTCACCTGAGAAAGACAAAGAACCTCCCCTAACGGCCCTATTAGGAGCTATCAGGCCCTGTCATTCTGAGCAACCTTGCACAATACTGTAAATGAGGAGATTTAAAAAATAATGGCTTTTAAATTGTTTGGATTTATTTACAACACAGCATCGTCCAAAGATACACAACACATGCCAAAAAAGCACTTATTGAAAACAATGATCCAAAGACAGAGACCTTTGTGCCATTCCTAAAAACATACATACCTTTAATTTCCAAGGTGTTTGATTTTCACTTTACCATGTACAGAGACTCATGTGAATTTTGAATTCAGCAGTCCTCAGTGTCATCTGGGCCCTGAAAAAAAAGTGAACATACTGATATCAAGAGAAAGGCCTGCACGATTTTGGGAATAAATTTTAGATTTTTCTGGTTAAAATTGTTTTTTAAAATTCACAGAACACACACACACACACACAAATGTTTGCAACTAGATATAATGAACAGTGAACACCAGGTTTGTTGTGCCTTGTAGGCATAAGCTATGCGCAGTGCTGGATAAAATAATAATAACCTATAACAGTATAAATCTTCCAAAAGATTTAAGTAACAACTAAGCTAGAGAAAAATATATTGATTATCATGTTACTTAAAATGTTTCCATTCGTGGTCCATATGAAATGAGATAATAGTAAAAACATGAAGCTGTTTGTTTTTCAAACGCGATCGCGATCCAAAATATGATACATTCAAATGCAATCACGATCCAAAATATGATACATTCAAACGTGATCACGATCCAAAATAAGATACATACAAATGCGATCACGATCCAAAATATGATACATTCAAACGTGATCACGATCCAAAATATGATACATTCAAATGCGATCACGATCCAAAATATGATACATTCAAATGCGATCACGATCCAAAATATGATACATTCAAACGTGATCACGATCCAAAATAAGATACATTCAAACGCGATCACGCTCAAATATAAAACATTATGGTTACCAAATACATATCTACGTTTGAGCAGATATCCACAAACACAGTAACAGTAAACACGGGTCTAAATATTATAATATTCACCATCTAGCAACAGTTCAACTGCAATGTGAAATTTATGCAACAATAGCAAACTAATATGTAAGAATTTCTTACCTTATCTTTCTTGTCTTCAAATTGCGTTCTTCTTCTCCTGATGTAAATCCAATGTAAGCTCAGCCACGTCTTTCAAACTCGACGAAAAGTGAAGTGAAGTGTTTTGTTGTTGAGGTAATGAGGGCGATCGCGTTCCATGTGGAGATTTGCATGTGAATCTCTTTTGCGCGAGTAGGCGTGGCCAAATTAACTGTAATGAGCAAGCGTTTGAGAATCTGGACATCTTGTTGGTTTTATACAAATTACTTAAACAGAGAATATTTGTTTTCGTTTTGAATCCGATCATTTAAAAGTACACACTTATATGTTTATAAAGGTTTATGGCTCATAACTGTGTGACAAGTATTCGCAGAGTTTTGTTTCAGTTTATAGACGTGCTCAAGAAAAAAAAGTTCACCGCGACGGAGAGGCAGAACGCACACCCTGTTTATTTTCTTTATTTTACAAAAGCACAATGTTTTGATTTGATTGTAAGTGGACACATACAAAAGTAGAAATATCACAGATTCTTTTTTTATATTTCTTTTTTCTGTATGACCATAAATGACGGAGAAATTTAAGTTTATAGTGCTACAATGTGGAGAAAATCCAGCAAAACGCGCCGGCGCGTTTGTCGACCTCAGAGGGTTAAAACAGGCTTTGAGAGTGTTCTCACCCGTTCTGTAAAGCTGTTGGGTCGTATGTGAGCGTCATTCCTCCCTGAACGTGGAAATGAATATGATTAACTTTACATCATATGCACAGGGTCTGTATGAATACTCGCATATGTAAATATAAATACTCGCTCGTACCGTATCACTGTCTCTATGCCAGGGTCGACCGTTCTGTAGGTACTTTGTCTGGTTCTGTCGCTTCTTTTGTCCTCCGTCAGCAAACTTGCATAACAACGGTTCTGAAGGTACTACAGTCAAAGCGACCAGTAACCAAAATATTAGTTTCAAAATGTCTTTAATTGGAATTTATATAAAATAAATCAAATATATATTGTCTACCTGGCACTCCTGGTGGGGTTTTGATGTATTTTCCATTAAAATGCTGAATGATGGCTTCACACTTCTCTGTAGATTCCATCCTGTTATACAAAGACATGGATAAACTAATAAATGGTGGGAAAAGTTGTGAAATTCGGATGGATGGATGGATGGATGTGTATATGTGGATGGATGGATGGAAGGATGGATGGATATATGTGGATGGATGGATGGATGTGTATATGTGGATGGATGGATGGATGGATGGATGTGTATATTTGGATGGATGGATGGATGGATGGATGGATGGATGTGTATATGTGGATGGATGGATGGATGGATGATGGATGGATGGATGGATGGATGATGGATGGATGGATGGATGGATGGATGGATGGATGGATGGATGGATGGATGGATGGATGATGGATGGATGGATGGATGGATGTGTATATTTGGATGGATGGATGGATGGATGGATATATGTGGATGGATGGATGGATGGATGATGGATGGATGGATGGATGGATGGATGGATGGATGGATGATGGATGGATGGATGGATGGATGTGTATATGTGGATGGATGGATGGATGGATGTGTATATGTGGGTGGATGGATGGATATGTATATGTGTATATGTGGATGGATGGATGGATGTATGTGTATATGTGGATGGATGGATGGATGGATGGATGTGTATATTTGGATGGATGGATGGATGGATGTGTATATGTGGATGGATGGATGGATGGATGGATGGATGGATGGATGGATGGATGTGTATATGTGGATGGATGGATGGATGGATGATGGATGGATGGATGGATGGATGGATGGATGATGGATGGATGGATGGATGTGTATATGTGGATGGATGGATGGATGGATGTGTATATGTGGGTGGATGGATGGATATGTATATGTGTATATGTGGATGGATGGATGGATGTATGTGTATATGTGGATGGATGGATGGATGGATGGATGGATGTGTATATTTGGATGGATGGATGGATGGATGTGTATATGTGGATGGATGGATGGATGGATGGATGGATGGATGTGTATATGTGGATGGATGGATGGATGGATGGATGGATGTGTATATTTGGATGGATGGATGGATGGATGTGTATATGTGGATGGATGGATGGATGGATGGATGTGTATATGTGGATGGATGGATGGATGGATGGATATATGTGGATGGATGGATGGATGGATATATGCGGATGGATGGATGGATGGATGGATGTGTATATGTGGATGGATGGATGGATGGATGGATGGATAGATAAAATACCTAGCGAAGCCGACTCCTCTGCTGGTTCCGTTAGCGTCCCGTAAGATGCGAGTGGAAATGACCTGACCGAAGGACTTGAGCATGGCCTCCAGCTCCTGCTCGTCCATGGACACGGGCAGGTTAGAGATGTACAGGTTAGTGGGATCCTGTTCCTGTTGCTGGAAATAAATGCAGAAATTACATCTGACTGTACTAATCAGTCGTACAATTCAAAGTTTTCACGTGACATCACACCCTTAAAGGAACACCCACCATATTAAAAGACCAAATTCAATATACACCTTATTAATTATATGTACAAGCAAGCAGATGAACACACAATATGAAAACGTTTTTTGTCCTTTGAGATGGAAAACTGTCAGGCCTGTGCTGCAGTTCTAGGGGTGTTTTGGCCTCCAGGGCTCCGCGTCAGTCACGTGACTGAAAACTATGAATTGGTCAAATATTAGGGCTGTCACGATTCGTCTAATAAAATCCTTGATTGCAATTTACCCGGCAAAACACCGGAAGTGGTGCATTCCACGGACAAGAATCCATGAACAGCATTATTAGACCATTTTGTAAGGCTGCACGATTTATTTTAAAGTTTTAAACAATTACAATTAAGTCTGCAATTCAATTAAAAAAGTATGCAGTGCGGGTTTTAGAGTAAACGTGATGCTTTAATTATTCACATGCGAGCAGGTGTTTCTCAGAGCGGCTCTTTGTGTTTCATAGCGAAGTGTTGCTCTGTTATCATTTACATGCGTGGAACATCTCAGCAGCTCGGGTATCAAACTCCATCTCTGCAGATGCTTGAGTTTGGGTTGCTCATGTTCATCTGGGAACACAACGTGTGTCATTTCACCAGATTTGTAATGTAAATCATTTATAAACCTACGGCAACACAGGAGAATCAGTGAGAAAATGCGTCGGGTCAGAGGTCACTCGTCGTGCGTCGGGTCAGAGGTCACTCGTCGTGCGGGGGGTCAGAGGTCACTCGTCATGCGTCGGGTCAGAGGTCACTCATCATGCGTCGGGTCAGAGGTCACTCGTCGTGCGGGGGGTCAGAGGTCACTCATCGTGCGTCGGGTCAGAGGTCACTCGTCGTGCGTCGGGTCAGAGGTCACTCGTCGTGCGTCGGGTCAGAGGTCACTCGTCGTGCGTCGGGTCAGAGGTCACTCGTCGCGCGTCGGGTCAGAGGTCATTCGTCATGCTTCAGGTCAGAGGTCACTCGTCATGCGTCGGGTCAGAGGTCACTCGTCATGCGTCGGGTCAGAGGTCAATTGTCATGCGTCGGGTCAGAGATCACTAGTCATGCTTCAGGTCAGAGGTCACTCGTCATGTGACGGGTCAGAGGTCACTCGTCATGCTTCAGGTCAGAAGTCACTCGTTATGTGTCGGGTCAGAGGTCACTCGTCATGCTTCAGGTCAGAGGTCACTCGTCATGTGTCGGGTCAGAGGTCACTCGTCATGGTTCAGGTCAGAGGTCACTCGTCATGTGTCGGGACAGAGGTCACTCGTCATGCTTCAGGTCAGAGGTCACTCTTCATGCATCAGGTCAGAGGTCACTCCCTCATGCTTCGGGTCAGAGGTCACTCATCATGCTTCAGGTCAGAGGTCACTCGTCATGCTTCGGGTCAGAGGTCACTCATCATGCTTCAGGTCAGAGGTCACTCCTCATGCTTCAGGTCAGAGGTCACTCGTCATGTGTCGGGTCAGAGGTCACTCGTCATGTGTCTGGTCAGAGGTCACTCTTCCGCCGGAACTAGACTCATGTAAGGCCGTTACCGAAAGCCAGTGATTATAGTTTATAAAGTTTTAAATATGGATATTTTTCTTACAAAAACGCATGGCTTCGCTTCAGAAGGCCTTTATTAACCCCTGGAGTCGTGTGGATTACTGTTATGATGGATGGATGTGCTTTGCTGATTTTTTTCTTCAAAATCTAAGGCACCATTCACTCCCATTATAAAGCTTGAAAGAGCCAGGATATTCTTTAATATAACTCCGATTGTGTTTGGCTGAAAGAAGAAACTTACATACACCTAGGATGACTTGAGGGAGAGTAAATTATGGGATAATTGAATTTTTTGGTTGAACTAACACTTTAATTGGGACTTAAATTATAATGATTTGAAATGGTTTAGACCCTTATTATCATCAGCTGACGAGTCAAAATCGTTGTCCATCTAGGTACTTTGGTTAAATTATATATATTATAAATATATATTATATATATTTAAAGCTTCAGTTTTTTCATTCAGTCATAGAATAATTTCATAACTAGATTTTGCCTCTGCCATCCCAGCCAAGATCCAGCTACAGTGTTATCATCTGTGTTATCTTGACTCAAATGCATCAAATTCTAAATGCATCCTCCCAAGACCTTTAAAAATCCATATGAAATTTTCTCACACTTTTTTTGTCAGGCAGAGAGAGAATTTTACAGCACTGTGTTGAGAATGAATAAATGCCCAAAGTATACATCACTTTTTATGCGTACCCTAGCATTGTTATTATAACTGCGTACAAATATGCACATGCATTCAATTATTTGTTTGCCACGAAGTAATTTGTTCGTCCACAAGGTGGCAACAGTGCTTCTGGGCCGCTGATTCACAACTAGTCAAAGAAAAAACTGAATAAACAGAACAGAGAGAAACACATGCAAGCTACAACAACGGATGGCTGCATGGATGAGAGATTTGCAAGGAGATTCGAAAGTTCCCGCATTTGTACAACTCTAGCCTATAAAGATTATAAAAGTGTGTATATGGGTTATGAGACAAAACATTCTGTCCACAGAGTGCAAGTTGTCATAATGTCCACCTGTGTGCGCCTAGACGTCAAATTGAGTATAGTTTGAAAAGCCATGCATTCAAGTTACAACTGTGCAAAAAAAACAAAGTATACTTTGGGCTTTACATCAAAACAGCACACACACACACACACACAACTGAGAGGCTGATGAAGTGGTCTGAAAATGCTACAGTAAAAGAGTGAAAAGAGAAACAGAAAAGCCTGACATCATCTTAGCTCTGCCGGTCTCATCTTTCCCAGGAGAAAAAGATCTCCTTCCTGTTTCCATGACACGCTTCCCAGACTCCCTGAGTCTAAACACATCAGAAGCTTTCTTTAAGACTGAAAATAAACCAAGACTTCCAACACTGATGACCATTTTTCACTTAAGCAACATTAAGCATGTTCACTGGCTATGCTAACACGCTACTCTTCTTACTCCTGCATTATGCAGTCTGGTGACTGTACGCATACCGAGACGATGACACACTGCTACTACTGCAGCCAAAAGATGCAGAGAACACACTGCACATAATACTATATCCCACAATGCAATGCCCTCAACTTGACCTTCCTCTTCCAGTGTGATAAATGAACCAGAAGTGATTATGTGCAAAGATCTTTTTCTTGATGCATTATTTAATCAGACTGTCGAATACAAACAATAGCCTGAAACATTTTTTTTTTTATGGAACCGTTACAAATTTTCTAAAAAGGCATGCATACGTGTTTCTTGTTGAGTATCATATGTGATGGCTTTTATGGCTATGATATAGTGAGAATATGAAACTCAAACACCTCAGTTTTATTCAGAGGCCCGAATTGAGCAAAAATGGTGCAGATGCTGATAAAAGATGAAATTCTGATTGTAATGTAAATCAATGAGACAGTATAACAGAATACTTATAAAAAAAAATGCATATAAACACTCCCAATAATTTAGAAAGATGTTTAAATAAATGCTTAGTTTTATGATCAAAGCTCTGTAGTTTTAAAACAATAATACAATGCAATGTAATGATTGAGAGATGAACAAATAAACCTTCCTCAAAAGCCTGATGATCATATTTGATACTCGCATTTGAACATGATTTTTCTAATGATATATGGATAATTAAGTAAACTTAAGCTGCTTCAGTCTAGTAAGTGTTCATCTTGAAATATTACTAACTATATAAAATGATTCTTACCTTTTCTTTATAAAAATCTGTCAAATTTCACAGCAAAAAGACATGTGAACCACGAGCTGAAAGTGGACGTTTTTACAGTTATCCCAGACTGGAGAGATAGACAGCTCTTCTCTTCTCTGATGACGAGGGCGGGGCAACCTGTCACTCACATGAGATCCACCAATAGCAAACCACAACCATCCAATCAATTCCCCACGGACAAAATCAAGCCCCGCCCACATTTGTTCTCGTTTGAGAGACACAATAGGGAAAAAAAGACGATAGCAAATTGTTTCATGCCAACTTTAATGACACTGTGAACACATGTTTCAGCTGTATCATGTATCATGACTGGAATGTTGTATTGACCAGTCAGCATTTACTTATGTTTTATAGTTTTTTTTTATGTTTAATATAGTTTTATAGTTAAAACAAAACAATTAAAATGAAGCAGAGAGAGGTGGATCAGTTTGTTTTTTCAATGTCAAGTTCGTACGTTCACCGTTGATGTATAGCTAGCATTTATCAGTGTGCATGTATTTAAAGTGTGTGTTTCACACACACTCCCTGTGTCGTGCAAAATGGAGTTTGGGAGACACCGAGGGATCAAATTCAGAAGATTACAACAGAGACATTCACACACACACACACACACACACACACACACACACACACACACACACACACACACACACACACACACACACACACACACACACGCGCGCACACGCACCCACACACACAAGCAAAACAGCAAACAAATGGCACAGAACGTGCCAGAGAAAAGACTCAGAGAGCCAGGAGACATAAACATACATCTTTATGTAGTCAAATGTGTCAATTAATCCTATCTCTAGGAGTAAAGATAGTTTCACATCAGTGTGTGTGTGTGTGTGTGTGTGTGTGTGTGTGTGTGTGTGTGTGTGTGTGTGTGTGTGTGTGTGTGTGTGTGTGTGTGTGTGTGTGTGTGTGTGTGTGTGTGTGTTTAAACCAGTCAAGCATTACCTAACCAATGTCAACAAACCTGAACTGGTGTCCAGGAAGCCACGCAGGGACAGTTTATGATGCTGGTATGTAAATGTGTACTTACAGTACAGGGCACTTTATTTTACAGTCCTGTTCTGCATGTACACTACTGGTCAAATGTTTGGAGTCTTATAGTTTAAATCACAAAAGATTTTATGTTTTTGAAAGACGGCTGTATTTATTTGATCAAAAATACTTGATAAAAGGTAATATTGTGAAATATTATTACAATGTAAAACAGCTGTTTTCTGAATATATAGTAAAATGTAATTTATTCCTGTGATCAAAGCTGAATTTTCAGGATCATTACTCCAGTCTTCAGTGTCACATGATCCTTCAGAAATCATTCTGAGAAACATTTCTGATTATTATCAGTGTTGGAAACTGTTGTGCTGCAGCTTTATATTTGAGTGTGACTGTGTTTTTTTCCCCTGGGATTCATTGATGAATAGAAATTTCATTTAAACAACATTTCTTTATTTAAAATAGAAAGCTTTTGTGACATTATAATTGTCTTTACTGTCACATTTGATCAAATTAATGCATCATTTCTGAGTAAAAGTTTTAATTCCTTTAAAAAAAAACGTTTGAATGGTAGCGTATATTCTATTGTATATATTTACTATAATAATTATAATTACTGGTAAAAACTAGGTACTAACCCTGAAACTAACCCTAAACCTAACCGTAAACCATTTTAAACTCATACAGTTACCTCATATTACTATAACCTGAAAATGATAAATTATTGTTTTTTTGTTTGTTTTACAATTAATAAATATATTTTTTGTTTTATTTTTAATTCTAAAAATGTGCAAATGTTTAGGTTTTGGTAAAAAATAATGGACTAAAAATAACAGAAGTAAACATGAGTTGGTGTGGGTATGAAAAATAAGAACGAACAACAACAACAACACGGTCTGTGATTTAATGTGTACTTTTGGAGAATATTGCATATTGTTGCACTTTCATTTATGTTCCACTAGACTAGACATTTATACGAACGCTGCAACGTCATACGGAGTTCACCAAACCTGAACTTTGGAATGCAGAGAAATTCCGAAACTTCTTCGGATAAACTTGCGTTTGAATGGAATGAAAAGTGTAGTGTGACTGTGGCTTGAACTGTATTCATACTGTATTCAGTTTTATCACAAGCATGGAGACGATTTATCAAGCCTGCGCTGCTCCAGCGGAAACACGCCAGCTTCGAGAAACAACATTTCTAAGCAAGAGAGCTGGAATTCACAGAATAAACACAGGTGACCTCCTCACTACATTCTGCTAAAAGTGAAGCGGCAAAGCGAGTTTATTCAGACTGTTACGTGCCATCCACTGGTCTATGTGCTGAATGGACGTCATGTTCATAAGGTATTTCTGTAATAATATCCTACCTTGGCCATCTGAGCTTGAACCCCGCTGGCCTTGAGCGCCGTCACAGCCTTCTGCGCTGCTGGAGGACTATCGAAATCCACAAAGCCATAACCTACATAT